>KK116431.1:167322-183066 GCA_000611955.2 Stegodyphus mimosarum
TCTGCAGATTAATTTCAGTTTTGTCTTTGTAACAGTAAACACATAAATTCCAAACTTTAGTGAAACCATGAACCGCCCGAAAAAACATAAAATCGGTGATGAATGTCGGATGTTTAATGCAAAAATGTATTTCTTTGGTAATACAGGGAATAAAACGGTGTGTTTACTGTGTCATGAAACAATAGTCGAATTTAAGGAGTACAGTCTGAAACATGTGAAATCTTTAGATAAAAAAATCCTCTAAGGCACCCTATTAGTAGAGGCATACTTTATTGAATAGAAAGACAGCTTACAAAAGCCCTTCCATGAACTCTTCCTATTAATAAGTTCTATATCCATACATAATTTCTACTATACAGTTCCTTATCTACATATCCTTTTAATATGCCTACTTCATGTTCTAAATAAATTTATTATGGTTCAGTTTAAGAATTGAATAATTTCTGTAATAAGATATTCAGAATACAAAAGAAACCTTAAAATGATGTACCTGTCACGTGGAAAACAACACAATATTACAAAAAAGTATTTAGCTCCCAATCTTGTATTACAGCTTCTTTACTCATATGGAGTATATATTAATCTACAAGCCATTAAAATAGGGATGGAACTGCTAAGTGATCAGATTACAAAGCAAAATTTTGTATCAGTAAATGGAAGAAAACTTCATCTTCCTTTTTCAAAATCTCTAGGGAATAAGAATTTTAAATAATGGTAAAAGGAATTAGTTCCGCCAATTTGTTATGTCAATCATTGTCTCACACACAAATTCTACCTAACAAACAGCCTATCTGTACTTACAAAGCATTAAAATAATTAAGAAAAAGCAGCTTTCCCACCCACAAAAAAAATTAAAAAGTAGCTTTTTTACACATATTTTATTGTATTTAAGTACTGCAATTTAGCTTTGCCTACTATCTTAAAATAAATATGATAGTTATAATTTTGAAAACAGATAAAGGAAAATCATTAAGTTTCTTAAAAATTAAAGCTAAAACAGCAATTATTCTTTCTTGTAGGCTCAACAAAATGAAATTTTTCTTTTGATTACATTTTTTGGTACTATATATTATCCTGTCAACCGTTGGCAGAAATTTTGGCAATAGTCACGAATCATTAATGCAGAGTTCTAAAATGGTCATCCAAAATTGGAGCTAAATCTTGTTACCTGGCAGGTCGACGGGATAATATGTAAGCACCCATTTTTCTCAAAGATCCCTTAAAAAACTTTTGGTAAAAATATATTTACAGGTTCCCCTTAGCAAAAAATTGGCAATTTTTGGTGGTACATGGCCTTAGAGTTAGTGCAATTCTTGTTATTTTGGTAGTCAAAAACATACTCCGCAGTGCCGTATCCTCCAACGTTCAACCATACACATTTCCTTCGTAGCACCAGGACACTTATAATGGTTACTAATTAAACCTTCATTTACAAACCAGTCAATTAATGCTTTTTTTTCCCTTTCGTTCCAAATCATACAGAAATTTAAATTAATCTTACAATACGGATGCACAACCTTTTTTGCATAAGGGCCACTAACAGAAACGGAATGGTTGTTGAGGGCCAATAGTAAATGAAAAAAATTTGAGGGGAAAGGGGGTCAATGCAATAAGTTAATTTGCAATTCTGACGTGTACCATATCAAATTTAAACTGGAGACAATTATGTATGTATGTAAGCAAGGAGATAAAGGGGTTTCTCTTTCCACTTGCATGCGCTACTGGGGCCAACACAGTTCAGCTTAGGCTTGTGCATAATTTAATACATATTTTAATAAAAATGTGTACAAGTTAGCCACAGTTAAATACATTAGTATGATGGTTGAGACTGAATTTTATCAACAATTTTTGATATATTTGGTTGAAAGTAAGTTGTTGATATTCTTGAAACAGATTGCAAAGGCTACTATCAGTTTATTTCTTAATTTTGACTTATTCATAACTGAAAATGTTTGTTCACATATGTAAGTACTAGCAAACATGGTAGCACATCTGCTTGCATTATTTTTTAAGTGCAAAAATTTAGCAGGTAGAGTTTTACAAAAGTCAAAAATGTCTAAATCACGGAATCTGGATTTGCATAAGTCAGAAGTTAATAAGTTCCATTTGAACATCTTCTAGAGCTTCTTCGACTACAACAGAAAATGGATCACCGAACAGTTTAAATTTAATCTTATGCAACTCAAAGTCTGTAAATCGCTTTTCAAACGAAATAAGCAGCATCTTTATTTGAGCTGAATTATCCAGTTGTTTATCAGGAAAATTTTCCTTGAGTTTCTTCAGGTAAGAAAAATTGACAAAATTTTGACAGCCAAGTTGCTTTGAGAACAACTGGAGTTTTTTTTAGTTTGAAAGCAGATACTGCATTGGCCAGTTGATTGATGAATTGGTTTCTTCTCATCAATGTTTTGTTTATGTCATTCAGATGGGCTGTCACATCAACTATAAATGCTAAGTCACACTTGAATGATGGTTCCTTTAACAACCTAGTTTGCTTGCCTTTTTCTTCAAGGAATTGTATTATTTCATCAATCAAATCAGCAAACCTTTTCAAGCCTCTCCACGGCTCGACCATTGTATTTCAGAGTAATATATGGGATCACTATGTCGTGCATCTGCATGTTCTAGGATTTCCTTAAATTGCCTGTGATTTAATGCATGTGAACGAATAAAATTGATTGTATCACTCACTACCTTCATTAGGCGGTCAAATCCTAGTTCATTAAGACACAGCTGCTCTTGGTGTATGATACAATGATACCCAAGCAAATCTTTTCCTCTATTACTCAAATGGTTTCTCAGTAGACTCACCATGCTATTCTGAATTTCAATCATGGCTGGAGCTCCATCCGTAGAATACTAACAAGTTTGTTAATATCAAAATTATGTCCAGAACACAAATTTAAAATGGAGGATAAAATATCTGCTCCAGTTGTTCACCCCTTCATTGAACTCATTCCAACAAGTTCTTCAGTTACTTCAAAATTTTCAGAAATTCCTACAACAAACATAAGCAGATGAGCTGTTGAAGTAATATCTGTTTACTCATCAGCTGCTACAGAAAAGTACTTAAATTTGGTGGCAGCATTCTGCAGTTGTTCAGTAACATTCTCGGATAAATTTTCAATTCTTCTTTGAATTGTCATTCTGCTGGGACTCACATTTCTAAATTTGTGCATAGCTTCAGGACATACTTTCTCGGACGCCAACAATATACACTCCTTTGCAAAATCGCCATCAGTAAATGGGTGGCCACTTTTAGCAATTAAGGCTGCAATTCCCAAACTAACTTCAACACAGTTATCTAATTGTGATGATGCCTTTGTAAATATACTCCTTTGCGCAACAAGAGAACGGCAAAAAAATTCAATTTTACGATTTCGATCCTCTCCCTGAAGCTTTGAAAATGTTGAGTGTTTCGTGTGGCTTAATCAGTGACGGCTCGTAGCTAAAATTAGTGGGGGTGCTGTTCCAAAAAAATTTAACCTTTGTTTTAAACCTGTGTAAAGGGAAACAAATATTTATAAAAAGAAAATTTATCTTGAAATTTCCATGAAATTTTACAAAAGAAAAATTAAACATTTCTTAATTACTTTAACTTAAACTGTTACAGTTCAGGCTTTACCTATTCATTTAAAAATGAAATCCATTCTTCTTGTTTTAATTTGCGCGAAGAGATCAATAATTTTCTCCTTTATCTCTGGATGACAACTGAGGAAATTTTTACTATATTGAAAGCATTGCAAGCGCATGAAAACAAAAGCTCTTGAAGTTCACTTACAGTCACAGAATTTATTACTTGAGGATGCAAGGACATGGTTAAAGTTTTCTGTAAAATAAAAGAACCGAAAAAAAATGAATCAAATAGAATAGCTGAAAAATAATCTAACCAAGAATATGGTGTATGATTTTTAAACACAGCACACGCGGAGTAAAAAAAAAAGAACCAGCTGACAACGATACTCCAGATTTGGCACTGTAAAAGCGACAGTGCTCTCTCCCTCTCAGCCTCGTACGCTGCTTCCTAAGAGCGCATGCGCAGAACAGCCAAATACCACACGCGCGGAGGAAGAAATAATCCCATTTCCAGAATTTCGGTACTGCAAGAGTGACAGTGCTGTTTTATCTCCCTGGCACGAGTGCTGATTTCTGTGCGCGCTTGCGCAGAACAGCCTTGTGAAGCGCAGTTCCATACAAAAACTTTCGTACCTTTTTCATAAACTGGAGGATGGCTACTGACATTAAGTTTAAAGATTATATATTGTAGAAGTATAAAGAAAGAATTAAAGAAAAAAAGGCTCATTATATTAAATATTAAAAATAATAATAAGTGGAAACAGGGGGTGCTGCAGTTCCACAGTGCTTATTACGTACTTATTACGAGCCGCCACTGCGCTTAGTATTATACTCCTTGCAAACACTAATCGTAAAATCACATATCAAGCATGTAATCCTATTATCGTGCTCCACAAAAAAGTATTTCGAAGTCCAGGCCTCCGAAAATTTCCCATTATCGTCTGCTAATATCTTTTCGTTTTGGATCTGTTCATCATGGCAAATATCAAAACCACGTGGAACAAAAATGACAAAAATTCTACGTTGGTTCTTCTTTCAAAATAATATTTAAAAAAAAGTGAAATATTCAAAACTTGAAACTTTTTAATGGTTTCGAAAAGAAAAATAAACACACACGTGATAAAATAATGTATATTTACGAAGCCAAAAGACCAACGCTTCAAATGAATGCAGCGCTTCAGATCCGAATAAATATTTTTGGTTGGAATGCACTTTAGCCCACTGCTTGGCGGCGATTGTTTTTTAAATGAGCAATAAACGCGCCAACATGGGTAACTCCGTATATCCGCCAACATGGCTGACTGTTTGTATGCTGCCTACATTGTGCAGTTTGCTGATTTTTTTTTAAGTTTAAAAGGAACGCTGTGCACATGGTATTTTCTTGTAATTTATTTTCGTTATTTTAGCTTTTGTTCATTTGTGTACGTTGCCTACATTGTGCTATTCGCAGATTTTTTTTTAAGTTAAAACGGAACGGTGTGTACATGGTATCGTTCGTAGTTTTAATGCCCTTTTAAAAAAAATTCCTTCTTTCTTCGATGCCATTTTGGTTACGTTTTCGCGGAGCGTGTCGGGAAGGTTATGTAACGGCATAAAATGTGTAAGTATTACAACATAAAATGTAAATAATTAATTTAAACCTAACTGACAAATATTTTAATGATCATAATGTTCGTTTTGCATATTATTTTATTATTTTTTGTAGGCAACAGTTTCCATACTAATTTATGCTTTAGAATTCTATGTTTTGTTTACAATAGGTTTTCGCGGAGCATGTCGGGAAGATTGCAATTACAAAGACGTTTCACAGAACCGCGCCGAATTGGCGATTTTCAAAACATCGCCAAGCAGTGGGCTAAAGCGCATTTTCACCATATTTTTCTCTCCCTTTTTAATAGCGCATGCGTGCAAACACACTCGTGCTACATCCTACCACAGACTTTTTCTTAAGGTTTCTTCTAAAGGTGTTGGCCGTACAGGCTAGGCAAGGTCTATAAGATGGTCCTACCCTGCAAGAGACTCGTTTCGCGTTCAGGCAGTGAAATGTGCTTTGTTTGACACCAGGAACTTGGCTCAGTGCCAAACTCACTTCGAGAATTTTGGCACTGCGCCAAAACTCTCGAAGTGAAGGATAAGTAATGAAGGGGGAAGTGACGAAATTTTTTCTGCTCACAATCCCTTCTACAGACAATTGATATGTCAAATCGCAGCAAAATTTTGAAGAGGTCTCAGCGGACCACAGGTTGTGCATCCCTATCTTACAACAATCACCACTTTACCATGTAAGCCATAAAATAAGCTATGTACTTCCTAACCAACACACAAACAAGGCCTTGCAAATCTTTTCCCATCAGTCAAATTCACCACAATCACGCAACCAATTATGTCATAATAGAATTTCCATAACATTCAACTACTGAGGATAACATAAATGAAACAACAACTTAGCAAGGTTAAAATTTACTCTATGGTACCCCTTCGCAAATCGCTTCTTTTTTGACACCAAGATCAGTGCCACAAAGGATCGGCACCAATTTCAAGATTGTGCCGATCCTTCCACCCGCTACATAAAACCAAAACAAGAAGTCAAACACTCACACACACTCAGTGTCCATGTACACATCGGCTATTTTAACTATAAAAAAAATCACAGAATTGCACAAACTAGGTACTGTGCACTACCTTAACTTTGTCCATGTACACCTATTTTAACTTTAAAAAAATCCCAGAATTGCACAATCTAGGCATTGCACACTGCCTTAACTTTGTCTATGTACACATCGATCTATTTTCACTTAAACAAAATCAGGAAGCTAAAATAAATGTAAAACTACCACGTTAACCAGAAAAAATTTGCCACTGTCTCAACAAAGACACGAAAAAATAACCAAAAATACACAAAGAGAAGTAAATAACCAAAAATACATATTTTCTAACATAAAAACATTACACAACAAATCTTTTAACAAAAATTAACACACAGACACCAATAAATGAGTAAAACATCAATTTTTTCACATAACCCTTTACGTGCATATATTCATGCCTCCCACCAGCATCTCCTCCAGTGTCAACGTAAGGAATTCAATTAAATATTTGGTCGTTTCGGCTCAGCCACTGTTAATGGCGGATAAATAAGTATAATAGCGTCCAAGAAAGCCATAAATATGCTTTCTTTTCCCTGTTCCTTCTTGCACAACACATATTCAGCCAAATAATAATGCAAACCATCCTTCGTTTTCTTCCTGGCTAAACCGCACTTAATTGCACTCCATGTTCCTTCTATTTTACGTACTTCTTCCAGCAGTCAGAAATTATAGTCGTATCCAGAAGAATATATTCTATTATAACAATTAGCAAACTTTCAGACGATCTTTCAGGCTCCACTTTCACAAAACTTTACGCATGTGCAACCAAACACAGCAACTGAAAATCCCCAGTCCATACAAAAGGGTTACTATTACAAAAAATAGCCAAAATCTCAATTTATTACAACAGATTTAGTGATACTTGCGCAATTTTCCCCAAGGGTAGTTTCGCCAAAATTATCAACATTAGGGTTACCGAAAAACTTATTTCACGCAGCGGGCTTCCAGATTTCACGTACAACCAATACCACTTGCCGATTTCTTTTAGACAGAAACCAAGAGGTACTGTACAGTAAATTTCAACCACTTTGCAATAATTCAAGATGTACCCTTAAATATACTCTAACCAAATTTGGTGAAAATGCACTTTAGCCCACTGCTTGGCGATGTTTTGAAGATCGCCAATTCGAAACGTCTTTGCAATTGCAACCTTCCCGACACGCTCCGCGAAAACCTATTGTAAACAAAACATAGAATTCTAAAGCATAAATTAGTATGGAAACTGTTGCCACAAAAAAAATAATAAAATATGCAAAATGAACATTATGATCATTAAAATATTTGTCAGTTATATTTTATGTTGTAATACTTACACATTTTATGCCGTTACATAACCTTCCCGACACGCTCCGCGAAAACATAACCAAAATGGCATCGAAGAAAGAAGGAATTTTTTTTAAAAGGGCATTAAAATTACAAACGATACCATGTACACACTGTTCCGTTTTAACTTTAAAAAAAAATCTGCGAATTGCACAATGTAGGCAACGTACACAAATGAACAAAATAAGCTAAAATAAAGTGAAGGATAGACTTCCTTTTAAACTTAAAAAAAACTTCAGCGAATTGCACAATGTAGGCAACGTGCACAAATGAACAAAATAAGCTAAAATAACAAAAAGAAATTACAAGAAAATGCCATGTGCACAGCATTCCTTTTAAACTTAAAAAAAATTTCAGCGAATTGCACAATGTAGGCAACGTACACATGTTATACGGAGTTACCCATGTTGGCGCGTTTATTGCTCATTCAAAAACAATCGCCGCCAAGCAGTGGGCTAAAGCGCATTCCAACCCCAAATTTTTTTTAAAATCACAGTTAGGAAATGCAGCATTAACCATTGGTATTCATAGGATTTTATTTCGAAAAAGGGCAAGACACTGAAAGCTCACAGATAATCAAATATGGTTTTGAGAAACATTTATCTAAATATATATTTTATATACCAAAAATTATCTTTAATTGTTTACATTCAGTCTGCAGAGAAGTATAAAATTAAAAATTTACAGATATTGAAATATGTTTTACTTTAATGTGCTAAGCTATGTAATATGAAACATTAAAAAAAAAAATCATTAGTAATTTCTCCAACTAAGACTGCATTATATTAGTAGTTTATTCGACTCACAGCCACAAGCAAATACGGAAAAATTAATATCTACAGAGGACGCATAATGGATTTTGTTTACACAGAGACATTAGCGAGCATACTTCACAAATACAAAAATCCTGCATTTATGTATATTTAAATTAGAGGATTTTTAATCTCAATTTTTGGCCATCATATAAATGAATTATCAGCTCTATTGTAAAATTGGGTGCCCTTTTGATTGGCGAAAAATTTTGTTCAGTTTTTGGCAATGAAACCCCATTTCTGGTTACCATGAGTTTTAACTTGGTTTTAGCTTCTTGATTTTTTTTAAGTGAAAATAAATCGATGCGCACATGGACAAAGTCAAAGCAACGTGCAATGACTAGTTTGTGCAATTCTCTGATTTTAAGTGAAAAAAGGTCGATGTGTACATGGACACGGAGTTTGTGAAATTCTTTGACTTCTTATTTTGGTTTTATGTAGCGGCCATCTTGAAATTGTGCCTTTCTGGTGCCAATCTTGGCGTCAAAAAAGAATTGCCAAAAAACATAGGGGACCCACTTGTAATCTTTTACAGAATTATCATATCAAAATATGGTAAGTCAATAACTATTTGTTGAATCTCAGATTTATCTTCATGCTTGTAAAGCAAAAGCGAGTCCTTCACATTTAAAAAACAACTGTTTCTTCAGCCATTTGATGAAACAAACACAGAACAATTTTTGACATATAATTTCTTTTTTTATCATTTAATAGATTTTTTTGTGTATAAAATTTTGAATTCAATGTAATATTTTTTTCCTAACCAAGAAAGGATCTAGTGTAGGCCTTTCCAAAGAGCAAAGTCTTCTCTTTGTCCTAACATTCAGTTGCATCAACATTTGGAAATTCATTAGGATAGTTCACTGAGTATGAGAATTTTTTCGTCATTTCAAAAATTAAATTATGAAAAATAACTTTCAATGGTAAATTTCAAAAGGAAGGCAGGGAAAATTCCTTCAAAGCATGAATGTTCATTTACAAGACTGAAAAACAAATTTGCACAACATAAAGAATTATCATTGGCTATTTCTATTTATTTTGCTTTTCATGTGGCATAAAGTATAAAGAAATAGTACTGAGAATCTTCTATCCTGTATTTTCACAATATGTTAAAATTATCTACAAAACACGACTTGTAGATCTAGAAACAAACCATATCTAACTTTTAATTTATATTTTTTTCATTTTAATTGCTGTTTCTTGCATTAGAAGTTTTACTGATCTGCAGCACCTTCTTGATATTGCTAACAAAAATCCATTTTTTAAATTATTTTTGCCCTTGGCACAATGATTATTATATTTGTATCAATAATTGTCTGTTCTCACCAAGGCTAAAATTATGCCAATTTTGGTTTCTCCCTAAGGATCTTTTTTGTTTAAGAATTTCACATTATAAAAATCTGAAACAGATTATTTAATAATTAGTTCATTACAAGTTATTTTGTCTTGTATGTGCAACACAGATAGTTGACATGTTCTTGAAGATTGCCTTTATGTGTTTGCTGTAACAAATTATCTGCATTTACTCCATGTATGACTTAATTCTATGCTTCCAAGTAATTATTCCTCAGTTCAGTACTATATCAAACTATGTACTAGCATAATATTCATAATAAATCCAATAAACTTTAAAAAATTTCTCGACATTTTTGTTTATCATTATTCAATAGCAAAAAACACAAATTGACAGCTTGAAGCCAACTTTTTCTTTTTGTTGTTTTTGTTATTCTTTGTTAATATTCAAGTTTTAGTTTAGTTAATATATGCTAAAACTATACATTACAAATAGCAAAGGAAATACTCTGTTTATTAAAATCAGTACAACAGTAATTAAATAAAGATGTTCCCCTTGTATTAAGGCTGTAAAATCATACATCATTATTTACAGACTCATACTATTTAAAATGTAAAATACTATTTAAAATGTAAAGAAAGTGCATAAAACAAGAGTTATATAACAAATTTCTGATTCTTCAGAATCAAAATTCTTCTCACGCAGATATATACCCTAAGTATTATTTACAGAACACGAGAGCAACTGCCACATAAGAAGGTGCAATTGCTAAAACAAATTAGTACTAATTGAAAGATGGACAAGTATTCTATATGATTTATTGTTGGATATTATAATCCATATAGATAATCAGGCGCACACATCTGAAGCTGACAAGGAAATTAATAATTTAATAAATCATTATTAGTATTATTTTTTGTTTCTTTACAGAAACTTTTCTTTCTACTTTAGAGAAAAGAAAATCCGATAAGTATTAAACAAAACTTTATCCAATAACATGCTATATATGTATGGCACACGTTAATAACTTTCTTTGCAAAATTATAAAATGCAACAAAGAACTTTAAAATGCAATAAGCATAATATACTATAACACAAAACAAAAGTAAACATGGAATCGAAAAGAAAAGTGCAGGACAGGAAATTCAAGGTGCGTGCAAATCTCATTTTTTACTTACCAAATTACGAGAATTCTCTTCGTCACTATCTAAGCCCATTGTAAGGAAATTCCAAACAAAATAACGCAAATTTTACACACTATAATATAAGCAAAAAAAAAAATCACACCACCACAAAACTCATTACACTTATCGATACTTTACCAATAGAGTTTCACACAGCTTTACTTCTACTTTCCATATACCACAAAGAATTTCTTTGTACTGCCAAAACGTTTTACTAAATTCATGATTCCTTAACCCAAGCTAAAATTTCAGGAATAGCACTATCTAATTTTTTTTAAATAACTGCGAATTTCATGTCTCTCATTAAACAGACTAAAAATAATTTGTGTAAATCTTAATTAAATTAATTGATTGTCATTCTGTAACCATATTCTTCGGAGAACAGCCTTCATGGCGACAAATAGGGATTTTGGGCATAGATAAGTGCAGTAGACTGTTATCTTTGTTACTAGGATCTCTTTCAACCTTGAGAGAAAAAATAGGGATTTTGGGCATAGATAAGTGCAGTAGACTGTTATCTTTGTTACTAGGATCTCTTTCAGTTCTCGTACTTAGAATTATATGCTAACCTAAATACAGTGGGCCTGAATTTGTTAAACTAATGCCTTAATAAATTATGAGGGTTAAATTAATGAATAAATATTATGTGGAACAAATAAAAAAATTTAATTAGCAATCGTATTTTAGGAAAATTTTCTGTTTCTTTTCCTTTTCTTTCTATAGGCCCTTTTTTTTTAATTTTTTTTTCCTATTACATTTGGGCCATTTATTTTTATTTTATTTTGTCCTGACTTTTCTTTCTGGCCTTTCTACCTGCCTTACTTCAAATCGGCATAAAATGCTTGCACCTGGACTGATTGAGCGCATGCGTAGGTGGTGCGAATAGCCTCTAGAAACTATTCGCACCGTCGGTGCGATTAGCCACTGCGGAAATTTTTATGTGTTTTTTTGGAGAAGGGCCTTAATTGGTTAAAAAAGGGTTTTTTGAAATTTTTTCCGAAGTGTCTCGCCCTCAAATGTGACAGTTTTTTCTGCGCAAAAGGGGTGTCATCTTCCTCGCTGTTCGTTCTGCAATCCGCGGGAAGACAGGAGCATTCAGATAAGTAGCCTTATTTTCTCTAAACTAAATCAAATATATATTGCTTGGGTTCATTTGAATTAATTTTTTTATTATGGTTGTGGGCCTCTGACATTAAATAATAGTTAGAAGTTGCTTTATATCATATGCTTGTTTTTCCTGTAACCTGTAGTGACGCTATATCCTTAGCAGTAGACGCCGTCTGTTAGCACTCCCCATCTGGGCCCCCTTTGAGGAATTTGAGGAATTTGTCGAGACGGGGAAATGGGATCCTGTGCATCGATGAATGTAAAAGGTTGCAGTTTTACTGTTTTGGATTGCAATTTTTTATTTCAGTTCGCAAATAAAGAAAACAATGAGATTAATTTATATTTCCTTGAATACATCTCTTAGAGTTATTAGCATATGCTAATAAAGTATGCCTCAACTTGTTAGACTAGTACAAATATATAGTAAACTATGATGATTAAATTATTAAATAAATATAATGTTTAAAAAAATAATTAACCAAAAAACATTCTGATATTTATTTATTTATTTAATTTTGCTGATTTGCTCTCGCACTGTGTATGGTTTTATGATCTTGTCTGATGTTGTTTGCAAAAAAAAGTGTAAGAATATGTTTGGATACCGCAATACTATATGTTACCTTACTTAATATATACTTTTGTTTGGACACAGTCGTTATTTAGGACATTTTTCTTACTTCCTTTCCTTTTCTTTCTATAGGCCCTTTTTATTTTTTTCCCCTCTCCATTACTTTTGGGCCATTTAAATTTAATTTTATTTTGTCCCATATTTTTTTCCTGGCCTTTAGAACTCCTATTAAATATACGAAGTTCCTTTTTTAATCTCCTCTGAAATACGAAATTGCCCATTTTCTATATACCTTTCCTTCGCACCCTAGCTTGATTAGTTTGACATTTTGTGATATTGTTAGAATATTTTTGAAGAAATATTTCAGCATTTTGATTTATCTCTTGTGGAAAGAGTAAATTTTTGTTAACTTTTTAACGTTAACCGTGTTTATTCCAGCCCTTTGTATTCAGTATGTAAAATTAAACGGAGGGAGGGGCGCTGTGATCACGAACGATACAGACAGCAGCTTGGCCAGCTCCGACATTTTTATGTGTGTTTTCCCGAAAAAAGCCTTAATTAATTAAAGAAATTTTTAAAAATTGTCTCCGAAGTGTCTCGCCCTCAAATGTGACAGTTTTTCTGTGCAAAAGGGGTCTCATCTTCCTCGCTGTTCATTCTTCTGCAATCCGAAGGAAAACGGGAGCTTTCAGATAAGTAGTCTTATTTTCTCTAAACTAAATCAAATATATCTTATTGGAGTGCCTTCAAATTCCTTTATTTATTTATTACGGTTATAGGTCCCTGACATTAAATAATAGCTAGAAATTGCTTTATATCATATGCATGTTTTTCCTGTAACCTGCAGTGACGCTATCCTTATCAGTAGACGCCGTCTGTCAGCACTCCCCATCTGAGCCCCTTTGAGGAATTTCTCGAGACGGGGAAAGGGGATCTTGGGCATCGATGAATGTAAAAGGTTGCAGTTTTACTGTTTTCGATTGCAAAGTTTTCTTTTTGTTCACAAATAAAGAAAATAATAAGATTAATTTTTTATATTTCCTTGAATACATGTCTGTCTTACGCCTAATAAAGTGTGCCTCAACTTGTTAGACTGGCACAAATATATAGTAAACTATGATGATTAAATTATTAAATAAATATAATGCTTAAAAAAACAATTAACCAAAAAAATTCTGATAGTTATTTATTTATTTAATTTTGCTGATTTGCTTTCAAACTGTGTATGGTTTTATGATCTTGTCTGATGTCGTTTGCAAAAAAAATGTATGATTATGTTTGGATACCGCAATACTATATGTAACCTTACTTAATATATACTTTTGTTTGGACACAATCGTATTTAGAACATTTTCTTTCTTCCTTTCCTTTTCTTTCTATAGGCCCTTTTTATTTTTTTTCTTCCTCATTACTTTTGGGCCATTTATTTTTAATTTTATTTTGTCCCATATTTTTTTCCCGGCCTTTAGAACTCGTATAAAATGTACGAAGTTTTTTTTCTACTCGCCTCTGAAATACGAAATTGCCCATTTCATATATATCTTTCCTTCGCACCCTAGCTTGATTTTTCGCCCATCGATGCAGAAAGACTTAGCGGGTTCAAAAAAAGACATCTGTCTTCTTTGTCTGTCTGTCTGACTCTCGACGGAGCGGGGCGCTGTGATCACGAACAATAAAGGCAGCAGCTTGGCCACCTCCGAAATTTTTATGTGTTTTTTTCGGAAAAATGCCCTATTTCCTTATAAAAGTTTTAATTTTTGTTTCTCCGAAGTGTTTCGCTCTCAGATGGGACAGTTTTTTCTGTGCAAAAGAGATGTCATCATCCTCGGGGTTCATTTTTCTGCAATCCGAAGGAAAACAGGAGCTTTCAAACTGATAGCCTTATTTTCTCTAAACTAAATCAAATATTTATCACTGAAGTGCCTTTAAATTCATTTATTTATTATGTTTGTAGGCCTCTGACATTAAATAATAGTAAGAAATTGCTTTAAATCTTTTGCTTGTGTAGTGACGCTATCCTTATCAGTAGATGCCGTCTATTAGCACTCCTCATCTGAGCCCCTTTGAGGAATTTCTTGATAAGAGGAAAGGGGGTCTTGGACGTCGATGAATGTAAAATGTTGCAGTTTTACTATTTTTCGATCGCAATTTTTTTTCCAGTTCGCAAATAAAGGAAACAATAAGATTAATTTTTATTTCCTTGAATACATCTCTTAGAATTATGAGCATATACTAATAAAATGTGCCTTAATTTGTTAAACCAGTACAAGGTGTATAGTAAACTATGATAATAAATAAATATATTGTTTTAAAAAAAATTAATTAACATTAAAAAAATTCTGATATTTATTTATTTTTGTTGATATGCTCTCGTACTGTGTATGGTTTTATGATCTTATCTGATGTTGTTTGCAAAAGAAAAAAAAGTGTATGAATATGCTTGGAAACCGTAATACTAAATGTTACCTTACTCAATATACACTGGTGTGCAAAAATAAAGGACGAGACGGTTTTTTCAATATAACTTTGTACAAAAGCTTTCCAAATCAACACATTTAATACCGTAAGATCCCCAATACGTAAGGACATGAGTAATGTAAGCAACACTTACTAAAAGAGAAATCAGAGGGATAAAAAGAAGCTTTATTGAAAAAGTAGCATGGAGCGCAATGCGACAGAAGGCCGAAACATCCCTGTGATGGGTGTCCAGCAAGAAACATCCGGTCTTTAATAGGGGATATGATCCCCCCTGACTGCTAGGGAGGTTTCACATCATTTGTGCATGCTGGATATGTGGTTGTTAATGAGCTGTTGAGACACTGCTGCTCGTTCCTCTTGTAGCACCAATCGCAGTTTCGGAATCGTTACTGGCGATAAGTTACGTGCTGCCACGGGTCTCCCTAGTAAGTTCCGTACATGCTTGACGGGATTTAGATCCAGAGACCTTGCCGACCAATCCATGTGTTCAATATCTTCACTCTCCAACAGCTCTTCGACAGTAACTGTGCGATGAGGTGGAGCGTTGTCGTCCATGAAGAGGAACTGAGGACCCATAGCCCTTGTGAAAAGACGCATGTAAGGAATAAGAACCTCGTTACAATAGCAGTCCCAGGTGACGAACCTCCTTGGAGATATAAAGGTGGGTCCGGCTACCAAGCATTACGTCTGCTCGAACGAGAACTCCGCAACCTCCAAAACAGTCCCTTTTTGATGATGTTGAAGGGGTTATTGC
>KK116431.1:183507-221403 GCA_000611955.2 Stegodyphus mimosarum
GGAATAACTTGTATTAGGGAATAACTCTTCTAGGAGGTGTTGATATTACTTATTATTTGGTGTATTACTAACTTTTTTGGTTCGACTCAACGCGACCCAAGAAGTATGCTTCGCGACCCAAAGTTGGGTCGCGACCCATAGGTTAAGAACCGCTGCTTTATACTATTAGACACTCCCCCATTACGTCTACCTGCATATCTGCGCATGTGCTACCGTACATCACCTTACTTAATCTCCTGATTGGTCTTTCTGTCCGCTGTGCCTCTTCGTTCAGCTGATATGCTAATTTTTCGACTTCGTCCTTAATTTTTGCATACCAGTGTATACTTTTGTCTGGACACAATCGTATTTAGGACATTTTCTTACTTCCTCTCCTTTCTTTCTATAAGCCCTTTTTATTTTTTTCCTCTCCATTACTTTTGAGCCATTTATTTTTAATTTTATTTTGTCCCATATTTTTCCCGGCCCCGGATAGCTCGTATAATATATACGAAGTTCCTTTTTACTCTCCTCTGAAATACGAAATTGCCCCCTTTCTATATACCTTTTCTTCGCACCCTAGCTTGATTTTTCGCCCACCGGTGCAGAATGACTTAGCGGTTGCCAAACAAGACATCTGTCTTCTTTGTCTGTTTGACTCTCGACAGAGGAGAAAGGGTTAATCATGTTGTAGGTGATCACGTACGATAGAGACAGAAGCTTGGCCAGCTCCGAAATTTTTATGTGTGTTTTCCGGAAAAAAGCCTTAATTAATTAAAAAGTTTTCTCCGAAGTGTCTCTCCCTCAAATGTGACAGTTTTTGTGTGCAAAAGGGGTCTCATCTTCCTCACAGTTCATTCTTCTGCAATCCGAAGGAAAACAGGAGCTTTGAGATAAATAGCCTTACTGTCTCTAAACTAAATCAAATATATATCACTGAAGTGTCTTTAAATTCATTTATTTATTATGGTTGTAGGCTCTGACATTAAATAATAGTTAGAAATTGCTTTATATCATATACTTGTTTTTGGACCTTGGGCATCGATGAATGTAAAAGGTTGTAGTTTTACAGTTTTCGATTGCACTTTTTTTCTTTCAGTTCGCAAATAAAGGAAACAAAAAGATTAATTTATATTTCCTTGAATACATCTCTTAGAATTATGAGCATATACTAATAAAGTGTGTCTCAACTTGTTAGACTAGTACAAATATATAGCAAACTATGATGGTTAAATTAATAAATAAATATAATGTCAAAAAATAATTAACAGGAAAAAAAATTCTGATAATTATTTATTTGTTTATTTTTGCTGATATGCTCTCGCACTGTGTATGGTTTTATTTTCTTGTCTGATGTTGTTTGCAAAAAAAAAACGTATGAATATGTTTGGAAACCGCAATACTATATGTTACCTTACTTAATATCACAGAGTATAATGAAGGAGGTAAAACTGGTATTACCACTTTTCCCAAAAATGGTCCACTCTTTGTCGCATTGGAAGTGCAATCACCAGTAGTTCGTCTTGTCGTAGTATTTTACATAGGCTGTAATACCCTAAATATTGATTTGATATCAATTTCCATTATGAACAAATCTTATAATGCAACCTGTTTCGTCCCTGGATGCAACACTGGTTATAGAACTGTTAGGCTGAAGAACAAAAGCTTGGGAATCAAGAATCCGCGTAGATTTAGAGCTCCAAAGGTGAGCGACATTTATATCATGCCTGATCATAGTCAGATAAATTTATATAACTTTACGGAATGTCTGGATTTATTTATAAATAAGAGTATATTTACTGTATGGTTTGAAAAAAAAGTGATAAATTGGAAATTAGTTAAATATTGCACATAACTTATATGCATCCACATTTCGTGCATGAAAGCAAGCAGTCGTGAGATTTTAAAGTTAAATAAATTTTTGAAATTATACAAGAATGATAGATTATTTGCCTTTTTATTTCATTTAAGAAAAGAAGATAAACTCACCCCCCCCCTTGTTTTCCGTTTCAAACAGGTTTTTATAATAAACGGAAATGAAGACTATACTGCTTAAAATTAACTTTACTTGCATGGTTGAATGAAAATATAACAGCAGATAAGTGTAATGAAAAATTGATTTTCCATGATATAAATTCAGCCTATTAAATAAGTTATAAATATTATGAAATTATGCACTTAATGACATAAATGAATGCCTGTTAAAAATTAAGATTTAAATCTTGGTACAGTGCAGGGTGAGAACCATTATACACAAGGATTTTAAATTTGAATTTGTAGAACTATTCAAGTGTTACATGCTGCAATTAAATTTTAATGTGCCATTACAATTTTGATCATTAATTTTTAATTTTCATCAAAGTAACGTAAAAAAATTACGTGCAACAAGTACATTTTTATTTTGTACGTAACTGAATTTTGTAATTTTTACATCTTGAAATATACAGGGTGTATATAAAGTCCCGGACCCATTTTGATGTTTAATAGTTCATAAAATAATAAAGATAGATTAAAATTAATAACATAAATGATGAGATAGACTCAAAAAGTTTCATGACCCTTGTCAATAAACTTCCACGTGTGCCCCCTTCGCGTCGCGCGGAGAATATCAAGTCGATATTCAATTTCACGCCAGGTACCGGCAAGCATGTCGCTAGGTATGTAATTCAGCATCATCTTCTATCCTCTTTAGCATATCTGTTGCAAAGATCATCCTCCTAGGCCTATCGTCTGGTTCTAAAACTTGAACAATTTGAACTTTGTATGCATGCAGTCTTAATTTTTTCTTAGTAACCTTGTACACCGTCGAAATTGCATATCCAATTTTCTTGCCGTTGATCTCACAGATCTTCTAGGATTGTGTAAAAATGTCTCTCTGACACGCTCAACATCAAAATCACTTGTGCAGGGACGTCCGGAGTGTTTCTTATCTGCGATACTTCCAGTTTCTAGAAAAATGCAATTAATAAGCAGACGATATTTAGAAAAGTACAGACATTTAGACTGGAAAATGAAATTATCTGTAATGAACCACACGCGCAGACGATATTTATAAAAGTAAAGATATTCAAGCCGGAAAAGGAAAATATATAAGTTATTCCATCAATAAATGCCATGAGTTTGTTTATATCTTTATTATTTTATGAGTTATTGAACATCAAAATGGGTCCGGGACTTTATAAACACCCTGTATTTTACAGGATACTATGTTGCTAGAAAAATGGAGATGTGCAATTGCTCGCATTGCTTATCCATCAGAATATTTACAATGGCACTGTTCATCCGTCAACAGATTATTCTCCTAATATTCTGTATTTTGGAAGAAATTTATCATTACCTTTTGATATGTTTAATCCTTATCCAAGGCCATTCAGTTGGATATATCATATTATTTGTTTGATCTTTTAATACAACTAAAACTAAGATATGTGCATACCTATGAGGCGTTGGAATAAAGCAAATAGAACAGAGTACTCGTCAAATGAAAAATGCCAAATTAAGATCATTCGATGTTAATGATATAGTGTATGTGAAATCTTAAGGTTATATTCAAGCATAGCTGCTGAAACATTTTGTGTTACTTCTTTTAAAGGAATTGATGTAAATTATGTTATTTGTGCACTTCATTATGATTTTTTGTCAGCCATTTAGTATTCACATCAGTTGCCTTCGTTTGCCTCCTAAAAGATTCTCCCACTAGGTTCATCCATCTCCCACTCGTCAAGTTATACATGAATATAACCTTAGAAATAGACAGCAAACTTCATTCTTTTTTTTTCAATCATCTTTATGAACTATCATAGAACATTATTACAAGTTCTGCAATATGTTTAATTAATACTATTATGTCTGTTTTGTTAATTTCTCAATTGTGTGAGCAGATGATTAGAGTTTAAGACTTGATCACCCATATTAATATCATTTCGAGATTCAACGACATTGCACTTAACATATACAAGTGCATTTTTCAAAACTTTCTGGTAGGATGTGATTATAGTGGTTTGTAATGTTTCTTCATCCTGTATGCGATTTATCCAATTAAGCGTAACTGGGGATGTAAAAAATTGTAATTTGTTTTATCATAGAAATACTTCTTTTACAATTCTCTACTGTGTACTTACAATACGGTATATTAGAAAATTTTACGTACCATATTTATATCATTCACTAATATTAGAAATTTTTTTTATCTATATGGCATGGTTTGGTGATACCTAAATGATAAATCTTTCCATTTAAAATGTAATTTGTAATCTATGTAATATGTACTTCAGATTGTTAGCTCCATAGCGATTGTCTGCAAACTGAGAGATATATTACGATTGGTTGTTCTTACATACACATAAATCAGTAATACTAAAAAAACTTTAGAGTTTATTATATTTTTCCTTTAACATATCTAAATTATATAAGATCAATTTTAGTACTAAACCCTTCACTACCTCCGGAGGCATGAAAATAACCTAAGATAATTGTACCAATTTTTATTTCTTTTACAGTGTAACATAAACACGTGTCTTCAACAAATTTCTAGTAAGTTAAAATAAACCACATAAAATTCCTATAACAATTAACTATTTCTTTGCATTGGAAATAATAAAGCACTATTTCAAACATTAATATTGGGTTGCAACAAAATTCTGCAATTTTAAAAAACAACTTAAAAATTCAAAAACTATTAGTTAAGAATAACTATTTCTTTGAGTTAAAAATATATAAAATTCCTAACAACTATTTCTGAGCTTAGGTAGCGTGCGTAGTTCAGCGTAGTAAGAAATGCGTTACCAACCATATCATTTAATTATTTATTATTACAGAGTAGGAACAGTTACAACAGCGAGTAGATTGCGAGTCAGCGTTCTTCTGCTATGCAGTGGAATATACTAGTTGCCAATTAGCAGAGACTAAACATTATTTTCCAGTTGCCAGATTTTACAGATTAATATGAGAAATGCGCAACAACAAAAAATGCGATGGGAAAGTGCTCCGTCAGCCAAATCATAAAGTTACAAGTACGGAAAATCTCGCCCGGCGTTGAAATATTACATTATTTCAAAATTAAAGAAACAAAGTATGAATACAAACTTATAATAACATAACATACAACAAATATACTAATTAATAAATCAATGATAATAAATAAATTATCCATAATGGATAAAATACAAATTTTTAAAATTGGTCTTCTAAAAACACCCTTTGGTGTGCGTACGTCTACAACTCTGACATTTCCGTCAGAGCCTGGGATTACCTTAATAATTCGACCCAAACACCAATTGCAAATGGGGAGTTGAGAGTCCTTTAATAAAATTAGCATGCCATGAGTTATATTTGCCTTTTTAAGCACCCACTTAGAGCGCTGTTGCAGATGGCTTAAGTAGCTTTTTCGCCAGCATTTCCAGATGTTTTAAACTAATTTTTGAGTCCTCTGCCACCTATTTAAAAAATTATCTCTTTTGTCAATTAAATTTTGTTCTGGGATGGCATTTATCGGTTTCCCTATCAGAAAATGTCCAGGACTTAATGCTTGAAAATCATCTGTGTCAGTAGATACGGGTGAGAGCGGCCGCGAATTGAGGATGCCTTCGATTTGAACCATTACTGTTAGAAATTCTTCTAGAGTTAGTTAATGGAACCTACCACTCTCTTTAGATGGTACTTGAAGGCATTTACACCCGCCTCCCAAAGGCCGCCGAAATTGGGTGCCCTAGGAGGCAAAAATTTCCACCTGATACCTTCTGAGGCTAACAAGCTCAAAATGTCTTCACTGTTTAACATTAATTTATGCAAACGTTTTAACTCTGCAGAAGCTTCAGTGAAATTGGTTGCGTTATCGCTAAAAATTATTGAACTCTTGCCGCGTCGTGCAAAAAATCTCTTTAAGGCAATTAGAGCTTTTGAAGTAAGATCTGACACAAATTCCATGTGAACAGCTTTAGTCGCCATACATACAAATATAGCTACATAGATTTTTTGAAAGGTACCCTTTCTCTGGCCTTTTTATTTAATTTCAAAGGGTCCACATAAATCTATTCCTACATTTAAAAATGGGGAACTAGGCGTTACTCGTTCTGAGGGAATGTCTCCCATAATCTGAGTTGCAACAATTGGTTTATTCTTGAAGCATTCCACACACTCATGGACGAACTTTCGTGCCGTACTTCTGCCACCAAGTGGCCAATATTTAAAACGAATAGTATTTAGTAGGGCTTGAGGACCTGCGTGAAAATCTCGCTTGTGATGGTATTGAAATACTAGAGTTACTAGTTTATTTCCAACCAGCAGAATAACGGATGTTTACGATTGAAATTTAAATCTGAGTGTGAAAGTTTACCACCAACTTTTATTAATCCACTGGATGGATCTAAAAAGGGATTAAAAATTTTAAGCTTACTCGTAGGTGGAACTGAATATCCCCTTTCTAAAGCTGATATCTCCGTAGGAAAATACTTTACCTGTATGTGTTTTAGCAGATAATTTTTTGCTCCTTCATATTCTTTGCATGTGAGTTCTCCTGTATGCGGTTTAACCCTTAGCCTGTCGAGTTATTTTCTGCAAATACCTTTAAAACTGTCGCTAACTTTTGACCCAACTTCCCCTAAAATGTCGCGAAAATAACACTGAACTTTCGAAAAATGCTAGCAACTTCTTTTGTTAGTTGTCTTCCCTCCCAGAATTTTGGATTAAAGATTCCGCCTAATTGAGATAGATTGCTGCATAAACATTAGTAGCTGCGAGCTGTCAAGAACGTTGCAAAAGAATAGCTTTTCTCTGACTGACCGTGGGAGTGCCCTAGGGTAAATATCCAGCAAGTTTCAGCTCATCAGCGTTTCATGAATAGATTTCATAACTACAAAACTTAAAAGTGTTCTTTTATACAGATATCTTATTTTCAAACATATTGTTTTTAAAATCTTAAATGCAGTAGAATATTTATTAGTTAAACTATTGCATACGCAATAAATCTGAAATAACAAACTTGGGTTTTTAGATTTATTCTGGATTGACAATTCACACCTAGATTTAAATTGCGTTAGTATTTTTTTAATATAAAGATTTGAAAACTTTAAATCTACTAATTTCATTTGGAATTTAGACAATCATTAGCCCAAACGGGCAATTTACCCAAAAGGGCTATTAGTTTTGTTTTGGCATTTTGCGTTTACTATAAAAAAATTTTAGTATAACTTAATAATATAAAAAAAATTCATGATCAAAATTTTTAGTATAACTGATAGTATACTTTAAAATAGTATATTTTAAAAATTTATAGTATATTTTAAAAATTAATACTCTGAAAGTCTGAATCACTTTTCAAATCCCTGCCACCAAATATAAGAGTCCGGCGTTATATTTAGAGAAACTAAAATAATGAAAAATCTGTATGAATGCATGATTCTCGCATTTTGAAAAAACAACAGTACCTAGAGACATCAAATTTTTAATAGCGTAGCCCTTCACTCGAATATGGGCATCTGGAAGCCCAAATTTGGAATTTCTTTCGTTATCTGTTTGATATTTTGTAAAACTTTAACGAATTTCTGATTAACAATCTGAACGATTTCAAAGCGAGCAACGGCAACGCTGTACGAAAAAAAAAATTATCTCCAGCGAGTGAGACTGTGTATCGAAAATTCTAAAGATATGCTCTTTTTAAATTTTTTGTGATATTGCTGTTGAATTGAGTTTTATGGTTTAAGTGCGAAGAACATGATATTTAATAAATAAATGTAAAACATTAAACGTTAAGAAAACGTCGCCTTGGGCGTAATATAAAATCTGAAAGCCTTCAGATTTATTTTTATTATTATTATTTTGCTTCTCTAAAAAGTTTTTAAACTTGTTATTGATTGCTCATTACAATAGTACAGATTCGCATAGGTTTTCTTTTCAGTTTTTAGGACAATAATTTCACATATCTTTCAATTTCATTTTACAACATCCTAACAACAATACTTGACGTTTCGTCTGCTGTATCTTTTAGCTTTCGTCATGTCATAGCCTCAGCAAAAAATTACATTCTAAACCTGGGAAATGAATTCTTGACTTCATTTCTTAGGCAAAATTTTAAACAAATCATCAAAGGAATAAATAATATTCAATATGCAAAAAAACTGTAAGTTTTCAGTAAAAAAAAGGCAGTGCCATTAATGCTTAAATAATTCTTAAATACTTAACACTCAAAGCCAAATAAAAGACAGTTCGGAACGAGACGTTTATAAATTCTTGCCTCCACTAAATTAGTTCTAAAATTTAAATTAATTATAGCAGAAGTAATAAATGTGTCGATAGTTCTTTCATTGATCTACGTCTTTCACAGCCACTCAAATTAAAATTCTTCCCTTTAATATAAAAATCTTTTTAAGGGAATTTCTTGATGATTAAAGAATACAAAATTGTTAATTATATCCGTAAAGCTCTCCAAAATATTATGTCCATTATTCATAAAACTGATGTCGTTTAAATGTGGTTCAGCAATGAGATGTTTATTAGATTTAATATCTAAAACAAATATTTTAAAATTTTAGAACGGCCCCAAGCATTAAGACGAATCATCTTATATTAATTTATTTGCGTAAAGCTATGAAAAAAGTATATTCACTGTCGAAAATCCATAATTTGTACATTTCTTTCATGCAGTATTTTAAATAGAATGAGAGTAAAAATATTTATCGTCTAGTGGAATGAGTACTTGAACTAATAAATTTAGTTCTGTAGTATTAAAATTGTGCTTTATAATATGAATGATTTTTTTTTGTGTATAAATTTAGAGCATATTATGATTGTATTAAATATAGCACATGCGTATATCTCACATTAATGAAGGAAATAATTTAGTGTATTTCAAACTAATTAAGAACAATTGCAGACAAGGAGGAAAAGAAGAGTGAACGAGATTTGTCGCAGTTCTTTCTATGGATCTAGGGACGAAGGAAATAATTACTAAAAATCAAACTTTCATGACAATTGTGGCCGAGAAGGGGAATACTATACACCTCATATCGCTAACAAGACTTTAACAAGACTTAGTCCTCCTTACACATACGAAAATCAAGAAAACGCCCCTGCAGCCAGCCTGTTTGCTGAGATTCGAGCCCGGTCCCAACTACCAGGGTTCAGCGACATTACCGCTCTGTCACTGCTCTGCCTTTTTTCTTCAAAGGTTTTCGGCAAATAATTCCCCTTATGTATTAGTTTTCACACAGTTTAAATACTTGATATTCTTATTTTTCTAATGCATTTTTAAAACTTAGGTAATTAGCAAATTTCATTAAACGTTTAGTTTTTATGATCTTTATTATCTCTTTTCACTAATACATTTTATATCTTTGTTTCTAAGAAAAGTGCTTTCCAAGACGATCCGTATGTTAGAAAAACTAAGAAACATAGTTCCTCTCAAAGCAATTAAGTGATGGGCATATTTTGATGAATATAAGAAAAAGCATAAAGGAAATCTGCAAAAGATCACTGCTAAAAGTAATTATTTTGTAAAGAACATCAATACTTATTAAATTATAACATGAACAGAAATTGCTCACAAATATCTGCGTGTGATGAAGTTATTGTTAAACAACAACAACAAAAAAAATGTAGATAAAAGTTGCTGGTTGGGCAACTATTATAGTTTTATACAAAATGCTAAATATTATTCTCATGCCATAATTTTGAAAGTCACTGCTTTTACATTTTTCTTCAACAGATAATTGAAATTAATTCTTAAACAGATAATTGAAAATAGGTGCATTACATTTACTTTTCAATCTTATTCTTTCGTAAGCATAAATATTTTCGTACAACCTTACCTAAAATCTTTCCCGATCATTTACAGAAGCTATGCTGTTAAAAATGGTTTACTGCGCCTGATTTACTTTGCATTATCCTTTCAATGAAAGCCGCAGCCCTAAAATATATCTGCTTAACATTTTGAAACTGTTACGAATTTGAATGTTTTTAGAATTATGTGAACAAACTGAAACTCTTTTACGAATATCATTACTTATATATGGGTAAACACTTTTGTTCTGAATGAAAATATTTTATAAAAGCCACGAGTATGACATTTTTTGATAGTTTACTTTTTAAAATTCGAAGCCCGTAATGAGAAAAATTACAATTAGCTTTCGAAAATTGCAAATGGTTATTTCCTTTTTATTAAACGTTAACTTGTAAAAGATGAAAGTTTCTAACTGATTTGTAATCAACCATCATCAGTATATCACATGTAAAAGATTATCTATCACACCTGAGAACAGCTATTGTTTATCTTATGAAAACATATTATATTTCAACGCTTATAGATGTCGAAATGTTAATATTTGGAAATCGGTAAACTATCTGGAAATGCTTCTCTCTGTATAGCAGTGGGTGATGGAAGGATCTTGTAGTGGTGTAATTATAACTTTTAAGAGGAAGGGAAAGCGACTGCCCTCCCATTGGCTTTGGACACTGTTTTCAGGGCTAAGGAAGAGAGCTAGTCTGTCGTTATATATGTTGTCGCTATATGTATATTGTGTTGTACACGCTCCCGTTATTCTGATTTCATACACCGTGAATGAGTGATTATCCATTTACACTCCTGCTTGACCGGGACATTATTATATATTGACATTATAATAATGACATTATAATATAGACATTATATATGTTGTCGCTATATGTATATTGTGTTGTACACGCTGCCGTTATTCTGATTTCATACACCGTGAATGAGTGATTATCCATTTACACTCCTACTTGACCGGGACATTAGGCGAAGGTCATGAGAGCGACGTATAGTGAGAATAGTGCTGTAAATATGCGTTTTCCCCTATTTTTAATTATTGACAGATTATTATTTTATTAGTAGCAGCAGTACAAAAAAAATGTAGATTTTTAACATTATTCATTATCTGATGGCATTTTTACTGTCTGAATTAATGAAAGTACTGGACAATACAGAAATCTACACTGAATTTAAGGAAATACATCCAATCCATTCGTGACTTTTTTTATGGCTTTTATAGCGAAATTCTGGCATTCGGTATTTTTTCGGTTTTTTATAACATCTCCTGAATTAAAGTAACATGACTCTTGTGCATTATGTTTTTTCGATAATTTTGCTTAAAAAGCAGAAAAGCAATTAAAAACTGATAAATGTAACAAATGAAAAAATAGTCTCTATTCCCATTTCAAAGTTCGGTTGCCAAACGTGTATTCGTATATTATATATATATATATATTTTATATTTGTAACTAACTGACATTTTAAATGACGATCGTTGTAAATTTCCGCATAACATCACTGGCCAGGGCTACTAAATTTAGCTAAATAATAAGTAGCTAAATAAATTTAGCTAAATAATAGTTTCATAAGCTACTAAATTTAGTTTTATTTAAATACGTCAGTGTCAATTGCGTAGGCATGGTGTGAGAAAAGTAGGAGAAACAGAACTAGAAATATTGTACAATCAAGCAATGCACTAAAATACTTTCGCATTAAAAAAAAAAATCTCCGTTTTCCTCCTCCCTTTCGTCCTTCAAAGGAGTCTTCCCAGGAAACAGATCCGTGATGTTAACAAAAGGTAAGACACCCCAGAAGCTATTTTAATGGTTTAGAACCATTAGAATCGCCCATAACGGGGTGGAAATACCTGGTATGTGTTCGTACACTATAAAAGCGCTTTCTTGAAGCACTTAAGATGTCTATCTATTCCAGGTAAAAGGAAAGCGGGAATTCTGGTATAGCTTAGGACTGCTTATAAAATTCAGTCGTGATTATCTATTAAGCAAAAAAAAAAACTTTGTTCTCTGGTAGTAATAATAATAACTGCATAATAAGTGCAAAAAATTTTTTCATTTCAATTACTATTTTCTGATATTTAAACGTACATTTGTACGATAATAAATATAAAAAAGGAATATGTCAATAAATTTATTCTATAACCTGACATATTTTTCTCAGAATAGGCTTCATTTTTACTTTAACATATAATCTCGCAAATTTAAAGTATAAAAAGTAAGAATTTGAGGAAGGAGAACTAACTATGAACACAGAAATGTCACCTAGTAGGTAAATTAAATGGTACTGTTTTGTTATTGGGATTGGATTCAGAAATGTACGTATGTGAGTATCTGTGTATATGTATATGTTATAGTGAAACACCGAAATCTGGAGAATGTCGACTTTCACCGGTGAATGTCAACATTCACAGTCGCTTGGTGTATGTCCGAAATATTTTCCAAATACTCTTATTTCTGACTTACACCAGTGAATATCGACATTCACCATGTACTAATGGTGAATGTTGAATATATGAGAATATTATATTTTCTTCTCCGGAATTCAGTCTCGAAAAAACACACAAGTACTTAAAACACACAATACATTCAAAATGAGAAAAGAAAATAATAGAAGTTAAAAAACTTACTTAATTATACAGTACGTAGTAAATGAGAAAATAAAATAATAGTAATAAAAAACTTACTAAATTATGTGATTCAAATCTGATTCATTGCAACAACTTAGTCGCCTCTCTTTTCGACCTACACCAGAGCATATCTGTGATTGTCGACATACACCGGTGAGGGTCCGAATGTGCAAGAATGCAATGTTATATTCGATCTTTCACCGACGTATTTGGTGAATGTTGACATTCTCCGGTGAAAGTCGACATTCTCCAATTTCGGTCTTTCACAGTAACATACACAGTCCAGTCACATTAATGTGACCACTACGTACTTTCCATGTCAGAGTTAAATAACCAATCGCAGAAGGCAGGTGGCAGCACAGTGCAGTTGAGCGTATATAAAGGGTGTGTGAGGGCTTCGGAAAACATTTCAATCGTTGGCGTAATGCAGAAACGAAGCGATTTATCCGACTTCCAAAAGGGCATGATCATTGGCTTTCGGGCCAAGGGTGGAAGCATTTCCGAAACGGCTGAGTTTGTGAACTGTTCGCGTGCCGCCGTGGTAAAAGTGTACCGTGCATGGCAAAATGGGACTGTCCAAAATCAGCGACGTGGCAAATGTGGTGCACCACGGGCCATAGATGACAGAGGCGAACGACGGTTGCGGAGATGCGTTCGGGCAGATAGACGGGCTACCGTTGAGCAACTGACCACCAAAATGAACCAAGGGGCTACCAAAAGTGTCTCCCAAAGTACTATTCAGCGAACATTGCTGCGTCTGGGCCTCCGAAGCAGACGCCTGGTTCGTGCACCTATGCTGACTGCTGTTCATCGACGGCGAAGGCTAGAATTTGCACGCCAGTACAGCAGCTGGACGTCCACTGAGTGGCGACAGGTTGCGTTTTCGGATGAATCGCGTTTTATGCTCCATCGGACAGATGGACGTTGGCGTATAAGGCGTGAAACCTCTGAAAGGAACCACCCTGCAACCATTGCCGGAACGGTCCAAGCTGGAGGCGGGAGCATTATGGTCTGGGGAATGTTTTCCTGGCATTCTCTAGGTTCACTGATCATTGTGGAAGGCACAATGGATCAATACAAGTACGCATCTGTCCTTGCGGACCATGTTCACCCCTACATGCGCATTGTTTTTCCTCAGGATGATGGCATCTTCCAGCAGGACAATGCGAGGTGCCATACAGCTGCCAGTGTACGTGCGTGGTTCGAAGAGCACCAGGATGAGTTTACCGTCCTCCCCTGGCCAGCAAACTCACCTGACTTAAACCCAATCGACCATCTGTGGGACCATCTCGATCGAGTTGTTCGCGCCATGGATCCTCATCCGCGTAATCTAGCGCAGCTGGCCACGGCATTAGAGTCGGCATGGCTCAAGATCCCAGAGAACACCTTCAGGGACCTATGTGACTCTCTTCCTGCACGTCTCGCACCAGTCCGCTCTGCGAAAGATGGTTATTCTGGCTTTTGACAGATGGTCACATTAATGTGACTGGACTGTGTATATACACACACACATTCGTACGCACATATATGCATACATACATGAACACATCGATACTTACATGTATACATACTAATATTTCTGAATCCGGTCCTGACCAAGAACCACGTACCAATTAAATATCTATTACTTCATGCAGTGGCAACACCTATCTTTTATAAATTACAACGAAGCTGTTAAAGTTATGAGCTATATATAATTTTAATTTATACCGACATTGCCGAAAAAGTTAAATGAAGATTTAATATTATAAGAAGTGCTTTTATTAACTTTAAATCGCTCCATTGTTTAATCAATATTAAATTGATTAAATGTGAAAAATTAATTAAAGAGCTGATACTTTTACTGAATGACAACGCTCTAAGAAGCTGTTCTTTCTGCATGTGCATGAAAGATCTTACATTTCACGGAGTGGCAACTCTCACCAGCTTTTAGCTTCTTTACTCATCCACCAATTTTTTGAAGCACATTAATGCCTACAAATTTTGCTTTTCTAATACAGGATTTTAATCGTTAAGTTAAAAAAAATGCATCTCGTTTCTGGTACAATAATAATAACAAACGTGAACAAATAATTTGCGAGCAAAATATATGCTAGCTCAGTTCTCAGTTTTAACTGATTGTGGCAAAGAAGGTGAGAGATATTTGCCTGGAGAAAGAGGTGATTTTATGAAGGACTTCAAGGATGTAACCTGGTTCATGCTGTACACGAGGAAAAACAATGAAAACGCCATGCAGTCAGTCTTGAAATTCGATCCGGACTAAATTACTGGTGCCCAGCGGTTGCATCCATTTGTCTACAGGTGGGCTCACTTTCCTTTATTTCTGGAAAATTATTTTTAGAATCGTCACTTTATTCGCATTTTTTTATTCTTAATCGTGCATTTTACGTAAATACGTGCTTATCTATCTTTGCTGTTAAGTAAAGTTTTTCATTAATAATTCAGTCATGTTTAGCTCACTGTAAAAATTTTCGGGCGTCATTCTACATTCATCTATATGATGACTATAAATTAATTACTTCTTCATCCATTGAAAAATGGTCCGTCTTTCCCAAATAACCGTAAAATCAGGGATTACTTTATATACTATTCAGTGTCTTTTATCCCGCTAATACGAGAAATTTCTTTCTTAGTGAAATATATAAAAAAACAAGGTGAATCTTCGGATTATGGTAATTTGGCGGTATTTTGGCGAAACTTTGGCAAGCAACCCTGCTACAGCAACCTGCCAGTTTTTTTTGGACGCCATTTTGTTTTCACGAAGTAAAGGTTCTTTTTTTTTACCTCAACATTTTTTCCAACAATCTGCTAGCGGAATTACGTTTATGCTAGAATTTTTATGGAACAAAAGTGCTTAATCATGACGAAGATTAGGTGCGAAATTGTTTCTAAGTGCTTATTATATAAAATCCCGATCGGAATTTTCCGGAAAGTAGTGGAACAAACTTGCACAGAAATTTGTTTTTACAGGGCAAATTTATATATGAAACATGTAAATAATTTTTCTCGTAAATTAGAAAAATTTGCACGAATATGCAGGAAAATTTTGTGAATCTTTGAAGTTGGTAAAAAAGGACATATATGAAATTACCTGATCGCTAAAAAGTATGTATACTATGCAAGCTTTTATATGTTCAGCTTGCATATACCCTTTCCAAGGATGAACATTTGCACGTATAAAATAAATAAAATATGTAAGAAATTACATTAATTTTCTTTTCCCTCTAAATTATCCATTATAAAAGTCACCTGCGAATTTATAAGGCAAACATTAAAAATGGTTGCAAATACTTAGTGTCAAATATTTAACTTATTTCCATGCAGGTTTACTTGTACTGAAATGGATTGCAAAATGCTACAAACGCATAATGCACAAAATGACTATCATTTAATTAAAATATAAATAAATTAAAGAACACTAATTAAAATATAAATAAACATATACATTAAATTAATAAAAATTATTATTATTATTATTATTTTTATCGCCTTACTAAAATGTCGCCAAACTACCAGTTACCATATTCCAAAGATTAGCCAAAAACAAATTGTCCGTGAATATGGAAGATTACTCGGAAGGTTTGGGATTGATTTTCCTCTTAGTGAAAGCAGTTAAGTACATACATCAACTAAAATCCTTCTCATAGCTTCGCTTTAATTATTTCGACGTATACAAGATTACTTTCCAAGAGTAAGTACGTAGAGTCATTAGGATTTTTCAGGCAAGAGACGTGAAAAAGGACTCGAAATTGAACTTCTCGAATACGCGCAGAGTGTGTTACCGTGAAACCACGAAGGCATGCAGAAAAGAGCAAAAAAATACCTTATATATTCTCTCATTCAAAGGGCCACTAGGGATTAGGAGACCCAGTCGCCAAATCCTGGTGGTAAAGAATCATCATCCACCACCTTTTAGTTCGGGCGCCACCGTAGAGTCATTAGGATTTTTGAGACCAGAGACGTGAAAACTGAGCAATGCCCTCACCGGTTCTCAAACCTGGACCTCTCGAAAACGCGCCGAGAGTGCTACCGTGACACCATAAAGGCATGCAGAAAGGAGGAAGAAAATACCTTATAAGTATGCCTTCGCGAAGGATTTCGTAAAAGAAACTGACTCATATCCACGTTACACTTGAGGAAAAACAATAAACAGCCCCTTCTCTGGAATTAGAACCCAACTCAAACTACCAGTGTTCAGCGACTTAGCCACTCAAACGCTGGTGGCGTTTATTAGCATTTGTATCAAAAGACTTTGTAAAATAAGATACAGTTATTAGATAATAACGAATTAATATATTAATTAAGTTCTCAATATAAAGAAAAACTTTCATTCAATTTATCGCTATCAGCACTGACATTTGGAGAAGAAATAATTTTATTTTCTGATAATAAAACATCTTTTGAACTGTAATATTTTGGGCGCAAAATATCTAACACTTCCACGCACTTATTTTTTCCAATCTCTTATATTCCATTAAATATAAGAATAAAAGACTTATAGATTTCTTTCTAAAAGAGTTCCAAAAAGACTTATAGATTTCTTTCTAAAAGAGTTCCAAGACACGGCGGAGAATTTCACGCAATGCAGATTTTAAAATTTCTGTTGCATTCCAAATTTTAATAAATTATTTAAACAAAGCTATTGATCTTCATGAATTTTTTCGGCATATTCATTTACTCGATTTAATATAATTTCTAGATTTGAATATTTTAATTTCTACCTCGAAGAATTTTTTACATGTAAGTTCGCGTATAGTAAAACAGTCAGTCACAATTACAAATTCCAAAACTCAGGCATGCTAAAAAACAGTGTTGTCTTTTCATAAAGTAGAAAGAAAATACCATTAAAAACTACACTTGAAATACGAAGGCAAACAGAAAGTTAATTTTGACATTATATATCTTTTTCTTGTTATTGAGAAATCAGAAACTGTAACCATCTTTTAATAGGAAGATCAAATAGTCAATTATATATTATATGATTTATAAAAAATGCATTTTTCATTACATTTCTGAGCTTTTCCTATTTTTACTAAAGATTTTGGGAAGTAATCAGCGACTGAGGATTGGGCTTTCATTACTACAATGTACCAGAAGGCACACAGTTGTAAAACGATTTGTTATCATTCAAAAACCTTGCAGAATAATATACACTTGCTGTCTGACAATAAGCCTTTACTCAGAGGGCTCTTCCGTAAAGTGCGCTATTCAAACAGACTTCACACCCTATTAAGAGCTTTGTGCAAATGACAGCCGCCTGCGGAAACGCAAGGGGAAAGAAGACCTCGCATAGCGTCTCAACACGTCTTAAGCATTTATAGGGATCCTTGCCTCCGTGTATACACGTCTTAATCATTTTTCGAGAAATTTCAGCTCCGTGTATACGCGTCTTAAGCATTTTTAGAGCGATCTCTGAAAACGCTTAAAGATGTCTTAAGCAGTTAATGGGTTAAGAGATTTGCACCTTCAGCAAAATCTAAAAATAAAAGCTTAAATTCTGATTAGTTTATGAAAATTGTTACTGATATTAAGTAAGCTATCAAAAAAGAGTCATTATTTAAACTTAATGTCACTTTTGAAACAGTCTTGAGTTCATCAGTATAAAGTTTGTCAGTTGAACTACTGGCGTTTTGCAAAGTCTGAGGAATAGCTGAATTTAATTTTGAAAAGTCTGGTCCTTTCCACCAAAGTTCACTAGCGGCAAGTGCTTTAATGTCCAGTCCTCTGGAGATCAAGTCTGCTGGGTTGAACTCTGAAGGAATATGATGCTATTCGAAGTCCTTAGATATCTGCTGGATTTGTGATACTCGGTTGCCTACAAATGTCTTAAGCAGATTTGAAGGAGTCTTGATCCATGCTAGGGCTACTGTAGAATCACAGTACAATTTCACAGAATCTATTTGAAGTTTAACAGCTGTTAGGATCTTTTCCGTTAGTCTTGCGAGAAGAAGGCATGCAGAAAGTTCTAGACGTGGAATTGTAATGAATTTTTTAGGGGCAACGCTTGATTTGCTGCAAAGAAGTGTACTGTTTACTTCACCGGTGCTGGACACAGTTTGGATGTATATCACTGCACCGTAAGCCTTTAAAGATGCGTCTTAGAAACCTTGAAGTACTACGAACTTGGTATCGGATTTTAAAAAACATCTTGGCACATGAATGTATTCCAAGTGTGGTAGTGTTTCCCATTGTTCGGCAATATTTGGAGGTAGTGTTTCGTTCCAATATAGTTTAAGTAACCATAACTGCTGCATAAAGATTTTTGCCTTAGCAATAACAGGACCCAAGAGTCCGAGTGGATCATAGGTGCGTGCTATTTGAGATAGTACATCTCTCTTGGTGAAGTTAGGATTAGCGCTTATGTTTACTTTATACGTAAAGGAGTCGCTTAAACTATTCCAAAACATTCCTAGTGTTTTAACTATTATTTCTTCCGAATTTCGATCAAGCGTGAACTCTTGCAGTTCAGAGGATGGTGCCTTGTTACTGCACCACTTGTGCAAAGTCATTTCTGTCCTTTGGAGAAGCTGTTTCAATTCTGACATAAATTTTTCTAACTCGTTGAATTCTGAGGATCCAGAAAGCCAATCGTCCATGTAGAAATCCTGAAGAATTACTCTTGAAGCTAAGGTAAAGTCCTTTCCCTCATCTAAGGCAATTTGACGTAAAACTTTAGTGGCTAAGTATGGCGCAGACGCGATCCCATACGTTACAGTTAGTAATTGGTAAACCTTAATCGGAGCGAATTTGCTGTCTTTCCATAAGATTTTTTGAAGCTTAGTTTGCGAAGGATTCACTTCAATCATTCTGAACATCTGTTTGATGTCAGCAGTAAAGGCGAAAATGTGTTTTCTAAATCTAATTAAAATCGAGAGTAGGTCTTCTTGAAGCACTCCTCCTTTGCACAATAAATCATTTAAGGAATGTCCGCTGGACGTTTTCGAACTCGCGTTGAAGACCCCGCGTAGTTTAGTTGTTTTGCTGGTTGGACGCAATACGCCGTGGTGTGGTAGATAATACCCTTCATCTATAAGTGTATCTTCTTTCACCTCCTCCACCATATGATCCAAATTTTCATATTCATTAAAAATTCAACGTAAAGTGTTTTCAAGATAGGATCACATTCCAAGCGTGTCCACAACTGATCTAGTCTTTTCAATGCAATTTCTTTAGAATTTCCTAACTTTGTTTCCGAAGATTCTGGTTTGAGTGGCATTTCAACCACGTATCTACCGTCTAGTTTCCTATAATGGGTTTTCGCAAAGTGTTCATTGCAATAATTTATTTCGTCATTAAAAATTTTGCGTGGTTCTACTTCTTCTATTTCCCAGAAGTTTGTGAGGGTTTTGTTGAGAGTTTCTAAATTTTTAGACAAGAAACAGTGTTTTGGTGTATAACACAAATTATTGTCTGAAAAACTACCCGAAACAAGAAAGCCAAAACAGCTTGATTGCAAGAACAAATTGTCTCCCAATTTTATTTTATCATCTCTCAAAATTGAGAAGAATAATTCAGCACCCAACAGAATATCGACCTTTTGAGAAGGAACGAAAAATAACGGGTCAGCAAGTTTGATTTTCCGTGGAATGTACAAATTCGAAACATTAATTCTTTTGGAGGGTGTGAAATTAGTAATGTTAGGCACAATTAATATGTTAGGCACCATTAGTAAGTCAATTCCCCAATGTTAATCATTACTTTCATTGGATAAATAAACTAAAACTTTTTTCTTAATGTTTAGAGATGTGTCATTTAATCCACTTATAGGAACGTTTATTTTTTCTTTCTTCAAACCTAACGCATCGGCTGCTCTCGTAGTCATAAATGAACTTTCAGAGGCCGAATCTAAGATCCCCCTCAACGGTCTGCTTCGGTCGCCTCAACGGATGCGTATCAGTTGACCTTGAAGAATTTATGTTTTGTTGATTTGGTTCCTGAAGCTCTAACATCCCCGTGATGTCTACACCATGAGCACTGGAATTCGTCAGCGGCGCCGAATATGCATTTTTTCTTACAAATATAACAAACACTGTTCGATTTACACTGAGATAATGAAAGAAATTCGCTAAGACAGTTGTAGCAAAGCTGATGTGTTTTGACCAAACTCACTCGTTCAGACAATTTCATTTGTTTAAATTTATCGCCGTGATACAATGCATGGGATTGCGATTTACAAGCGATACACAATTTAGGTGATTTATTAGATTTCACCAAAAGAGATTTCGATCGTTCCGAAATAAATTTAGATGGACTGTTAGCACTGATGCTATTTAAGATTTGACATCTTCTATCTAAGAATTCCAAAAATGTATCAAAATCTGGTACTTCATTATCTTTTAGTGTTAGCTCATACTGTTTTCGTGTTTCGCGATCTAATTTGTCAAGAACAACATTTAATAATAGAACATTCGATAGTTTATCTCTTGCGAAATCTAAGATTTTTAACTATCTAAGATTTTCTTAATACTGTCTAACATTATGCGAAGCTCTTTAGCCGATTCATGTTTTATTGATGGAGTATCTAGAATGTTTTTAATATGACAGTCTACGATTATTCTTTTATTCTAAAGCTTTAAAAAGTGAAGAAAAACTATCGTTTGATGTTTTTAATGATTCGGCTTCTCCTTTCAAAGCCCCGCGTAGTAATGGAGCTTTTCATTTTCGGAAAGTTCCGGATTTTCTTTGATGAAACTATTAAACTGAGTCTTAAACAAATTTCATTCTTCAAATTTTCCGCTAAAATTCGGAAGAGGAATTTTTGGCAGTTTTACTAAAGCGCTTTTAAATTGATCATTACATACAGAATAACTTTCGTGTGTAGGGTTGTCACTATTTTGATTTGTTACAGATTCATAACTTCTGTTTTTAAGTTTATTAATAGAGGTTTTTAAACTTACCTCTAATTTTTGAATATCCTCATCTACTTCAGACAGCAAAGCTTCCTCTGCATGAAACTCATCATCTGTGAGTATTCTGTAGTAGTTGTTTTTCAGCACTTCGAACTTTTCATGAATATTTACCACAGTATCCAAATGAGCTTGTAGCTGCGCGAATCCAGTTCATTTTGCCTTTCTGCGGCTGTTATAGCATTTGAAATCCTTGTTAATTGTCCTTTGATGTTTCCGCGTTTGCGGTTTAAAGTTACGATATCCATAGCCATTTCTTACTTTTGGTTTCAAACCGTTAGCATTTAATTCATAGGTTTAGGTTCTTCTGTGGATCGGCGGACCAAAAAATGTGCGTAGGTAGCGTGCGTAGTTCAGCGTAGTAAGAAATGCGTTACCAACGATATCATTTAATTATTTATTATTACAGAGTAGGAACAGTTACAACAGCGAGTAGATTGCGAGTCAGCGTTCTTCTGCTGCGCAGTGGAATATACTAGTTGCCAATTAACAGAGACTAAACATTACTTTCCAGTTGCCAGATTTTACAGATTAATATTGAAAATGTACAACAACAAAAATGCAATGGGAAAGTGCTCCGTCAGCCAAACGATGAAGTTACAAGTACGGAACAATTTCCTTTAACAATTTTAAGGTTCTTACACCTTATTAATTCCAAGAAAATACAAAATTTCTATAAATTCAGAACAGGGTTAAATATTTATCGTTTTGCACACACACACACACACACACACACACACACACACACAAATAAATAAAAGGAAAACTACTATCATGTTCAGCTAACTGATTTACACCAAAACCACCCTTTTAAGGAAATTTAGAGTATTAAAACTGAAGCTATTTTATGACAGTTAGCAATTTTACTTTAATCTGTGCAAAGTCAGTATGATCATCAAAAGATACTAAAATTCCTCAACGTCTCAAATCCTTTAAAGCAAACATTTCAAATTAAACCATAATTACATTTTGAAAATAATTGAATCCTTGCTATTTTAGGAGACAGTTAAAACCTGTAATTTTAAATAAAATTTTCTTAAGAACTTAAGTTAAGAACTAAAGAGTACAGAAAAATATATCTTGTCTGAAGATTCCTAAACCGGAACTTTGTAGAAAAGAACATGCTGTAGAAGAAGGTTTTCGTCTCAAGGCCGAGAAATTGCAGCCGGCCCATTGTCATCGGAGAAACATCAGGATGGAAGCTATGATCCAGGACTAGCAGACTACTAGATCTTCATCCAGCAAGACAGGAGCTGCCACCGGTAGCTAGGAGTCGTGGGTGATCTGGGAGTCATCAGCAGAATATCTTGGAAATAAAACTTGTTTTTTTTTTCTTCTTTGAATTGATGGGGCAGTTTATGCCCGTAGAAACGCCTGAATTTTGAAGTGCATTTCGAAGAATAATTACTTAAGTAGACAAGTAAAATTTTTGTAGTTCATTTATCTAAGACTTTTTCCTCGCGGAGGCAAGTAAACGAAGATTTAAGGAAGGTCCATTGTACATTTTGCCAATAAAGGAAGCCATAAGCCCCACTACAAAGACAACCTTCGAAGCTACACAGCTATCCGCAGGACAAGAAAGCGACGCAAAAAGAGCGCGAGTGACACTTGCACCGGCATTTTGTCAAGTCAGGAAACCCCATATCGCCAAGCCCCGCTAAATACGGTGAAAATACCAGAACTTCACACCCCGAACAAATCCCTGCAAAAATGATCCAAATACCGAGGTGTTGCACTAAAACACGAATTCAAATCTCGCCAAGCCCGCCAAAGGAAAATGCGAAGAATCCGACGCAAGCGTAAGAAAAACTTACAAACCCAACGCCGACCGGAAATTCTCAAGCAAAGGCTTAGAATCCAACTGCAAGTGCGAGCTTTTTTTCAATCCTTTCCCCCCAAGACCTTTTCCCCGCGAAATGCAAAAATTTTGTTAAATAAATAACTGTAACTTAAAAACTGTTTAAGATAGAAACCTGAAAGTGATCTTAAATTAAAAGGCTAATTTTTCTGCATGCAGTGATATAAATTAATATAGGATCAACCTAAGTAATATTAATCAAGTTTATTACGTAGAAAAGCACCTAATTCCATTGTGCGTTTCAACGCGTTAATGAGTAACAAGTGGAAGAAACGTACCAATCTAAAGTACCAAAAACCTCTAATTAAAACCAGATACTTACCAGATATTAGATAACCAGATAATTTACCGATTTCCTAATATTAACATTTCGACATCTATAAACGTTGAAATATAATAAGTTTTCATAAGATAAACAATAGCTGTTTCCATGTGTGATTGACAATGGAAGTGATATACTGATGATGGTTGATTACAAATCAGTTACTAACTTTCATCTTTTACAAGTTAACATTCAATAAAAAAGAAATGACCATTTGCAGTTTTCGAAAGCTTTTTTTCGCATGACAGGCTTCGAATTTTAAAAAGTAAACTATCAATGAAAATGTCACACTCGTGGCTTTTACAAAATGTTTTCATTCAAAACAAAAATGCTTACCCAGATATAAGTAATGATATTCGTAAAAGAGTTTCAGTTTATTCACATAATTCGAAAAACATTTAAATTCGTAACAGTTTTAAAATGTTAAGTAGATATACTCTGGGCTGTGGCTTTCATTGAAAGGAAAATGCAAAGTAAATCAGGCGCAGTAAACAGCATAGATTCTGTAAATGATCAGGAAAGATTTTAGAAAACATTGTACGAAAACATTTATGTTTACGAAAGAATAAGATTGAAAAGTAAATGTAATGCACCTATTTTCTAATTTTTCCCCATTGCAGTTCCAAATACTATGCTAGCATTAAGAGTATAAAACAGAGAGCTAATAAAAGTTCGAAACGCTACAGCCTTTGTGAAAAAAATAGATATTTTAACAGACAGAAAATATTAATTAGCTGTTGAAGAAAAATGTAAAAGCGGTGACTTTCAAAATTATGTCATGAGAATAATATTTAGCATGTTGTATAAAACTATAATAACTGCCCAACCAGCAACTTTTATCTACAATTTTTTGTTGTCTAACAATAACTTCATCACACACAGATATTCGTGAGCAATTTCTGTTCATGTTATCATTTAATAAATACTGACTTTCTTTACAAAATAATTATTTTTAGCAGCGATCTTTTGCAGATTTCCTTTATTCTTTTTATTTTTATATTCGTCAAAATATGCCCATGTATTAATTGTTTTGAGAGGAACTATGTTTCTTATTTTTTTTCTAACATAAGGATCGCCTTGGACAGCACTTAGAAACAAAGATATACACTCCCGTTTGTGAAAATTGCAACACCATGAAGGACTTACGCGAGTGAGCTGAAATTTTCAGGAAATGCAAAGTAGCGCATGATATGCAAATGATTAGAATTGCAAATCCGTAGCGCATGCGTATGCTGAGCAGCGCCCTCTGAACGGCTGATGGATCCGAATAAATAGACGGCTGTAGCGAGGCGTGTATGGTTATCGGTGGTTATCTGCTAGTGGTAAACGTTAACTCAATCTGTACTTATGCCTCGTCGACGAAAGAGAGCGAGATTTGAACAACTTACAGAGTTTGAACGAGGGAGAATCATCGGCCTTCGTGAAGCTGGATTGTCGTATCGTGCAGTAGCCTCTCGTGTGCAGCGTAACAGCAGCACAGTGATGCGCGTTTGGAAGCAGTGGACGGACGAGTGTCGGACAACTCGGAAATCCGGGAGTGGACCCCGAAATGTGACGTCAGCTCGCGATGATAGACACCTGGTCCGCATGGCGCGGACGGACCGTACAGCTTCCTCTAGACAATTGGCAGCACTGTGGTCAATAGCTACAGGTGTTTCATTGTGTGCTTCATCAATTCGTAGACGTCTGCTGCAGTGTGGACTGCGCGCACGGACTCCTTTATACAGGATCCCCCTAACGCACGACCATCGCCGCCTGCGGCTACAATGGGCCAATCAGCATAGAGACTGGCGTGCTGATTGGCAGCATGTCGTGTTTTCTGACGAATCCCGCTTTAATTTGTGGTACCATGATGGCCGCATTCGTGTCAGACGCTATGCCGGTGAACGCCACCTTCCGGAGTGCATTATCGAACGCCACAGTGGACGAACACCCGGAGTTATGGTCTGGGGCGCCATAGCATATCATAGACGATCTCAATTGCTACGAATTGTGGGCAATCTGAACAGCAACCGGTATATCCGTGAAGTTCTACAGCCCGAAGCTGTTCCCTTCCTTCAAAGCTTGCCAGGCGCTGTATTTCAACAGGACAATGCCCGCCCTCATACTGCTCGGATTGTTAAATCCTTCTTTGCAGCGCAGCAGGTACAGCTTCTTCCTTGGCCTGCGTGTTCCCCGGATATGTCGCCAATTGAACATGTGTGGGATGTCATTGGTCGGCGTCTTGCTCGTGATCCTCGTCCTGTTGCGTCTGCAGACGAACTTTGGGTACGCGTACAAACGATATGGAATGCTCTTCCTCAGTCAGACATTCAAACTTTGTTTGACTCCATGCCACGTCGTGGAACAGCACTTATTGCGGCGCTTGGTGCCACACAAAATACTGATTCTGATCTCTTGTTCTTGTTTGTTTGCTTTGAACATTTAATCATTTATTTGTACCACTACCATTCAACTGTGTATTAAAATGCATTCAATTATGACGATTCCTTCTTGGTGTTGCAATTTTCACAAACGTGAGTGTAAAATGTAGTAGTGGAAAGAGATAACAAAGATCATGAAAATTAAACGTTTAATGAAATTTGCTAATTACATAAGTTTTAGAAATGTATTAGAAAAATAAGAATATCAAGTATATAAACTGCGTGACATAAGGGGAATTATTTGCTAAAAGAAAGGATCGTGACTAATATTAAAAATATGAATGTGAGTTTGTTTGTTTGTTTGTTACGCTTTCACGCTTTAATTACTTAACCGATCATCATGAAATTTTCAAGAAATATTTTTGATATATTAGAAAAGGTTATAGGCTGTAAAATGTAACTTACCTGATGAAATTTAAACTGTGTAATAGGTTTTATAGCTTAAAATGATTGTCGTTGTATAAACATTAACTGTTGAAAGTCCATAACAATAAACTAAACGATGTAAAAGTTTGTCTGCGCGCGGAGGTGCGTGGCTTAAACCGTGTAAACATTTAACTTTTTGAAATCTTGCTAATGAAAATTATTTATTTTTGTAGTGAGATATCTTAATAAAGCTAATAATTGTTTTTCAGTTTTTTAAATCATATTTTATTTTAGTATTTTTTAATAAAACAAAACAAAAAAAAGAAAAAAACGTAAGATAAGATTGTAATGTTTGATATATCCAAATCAGGTTTTAAAAATTATGCAGAATAGCGTCTTCGCGACATCCATATGGATTTATTCTTATCTCAATGAGGAAGGGCAATATTTACTGAAAATTTAAGCGGAGTGCATTTTTAACTTAAAAAATAAGTAATAGTAACTAAAATTTTATCCTGATTATCCTGGTCAGGCAATAAGAAAAAAAAATAAATTTTTTCTTTTCTTTTCAATAGTCTTTGAAACTTATTTAAGGACATCAACGCGAGTGAAGCCGCAAGTAAAAGCTAGTAATACATAAGAAGAATTATTTTCCGAAAATCTTTTGAAGGAAAAAGGCAGACCAGTAACAGAGTGGTAATGTCGCTGAACCCTGGTAGTTCGAACCGGGCTTTAATCCCAGCAAACGGGCTGGCTGCAAGAGCGTTTTCTAGGTTTTCCTATGTGTAACGAGGATACCGTGCAGTTTTCTTTAGAAAGCCCTTCACGAAGGCATCCCTCTTTTGTGTACTTTTCCATAGTAAAAGAAAAATACAATATAAGAAAAACATTTTTGTTAATGTGTGGGGATTATTTTAAATAACAAACATAGTTGCTATGATACTTACGATATACGTATCTTACGATAACGGTCAGTTGCAAAATTCCTACCTTTAACTTTTATGTTTACTGTCGTCTTACATCTCCCCCCCCCAAAAAAAAAAACCTGCTGATTATTATTTTATAATAATATATAGATTGAAAAAGGATCACACCTATTCCTTTTTTTAATTTTAATTAAATTGTAGAAGACATTTTAATTAATTTGATGTTTTTTTCCTTATAACAGTTTTACCATAAAGAAGTACAGAAACAATCGCTGGATTTCACAAAATTGGAATTCTTTTTTATTTGCGTTATAATTTTATTTATTTGCATTTCATATGGTTTTATGAGTAAACGGAATATATTTAGTTCTATGAATTGGGAAGAGCAGGCTGCACTATTACTTAAAAGAAGAAGGAAGTAAAAGCTTAAATTTGATTAGTATTGTTTTTTAATTTTCAGTGGTAAGCTTTGATTTGAAGAATCGGCGACAAGCTGATGTTTTCAAACTATAAATACTTTATTTTTTCGTTTATTTTTTAAAGTCTTGTTGGCGATATGAAGTGCATAGTATTCACTTTCTCGGCCACAATTGTCGTTAATGTTTGATTTTTAATAATTATTCCCTTCGTCTCTGCTGTAGATCCATGATAAGAACTGCGAGAAATCTCGTTTCGCTCTTCTTTTCCTCTTTGTCTACTGTTGTTTTTATTTAGTTTAAAATACAGTAAATTATTTAATTCATTAACATAAGATACACGCATGTGCTACATTTAATGCAATCATAATATACTCTAATTTTATACACAAAAAATCACTAATATTATAAAGGGCAATTTTAATACGACAGGAACTAAATTTATTAGCTTAAGTACGCATTCCGCTAGACGATAAATACTTTTGCTTTCATTCTATTTAAAATGTTGCATGAGAGAAATGTACAAATTATGGATTTTCAACAGTGAATATACTATTTTCATAGCATTATGCTAATAAATTATTATGAGATCATTCGTCTCAATGCTTGTGACCGGTCTAAAATTGGAAAATATTTGTTTTACAAATTAAATCTAATAAGGATCTCATTGCCGAACCACATTTAAATGATATCCGTTTTATGAATAATGAGCATAATATTTTGGAGGGCTTTGCGGATCTAATTAACAATTTTGTATTCTTTAATCATCAAGAAATTCCCTTAAAATGATTGCTTTATTAAGGGGAAGAATTTTAATTTGAGTGGCTGTGAAAGACGTAGATCAATGAATGAAATATACACATTTATTATTTCTGCTATAATTAATTTCAATATTAGAACTAATTTAGTGGAGACCAGAATTTATGAACGTCTCGTGCCTAGCTATCTTTCATTTATCTTTGAGTGTTAAGCATTTAAGTGTTATTTAAGCATTAACGGCACTGTCCTTTTTTTACTGAAAACTTACAATTTTTTTGCATATTGGATATTAGTTATTCCTTTGATGCTTTTTTCAACATTTTGCCTATGAAATGAAGCCAAGAATTCTTTCAGGTTTAGAATGTAATTTTTTGCTTAGACCATGACATGACGAAAGCTAAAAGATACAGCAGACGAAACGTCTAGTAAATGAATGTTGTAAAATGAAAGTAAAAGATATGGGAAAATATTGTTCTGAAAACTGAAAAGAAAACTTATGCGAATCTGTACTGTAATGAGCAATCAATAAGAAGTTTTAAGAACTTTTTAAAGAAGCAAAATAATAATAATAAATCTGAAGGCTTTCAGATTTTATATTACGCCCAAGGCGGTGTTTTTTTAACGTTTTATGTGTTACCTTTATTTATTAAATATCATGTTCTTAGCACTTAAACCATAAAACTCAATTCAACAGCAATATGACAAAATATTTAAGAAGATCATATCTTTAAAATTTCCGATACACAGTCTAGCGCCGCTGGAGATAAAAATGTTTTTTTTTCGTACAGTGTTGCCATTGCTCGCTTTGAAATCGTTGAGCTTGTTAATCAAAAATTCGTTCAAGTTTTACAAAATGTCAAGGAGATAATAAAACAAATTCCAAATTTTGGCTTCCAGATGCCCATATTCGAGTGAAGGACTACGTTATTCAAAATTTGATGTATCTAGGTACCGTTGCTTTTTCAATGTGGTAGAGGTATATAAGAGTGGTGCCTATCACCTGGGGACCTGGGTTGCTAAAGCCCTACCCCGAATCGAACAACATAGTCATTACTAACAATTGTAATTTTAACAAAATGGTTATGACACATATTAATGCTTACATACAAATACATAATTGCCTCTTAGAAGTCATAATTATTTACCTATATGAAAAGCCATACAACATACAACGCATGTGCGAAGCCTTGAGTGCCAGGTGAAAAACAAATCATGAAAAAAACATGCATAACAAGTAAATATATGAGACATACAATATAAAGAAATATATACAAATTATATAACCACATATGTACAATTAAGAAAAAGCATTACATGATATTGTCACTTAAGATCGCCCTAGGGAGCTTAACAAAAGTGATATCATTTATATCATAATCATATTGCACGATCGCAGGATTGTCAATTGACCCCTGTCTTTCATAAAAAGCCTTCGAGAGGCGACAGTAGTAAGATTTTAGAACCTCAAGCCTAAGCTCTTTATGTAACTGCCTATTGCGAACGTACCACGGTGCGTTACATATCTGCCTAATCACCCCATTCTCGGCGGCCTGCAACGTCTTCCTGAGGCTTTTACATGAGTATGCCCAAACCGGGCAGGCATAACTTAAGATGGGCCGCAACATGGTTTTGTAAATAAGCAACTTGTTAGCTATCGATAGAACGCTGTTTCGAGCAATTAAGGGGAGAGTGAAGCTTTACTAGTCCGAAACTTCCTGAGAATACTTGTAATGTGTGGGTTCCATGTAAGAGTTTTACTGAGGAGCACCCGAAGATAAGGGACCTGCTTGACCCAGGGGATGTCCACTCCATACATTTGCAGAGTTTGTAGAAACTTTTTCTTTGTGGTTAAGATGGCGTGTGTTTTATCCACATTCACCTTGATTTTCCATCTAACCAGCCAAGCCTCCAGTGCATGGATGTGTTCTTGAAGCTGTTGTATTGCTGGACTAACAAATGCACTTTGTGTAAGGATCGCAGTGTCGTCGGCATACATTGCAAGTGTTGTGTTATGTGTGGTGGGAATGTCATTCACATAGTTATTGAATAAGGTGGGGCCCAAAAGGGACCAATGGGGCACACCAGCCATAATAGGCCGGCTTGTGGAAAATTAACGAGAAACGTGAACGACAAAGTGTCTACCGGTTAGGTAGGATTTAATTATTTTGTGATGTAGCCTGGGAGTCCCAGGTTGTGTAACTTGTATGTGAGGGCATCCAGCCGTACACGGTCGAAGGCCTTTGCAATATATAAGAATAGACCACCGGTCACCTTCTTCTGCTGTAGACTGCTGCTGATATGTTTTTTCAATGTGAGAAACATACATTCATACAGATTCTTCATTATTTAATTTCTTTAAATATAACGCAGGACGCTTATATTTGGTGGCAGCGATATGAAAAGTGATTCAGACTTTCATAATATTATTTTTTAACCCATTAACGGGCTGACCCTTTGGAACAAAATGCTTTGAAAACGGCTGGATTTTTGTCTAACAAATCCTTCCAAAAAGGTCTGTTTTGCTTTCAGGAAACGCTTTCAAGATGGGCTATTGCCTAGAGCGGTGTGTTCGCTTCCCTTCAGAGTGATGGATAAGCCATAAAAGATTTCCCCGCTAATGAATAGCAGCAAGAGCTTGTCCGTTAGTTTCGTTAGTTTTTAGTTGGTGAATGCTTGATCTTTTGATCATTGAACTGATCAAACAATAATACTCCTAGCGTAAGTTTTTCTGAATTTAAAAGGAATTTCTAGAATTTTGACGGTTTTCTAAAAATATTTCGGTAATTTCAGCTATTGTGCGTTTGCTAGCAATATTAAATTTAAAATTAAAATTTTATTGAGATACTTTGAGAGACTGCATTTTTAAATCAAACGGAAATTCAAATGAATTTGGTGCAATCATTTGCTAGACTAGGAAGAATTATTTCTGTGTTTAAAGACAGGATTTTCTCCCTTTTCCGCATTTTACAGATTAAATGTATAAAACGAAACATATGAAAATCCATTTTAATTCTCATCGTTTTAGTTAAATGAATTGTAACTTTTCAAATTTTTTTCTATTTCTTTTTACATAATATTCCTGCTCGTACGTGACTCAATTTAAAATTACGAAACTTCCACTTACAAATTATATTACGACATTACATTATCTCAAGAAACAATTGAAATTAATGTACTCAAATGATATAGAACGTAAGAATGATAACATGAATAATCAATTTAAAATAAAATTCTGTTTGTAAGTTTTCATTTACAATTTTTCCTGGTTTATGTTCCGTACGAGGAAAGGTACTCTCAAATTCGCATACTTTCAAAGAGCTGCATTAGAAAAATGAATTATTCATGAAACGGTAAGAATTTTCCTTTAGGTAAGGTAACTCTTAACCAACTCAATTCAGATAAATTTTCTATGCTTTGCGTAAATGATTGGAACTCTGTAATATATCATATGCAAGTTTTCAAGTACGTATGATGTCATCTGAGATTGGGTGAGCACTGACATCTTAACAGCATTTATTCTTGAATCTTTTGATGTACTGACAAACATTCTTACTTAAGCCTCCTAGACGGTATAGTAGTTAGGAAAACCTATTGCGGTATGGATGGGTCCGGGTTCGAATCTCGGAGAAAGCTTGTCTGCTTGTACATGTATAGTGTCCGTGCGCCATGGGGGCACTCATAATACGCAACGATCCGAAAGTCCTCTCGAGAGGTTAGTGGTATGGGAAGAGGAGTGGGAGACCCTCGGACCCGTCTCTCAGGGGTGCTCTTCATCAAAATTGAGGGCGGAACTGAGCGAACTCGTACTGTCACTTGTATGGTGCTCAAGGTTCTTGCCAAGGACAGGCGCAAAATTGCACTCCTTGCCACGATGAATTTCGCGAGTTTGTTCTGATGTTACTATCAGATAAGTCACTCACAACACACATTCTCAAGTATTTTTTACCATTTATATGCCTTTGTCGAAACAAAATTCCAAAAAGAGTTTATTTGCTACTCTTATCGTTAGATTATCGCAATTTAAATTTATTTAAGTATGGGTTTAACACCGATTTCAAATAATTTAATTTTACTTTATTTCTGATAAGGTGTTCTTATAATATGGTTGTCTCATTTTTCAGTTTGAATCAAGCGAAAAGAATGTATTTGAAAATTGCGTTCTGAGTTTAAAAAATAAGACACTTGTTCCCTATATGCTTTGATACAGATAATTTTAGCAATTTCAAATATAACTGATATAAAATACGTTTCCCTCTATTCTTCTATATACAGTAATCTTTAACACAATATAATTAATGCACTGTTTCTCTAAAAACACGTGTAACTTAAATTGGGAATTCTAAGAATAGATTTAATGGAAATATGCGATACCCATATTAATCTAATAGGAAGTATTCCTGAATATTGCTGATTCAATGTCATGTAAACATTTGTCAGTAATACAATATTTAGCAAGGGAAGTTTAGTTTCGACAGATAAGCTATCGCTTTTCACATAGTTGTTTCTGTTTTTGCTTTAAAATTAAAATCAAGACTTGAAATAATTTCTTTTTTTACAGTTTCCATTCAGTTACTTCATATATATTATGAGGTATTTCTCCGGCCTTCTTCGCATGCCTTCGTGGTGTATTGGTCAGTACGCTTGACGCGTAAACGAGAGGTCCGTGGTTCGATTTCCGGCGAAGGCTTTGCTCATTTTCCATTCTTCTGCTTCCAAAAAAATCCTAATGGCTCTGCAAGTGGCGCCCGAACTTAAAAAGTGGTGGATGATGATTCTCCACCACCACGATTTGGCGATTTGGGTCCCTAATCCCCAGTCGCCCTTTAAAAGGGGGAGTATATAATGTATTTCTCCCGCCTTCTTCGCTTGCGTTCGTGGTGTAGTGGTCAGCACGATCGACGCGTAACCGTGAGATCCATGGTTCGATTCCCGGTGAAGGCGTTGCTCATTTTTCCTACCTCCTGCTTCCAAGTACCTAATATCTGTACAATATATACTAAAATAAGAATGATACTACCAATTACTTTCATATATTTATATTTTATTTATTTAGCTCATAGGAAATGTAAAAAAAAATTATTTAAGCTGTGGTGGAGCTGATATGAAAAACCAGGAGGAGGGCGTGGGACCATGCCCGTATAACCACAACGGTAAAGTTAGGGCGTCCCCGTCTCTCCGTAACGAGTATAGTGGTCAGCACGATCGACGCGTAACCAAGAGATCCATGGTTCTATTTCCGGCGAAGTCGTTGCTCATTTTCCATTCTCTCTGCTTCAAAAAAGTTCTAATGACTCTACAAGTGGCGCCTGAACTAAAAAGGTGGTGGATGATGATTCTCCACCACCACGATTTGGGCCCCTAATCCCCAGTTGGCCTTTAAAAGGGGAAGTATATGAGGTATTTCTCCCGCCTTCTTCGCATGCCTTCGGGGTGTAGTGATCAGTACGCTCGAATGGTAACCGAGAGGTCCGTGTTTCGATTTCCGGCGAAGGCTTTGCTCATTTTCCGTTCTTCTGCTTCCAAAAAAATCCTAATGGCTCTACAAATGGCGCCCGAACTAAAAAGGTGGTGGATGATGATTCTCCACCACCACGATTTGGCGATTCGGGCCCCTAATCCCCAGTCGCCCTTTAAAAGAGGGAGTATATAAGGTATTTCTCCCGCCTTCTTCGCATGCCTTCGTGGTGTAGTGGTCAGCACGATCGACGCGTAAGCGAGAGGTCCATGGTTCGATTCCCGGTGAAGGCGTTGCTCATTTTTCCTACCTCCTGCTTCCAAATAACTAATGTTTCTACAATATATACTAAAATAAGAATGATACTACCAATTACTTTCATATATTTATATTTCATTTATTTAGCTCATTAGAAATGAAAAAAAATTAGTCATAAAGAATTTCTAGTTGTCAGCGTATAAAGTTATACACAATTGAAAAGTTTAAATCTGGCATTCGGCTAAATATATTTTTGTTTCTTATAAAATATAAACAAAATAATTTAATTTGGTACCAACATGGCTTATAAATTATTGAAAGTTTAGAATTATCCATTAATATACATTTTAATGATAGCGAATTATCAAATTCCTCCTTGCGTGCTCTAGTAACACTGGTGGTTGCAATCGGCAATCAGCAGTTCAAATCACATAGGAGAATTTAACTTATTTTTTATATATCGTGCTTCGAAAAACCGTGATGACAGATGAAATAATTTACATATATTTGTCTATTTTCTTAAGCTTAGGAATTAACGTGAAAAAGTATTGTCACATTTAAATTTTGCTTTAATACTGATTTTTCTCTAATTTATTAATTACTAATTTTTCTTTTACTTTCTTATTTTATTTTTATTCGATTTATTTATTTCTTGTAATCTAATAATGCTAAAAATACAGAAAGGATAAAGAAGAATTCCTTTTTTTTTCGAATTAAATGTAATATTTGCATTACAATTTGAATTCTTTCACCCTTTTGCACCTATTTTTTTAATTGTCTTACTATATATACACTCACGTTTGTGAAAATTGCAACACCATGAAGGACTTACGCGAGTGAGCTGAAATTTTCAGGAAATGCAAAGTAGCGCATGATATGCAAATGATTAGAATTGCAAATCCGTAGCGCATGCGTATGCTGAGCAGCGCCCTCTGAACGGCTGATGGATCCGAATAAATAGACGGCTGTAGCGAGGCGTGTATGGTTATCGGTGGTTATCTGCTAGTGGTAAACGTTAACTCAATCTGTACTTATGCCTCGTCGACGAAAGAGAGCGAGATTTGAACAACTTACAGAGTTTGAACGAGGGAGAATCATCGGCCTTCGTGAAGCTGGATTGTCGTATCGTGCAGTAGCCTCTCGTGTGCAGCGTAACAGCAGCACAGTGATGCGCGTTTGGAAGCAGTGGACGGACGAGTGTCGGACAACTCGGAAATCCGGGAGTGGACCCCGAAATGTGACGTCAGCTCGCGATGATAGACACCTGGTCCGCATGGCGCGGACGGACCGTACAGCTTCCTCTAGACAATTGGCAGCACTGTGGTCAATAGCTACAGGTGTTTCATTGTGTGCTTCATCAATTCGTAGACGTCTGCTGCAGTGTGGACTGCGCGCACGGACTCCTTTATACAGGATCCCCCTAACGCACGACCATCGCCGCCTGCGGCTACAATGGGCCAATCAGCATAGAGACTGGCGTGCTGATTGGCAGCATGTCGTGTTTTCTGACGAATCCCGCTTTAATTTGTGGTACCATGATGGCCGCATTCGTGTCAGACGCTATGCCGGTGAACGCCACCTTCCGGAGTGCATTATCGAACGCCACAGTGGACGAACACCCGGAGTTATGGTCTGGGGCGCCATAGCATATCATAGACGATCTCAATTGCTACGAATTGTGGGCAATCTGAACAGCAACCGGTATATCCGTGAAGTTCTACAGCCCGAAGCTGTTCCCTTCCTTCAAAGCTTGCCAGGCGCTGTATTTCAACAGGACAATGCCCGCCCTCATACTGCTCGGATTGTTAAATCCTTCTTTGCAGCGCAGCAGGTACAGCTTCTTCCTTGGCCTGCGTGTTCCCCGGATATGTCGCCAATTGAACATGTGTGGGATGTCATTGGTCGGCGTCTTGCTCGTGATCCTCGTCCTGTTGCGTCTGCAGACGAACTTTGGGTACGCGTACAAACGATATGGAATGCTCTTCCTCAGTCAGACATTCAAACTTTGTTTGACTCCATGCCACGTCGTGTAGCAGCACTTATTGCGGCGCGTGGTGGCCACACAAAATACTGATTCTGATCTCTTGTTCTTGTTTGTTTGCTTTGAACATTTAATCATTTATTTGTACCACTAGCACTCAACTGTGTATTAAATTGCATTCAATTATGACGATTCCTTCTTGGTGTTGCAATTTTCACAAACGTGAGTGTGTATATATATATAACAGCAGTAAAATTATAAAAGTGATAAATATATACGAAACTTTTCATAATTTAATTACTCAAAAAGTTTAATATTTCAGTGAATGTATCTTTTTAACGTTTGGATTTTGAAAAAAAAAACAGAATGACAGGATCTTTGCAAAAAAAAGGATAAGAAAAGGATAGTAACTTACTCTCTCCCCTATTCAAAGCTATCTCTCGTTACTAAGCAATTTACATTGTAGGAGGGATTTTGTCGCCCGGAGGTTGGTCATTTCGGTGAAAGATTAGAGGTCGATGCCTGCAAAGGACGAAAGGAATCGACAGGCTCCTAGAAGCCTCAATCCCCAGTGGATAAATTATCATTTGGGAAGTTTTAATTTTAGCATAAAATAGTTTGCAAATCCCAATGGAATTAATTTCGAGAAATGTTTTAGAAGTTTCACAGAAAATAGTTAATCTAAAGTTGATACATGAAGTTGGATTATCCGGTCCTCACCTCAGTGCCGAGGTAGCAAATTAGTTTCTGAAATTAATGCGCGAATGCTATTCAAATGCGAAAATATCTCCACGCTTTTTTATCTTTTTTCTAAAAGACCTACGTTTTGCAATTCCCTTTGAAATCTAGCAAAAGTGCTAAGAAAACTCCCTGCTAGTCTTTATGGCAATTATGAGTTTAGATTAGGAAAGTCGTTCGTAAATCTCAAACATTGAAGTACTTTGCTCAGTTTTCCTAATATTGATAAATTCCTTCTTCAGTTCATAAATCTGAGAGAAAACATAGTATGAATATATAGACATAAAGATGAATCATTGTTTATTTCCCAGAGGTCAGTTTTCCTGCATTACTAAATATTATAATATTACTACAAATTACATTTAGCACTAATTAACGTTGTGTTCCAACTTCTGCAGTAGTAGTAGTAGTAGTAGTAGTAGAAGTAGTGCGTCGTTGAGCTAACTGCTGATCACGGGTATGAACCCACATATGATTTTCAGCTATCTCTACGGAGTATATCTACTAGCTGCCAAACCCTAAATAGATGTGGATCGGCACTTCAGATAGTATTTGTAAATGTTAATTTTGGAAATAGAAATATAGTAATACAATTTTTAGAATGCAAGAGAAATTTTTAAAAAAAGTCACTAAAGCAATTCAATTAACAATATATATGTACAAACACGAATAATAATATTAACTTATATATTTGAAATGTACTCATAAAGTTAATATCCATTTGCATATAAATTTGGTTTCAAGTTCCATAGTCCATAGAATCTTTAAGAATGAAAGTGCACTACGCAATCTGTGGAATAGTACCGATATCCGGACAAGCTGAATGTTTATTTATTTTCTACTATACTGGAATACTTTTTACTGAGTTCATCCTTATTAAATTGTCTATAGTGCGCTGATTAAATGCTACTGAATTGTCATGTGTTCAGATTAATTGAAATCGTAGAAGTGCAGCTAAGAAATTCCTTGAACATGTGAGTTAGGCTTTATATTATTTTACACTGGTGCTCTTAGTTCTGCTCTGAGTTGTATCGAGTAGGGCTACTATAAAGGGGAGCTGAATCGTCGTCCATTTTGTAGCTAACTTGTTGCTATTCGCCAT
>KK116432.1:0-32979 GCA_000611955.2 Stegodyphus mimosarum
CTATACCAAATAACCTAATGGTAGAGTGCCGGTGCCCACGTCCTCCGTCGCATATCGCATATTGTACTGTACTCCGAAGAATGAGCACTTACCGTCTTATGCATAACAGCCTTCACATGTTCCCGTACAAAATCCAGGCTCACCAACCCTCAGTCCAAATGCCATTAATGCACTCTATATTTCGCAAATGCCATGCTGCAACTTGTGGATAACAGTGAACTCGATGTTGGCAACATATGGTTCTCAGACGAAGCGTATTTTCACCTCGATGGCTATGTAAACAAGCAGAACTCGCGAATTGGGGGAAATGAAAATCCTCATATTGCTGAACCTTTATCCCTGCATTCGCCAAAAATGATGGTATGGGCTGCGGTTTCCTCTAAAGGAATAATAGAGCCATTTTTCGAGAGCAATCGATAAATACTGTACCATATCTTGGGATTCTGGAAGAATTTGTGGCGATTCATACTGCTTTGGAGGACCGTTCGAATGCCTCCTGGTTCTTGAAAGATTGTGCTTCCATTGTTGCTTGAAAGATTGTCCACATCGGACGTCTGCAGTATTTTATTTCTTGAACAAACATTTCAGTGAGCGGATGATTGCCTTGGATTACGACATGCATACAGGAAGTGGCAAGGCATGGCCTAATTATTCGCCAGACTTGACGCCCTGCGACTTTTTTCTTTGGGGGTATCTGAAAGATGTGGTATACCGCCAAACTCCACAAACAATTGCGGAGCTGAGGCAGCATATCTCTACTGCATGTGAGACAATTCCAAGTGACATGTTTGAACGGATATCTGGAAATTTTTGCCTGTGACTGCGCCACGTTGTTGCAGCAAATGGGCGTTACATTGAAAATGTCTTTGTTTAGTTTTTTGCAACAGTCCTTGCAAAATTTTCATACCAGATTTTATTTCTTCATAGTTTTCAGCGTCACCTGTGAGTGAAAATGTTAAATAAATTTGAAATTTGTTGGGATAAAATTCCCCGATTTCCTAAGCATAAGGCTGCAAACGATACATATCTATCGCATTCCGCCTTTTTTTATTGATTGACAAAATTCATCAGTCATTTTTGGGACACCGGTATTTAACAGCAATATTGTTGCTTACGTAGGGGTTCGTAATAAATTAATGCACAAGTGGATAAAAGATAATAAAATTTATTCTTATCCCAAGAAATGAGACAAATGTTGAAATTTTCTCAGAGATATTCGTACAGTATCGCAATATCTCACAGTAGTTATATTTTAAACTTCTAAAACTTTAAATAAAATTCAAATTCAAAACACTGAGAAAGGTAATCCAATCTTGCCGAGAATTCGCTACAGTCAATAACAGCACTAAGTAAACAAATTTAAAACACTTAAAAACACTTAAACTTAAAACAACTGAGCTGAAATGTTTTTCTGCAGCTTTTATAAGCTTTCTAATCATGCACGAGAACATTCTGGTACTTTCTATTATCAACGTTTTTGGAAAGCAAAAGCAATTACGAGATATCTTTTTATTAAATGCGCGTGCTCCTGTATTTTTACTTTTCCGGCGTAGCTTTCTCTTAAAATATGTCATGCGCAGCATCACATATTTTATGAGAAAATAAAGCAAATTTGAAAATAAAATATCTTTAGTAGGCACCTAACAGCTTTGTTTAAGGAAAAAGTACGTAGAAATTTCTGTAAAATAAATTAAAAAATTTTAATGCACTTAGTTTTTGGCGATTTCTGATAAAATATCTGAATTTTCTTTTTACAGTACATTTTAATTAATTTGCAAACTAATAGCAAAATCCCTTGTCTTGGGCGTATTCTCAAAATATTTCCTGGATAAATTTTAACAAATAATGTCACTCAAAATTCTTCTGCGTAGATTTTTTTTATTTTACTACTGAATGAAATTTTATAATATGATAGTATAATTAATAATTAACATTAAATTTAGTTAGTAGTGCGCATATTCTTATTTGTTCAAGTAACCAAATTTGAATGCTTCTTCTTACTCTCCAAGTCGCTATCAGAAGACAACCTACATTATTTTTATTTTACCTTGTCAAAAGACAGCTAAATATTGACTCAGTTAACAAGTAGAGGGGCCGTATATCACCATTATCAGGAACATCGTTTCTTGCATGATAGAAGACGGCTCAGAATTCATATCCCGGCCTATAGTTAAAATTATTCGACGAGGTGCAATCACTTTCCAGCGGGGTACGTTTCAGCAAACCAATCAATATTTACTCAGACATTTTACGCCGAGTTTAGAAGGTAATGGAAAAGATGAAAAATTACACATAAATTTCTACCTAACAAACAAAAAAGAAATTAAATTAATAAATAAATAAAGACTATAAATGTTGCGATTTCTTATGAATAATAACATAAAAAACCCGTTGTGATTTTTTTATGAGGCCGTACAAACCAGATGACTTGTACGGCCTACTAACGAATGCACATCTTTCTCTGCACTTCATTTCAACTTATTCCGTCGAATTATTCTAACGTAATTAACCGACCTCTCGAAACAAGTTAAAAATGACATCAAAAACTGCAAATATTTGAATTAAATATTATGGTCAATTCCCCGGTAAGGGAATCAAACTTCTGTATTTTAGTTTTTTCATAAAGAAGACGGAGACAAAATTAAATATAAACAGAGGAACAGGGAGACAAAATTAAAAGTTAGATTTCGTTATGTGACCAAAATTAATTTTTCTTTAAATCTGATATTGCCGAAACATGAATATTTTCGTCATTTAAAACACTTCTGTGTTTGAAAGTATATGAGTACGACCAACGATTAAGAAAATAACGGCCGAACATATATATATATATATATATATTTCAATTTCCCTTTCACTTTATGGAGTATTTTATTCCTATCATTAAATTTTTAAAAGTTCATGAGGAACGAAAGGTGCTACAATTCTCTTGGAGTATTAAAGTTCTGATGTTTCATATTATTAGCCCTCGAGAAGTCGGAGTGGAACATAAGAATATTAATAATCAATAAACGTTTTATAAATTTTAATATGATTGGTATATCCGTTTTCTATAATATTGAAGGATTCTCTTTAAGTATGATTCATTATTTTATATGCAATAGGTTTATACAATTTTAGCATTTTCCATGGTTTAGAAGGTAATAGTTAATTTCTATCAAATTATTAATACAAATATTTGATTTTGTATATTGTGGTACTGCCGATTGCAATAAAAAAGGGAGGTTCACAATTAAACGTTATAGTAGTCCCACATATAGAATTTCAACGTTCTAAGGTTAATAGTTTTTGATTATATGACTACGTACAGACGTCAGGAAAAAAGAACATTTCTTACCCATTTTATAATTTGCTTTGGAATAGAAGCCTTTATTCTGTCCGTACGAGTAGACATCAAGTAAAATATAGTCAAAATGGATATCTCCGTTGAAATCTGATAACCAAATTCTTCGGGAGTACAATACCTCCTTTACTTAGCACAAGGGGAAAAATTAGGTTTAAGGATAACAGTTGTACTTTGTAAAAGAACCGCCAGTACCTTTTCTATTGAAAAGTAATTTGGTCCTTGAAATATTCTTTCTTTTCAACACAACCAAACATTAGGCAGTGAATTTTATCTTTTTCATTACAAAAACATGTGCAGATAATTTTAATTATATATGTGTTAGTACGGTTCCAGATTAGAATGATTCTACACATATCTAATTTGAGTCTTACTTCTCAAATACACTCATGTCCAAAATTATGTTTACATGCATAAATTCACGGATTTCTCAGAGACTATGACTTATAATTTAATGAATTTTCGTGGAATCATACATAACATGATGACACATAAATGCAAAAGAAAAAATTGAAGATCACCTCATATGATATAAAATTGTAGCATGAAACAATAAAAATGGTAATAAAGTGTGACAAAGAGAGTTAAGAAAAAAAGGAATGATTCAGAAAAAGAATTAAGTCTTACGAATTTAATATGGAATATGATCTCCCCTGACTTGTACACACATATCACAACGTGTTTTAAGGCTGGAAATAACGTTGTTAACCACAGTTTGGGGAATTAATCTCCACTCTTCCAGCAATGCCGTCTTCAGAGCATTTACATCTCTAGGAGGAGGATGTATACGTGCAATTGCTCTTCCAAGGTAGTCCCATAAGTTCTCTATCGGGTTAAGGTCAGGAGAGTTTGGTGGCCAAGGTATTCGCTTAATGTCTTCACTTTCAAGGAATTCATCAACGAGGTTTGCTCGATGTGGACGGGCATTATCATCCATAAATAAAAAGTCAGGTCCATATGCACCCCTGAAAAGTCTTACATAAGGATCTAAGACCTCATCCCGATATATCTGGCCTGTCACAGATCCGCTGCTGAACACGTGTAGGGGCGTACGTCCATCGATCATTATTCCACCCCATACCATCACACCTCCACTACCGAAACGGTCACGTTCCACAATGTTCGAGGGATCATTTCGTGTTCCTGACTCCCTCCAGATGTAAACACGTTTAGAATCACCAGTTAAACTGACCCGCGACTCATCAGTAAAGAGAACACGGGACCATTGATGTTCAGTCCAGTTTTGATGTTCTTTACACCAATTAAAGCGATCCCTCTTTTTCTGTAAAGACAGTAAAACACATACCCTTAGCTTTCTGGCATAAATGCCTTTTTCATTAAGCCTTCTGTATATTGTTTGCCATGATGTAACAGTTCCAGTGGCGGCTGCAAGCTCTGAACTTAACTGGGGAGCAGTAGCCTTTCTGTTACGACGGGCAGTTGATGCCAGATACCGATCTTCAGAAGCAGTTGTCATTCGTTTCCGACCTTGTCCAGGCCTCCTTACTACACTTCCATCATTTTGAAACTGTTTCCATAGCTTAGAGACTGTCTGTCTTGAAATATTCAGACATGTGGCTGTTTCCATGATTGACTGCCCTGCTTCTAAACGGCCGATAATTCGCCACTTTACAGATTCTTCCAAATGATACTTCGAAGCCATAACAAATCGCTTTGAGTCCCTACACACTGAAATCAAACGCTACGTTGCAGAAATTCACTCAAATATTCAGTTTAAGCAAAGCGCTTGATTCACCCTTGGATGTCGTAACGCCTAGATTTGCATATCACAAACCGTTTGATTACTTTTGATTGGATAATGCTTATTAGGCTTGGTTTTCACACATTCCCTGCAAATACGGATCACATTGATTCGATATTTCATTGAATATCATCATTTTGGGGTATGTAAAGATAATTTTGGACATGAGTGTATAAGAGAATACACTTCAGATAATAGAAACTATTTTTTTGTACGATTTTAAATACCTTCATTTTGCTACATTGCACAGCTTTACTATGCATTTACCGCTTCCTCAGGAAGCAAACAGGGAAGACCCCTAAGGCCAACTGGCGTTATCCATTCACCTACTTTAAACCTAGTTTCTCACTCTTATTTAAAATTCCTTTAACGTAGATGTACGGTACCGCCCAACTCGGATACCGGTTATCGACGCTGACTGCCATACGGAAGAGTCCGAGCTCGAATCCAGGAGAAAGCATGAATGTTTGTAAACGTGTAGTATCTGTGCGGCATGGGGGCACTTTAAATATTCGGCGAGAAGAAAGTCCTCTCCAGAGTTTGGTGGGAGGACAGAGAGGTGGGAGACCCTCGGACTCGTCCCGCCGGGATGCTGTCCAAAATTGAGGGCCTAACTGCGCCTATATGGGTTCTCAGTGCTCCTGCCGACGGCAGGTAGGTGCAATCTTGATTCCTTGCGGCGATGAATTTCGTGGGCCTGTTCTGATATCAGAGACCTGATATGACGTTACTGTCCATCGAGTGGGGTAAGTCATAAACAAACAAACAAAACAGATATTCTGGTAGAGTCAATGGAGCAACAGGAGCATTCAACCGATTTTAACATAAGTAAAAACGTATTAATTAGATAAACTGTAAGCATTTTTAATTGATAAAGTTATTTCTAACTCCATATATTACGTACCCCTTATGTCCCTTGTCCTTCCACTGAAGACTAAAACAACTTAATCGGTGAATATGGTCAGCTTTGTGCCCAGTGGCCAACCGTATGAAGTAATTTGAGTGAATTCAGTACCAGTAAAAATGAGTAGTATACTAAGACTTGTCAGAAGAATCGAACAAATGTCATCCCAACGCAATAATTGTCTTATGTGAAATCCTTGTAGTACAGCTCTGAGAAAATAAGAGAAAAAAGTGAACTGACTTTTTAGGCGATGAAACTTATTTCCAAAACATTTGAATTGGGATTCCTAGTCATCTCCTTTGGTTGTACTGTCCCTTCATAAACTGAAGGGTGGGTTACTAAAACTGCATCGTTTTTACAATCCAGTACAATACAGTTAAATATCCAAAAATAGTCTGATATTCAAACTAAGGATGGTTATTACACTCACGTTTGTGAAAATTGCAACACCATGAAGGACTTACGCGAGTGAGCTGAAATTTTCAGGAAATGCAAAGTAGCGCATGATATGCAAATGATTAGAATTGCAAATCCGTAGCGCATGCGTATGCTGAGCAGCGCCCTCTGAACGGCTGATGGATCCGAATAAATAGACGGCTGTAGCGAGGCGTGTATGGTTATCGGTGGTTATCTGCTAGTGGTAAACGTTAACTCAATCTGTACTTATGCCTCGTCGACGAAAGAGAGCGAGATTTGAACAACTTACAGAGTTTGAACGAGGGAGAATCATCGGCCTTCGTGAAGCTGGATTGTCGTATCGTGCAGTAGCCTCTCGTGTGCAGCGTAACAGCAGCACAGTGATGCGCGTTTGGAAGCAGTGGACGGACGAGTGTCGGACAACTTGGAAATCCGGGAGTGGACGCCGAAATGTGACGTCAGCTCGCGATGAAGACACCTGGTCCGCATGGCGCGGACGGACCGTACAGCTTCCTCTAGACAATTGGCAGCACTGTGGTCAATAGCTACAGGTGTTTCATTGTGTGCTTCATCAATTCGTAGACGTCTGCTGCAGTGTGGACTGCGCGCACGGACTCCTTTATACAGGATCCACCTAACGCACGACCATCGCCGCCTGCGGCTACAATGGGCCAATCAGCATAGAGACTGGCGTGCTGATTGGCAGCATGTCGTGTTTTCTGACGAATCCCGCTTTAATTTGTGGTACCATGATGGCCGCATTCGTGTCAGACGCTATGCCGGTGAACGCCACCTTCCGGAGTGCATTATCGAACGCCACAGTGGACGAACACCCGGAGTTATGGTCTGGGGCGCCATAGCATATCATAGACGATCTCAATTGCTACGAATTGTGGGCAATCTGAACAGCAACCGGTATATCCGTGAAGTTCTACAGCCCGAAGCTGTTCCCTTCCTTCAAAGCTTGCCAGGCGCTGTATTTCAACAGGACAATGCCCGCCCTCATACTGCTCGGATTGTTAAATCCTTCTTTGCAGCGCAGCAGGTACAGCTTCTTCCTTGGCCTGCGTGTTCCCCGGATATGTCGCCAATTGAACATGTGTGGGATGTCATTGGTCGGCGTCTTGCTCGTGATCCTCGTCCTGTTGCGTCTGCAGACGAACTTTGGGTACGCGTACAAACGATATGGAATGCTCTTCCTCAGTCAGACATTCAAACTTTGTTTGACTCCATGCCACGTCGTGTAGCAGCACTTATTGCGGCGCGTGGTGGCCACACAAAATACTGATTCTGATCTCTTGTTCTTGTTTGTTTGCTTTGAACATTTAATCATTTATTTGTACCACTACCACTCAACTGTGTATTAAATTGCATTCAATTATGACGATTCCTTCTTGGTGTTGCAATTTTCACAAACGTGAGTGTAGATCAGATTATAAATAATAATCATAACAAAAAGGTAATACTTAGAATGAAATAAAAATCATGAAGTGAAGTAAAACAATGCATTATCAATATAGATGAAATTTTGGGACGGAACATACAAATATAGTATGCAATACTGTGCTACTTTGTAAGGTACACAGTTTATCGTGTTCAGTTCCACGTTACGTTATATACTGAATTCAGTTCATAGCTCAATTCATTGTTTTGCAATGACTTGATGCCATTCGTGATACGTATGGTATGTTTTTTTTTACCTGCTGTGATGTTTAATGTTCTAGGCACTGACAAAAGCTGTGAGACCATTTCATTTCACTTGCCATAACTCTAACACTTAAGTATTTAATTTTAGCATTACGCGTCTGAATTTAATGTGAAGATGCAGCTGCTTGAAGAGAAAACGTTCAAATGACTGCGGGCTTTTACTTGAACTATTAAGCCCATCAGACGTGAAGCTAGTTATCGCTATAAAATAACTACAAGCCATGAAAAGGTTTAAACAAACAATTTTATTTTAACAGAATTTAGAACATAATGCATGTTCAAACAAAATCACAAACGAACGACCAACAAACAAAATCAATCACACTCGTGGTTATATAACTAAACAGAATGGTCAGTTTCAAGTTAAAACATAGAAAAGTAGTCGAAGACTACCCAATATAAATATGCTCTAAGCTGGCTAGGTAATTCTACTTTGTAAAACTTTAAGTTTCGGCAGGGATAACTCAAAGTTGAATAATTAAAACTTATCAGAGCTGGCAGGAGCTAACGTAGAGTGCTTGAGCAGGCTAGAAAGACGCTGTCTCTTAAAAACCTCAGTTTAAAAACTATTTAACTCATTTAAATTCTGGTGAGGAAGCGGAAAGGCGAAGTTGTAGTAAAGGCTGAAACTATAAATAACTGATGATTTCAAATGACCACGTTACAAAATATATGTGTATTACTGGGCTTTCTTTAGTGAATGAACAGTGGGTGTATGAATTGTCTTTAGTGAATGAACAGTTGTTTAGCGAATGAACAGTAATGAAAAATTTTAAATCTCTGTGCTTCCTTTGTCACCAAAAGTATATTTTTCTCTACTGTCAAGACTTCGTTTGTAAAAATATTCGGTAAAGGGCCATGTCCTGAAAAATCATTGTGAAGTACGTTATAATGCTAATTGTGGATTTTCTTGACTGTTGGAAAGAATTCATGATTTCAGTGTCTTGTTGTGGAATTATCTCACGCACTTTGCCAGATTTTGGGATATTCTTGCTTTTTCAGAGATCTGTTTTAGAAAATTATTAAACTGAAGAATTTCTTTTGGTTGATGGAAACGTCTTTAGAGAACGTGTCCGAGGTGTCCTTTCCAATATTACAGCTGTAGCCTTTGATCCAAGTTGAAGAGTTCTTCAATTTTAAATGCTATTGGACACTGGTTAATGGGATACGAAGATATAACGTTGATGATTGGCTACTTGATTTTATCCTAAGATGACAAAAAATTATAATCTCAACGTCCATTGTAGAGAGGAAGAAGACTTTCATAGTCATCTGGAGAGTAGATCTCGTCTTGATGCGAGATTTCTTTTGGAGTTGTAACACTTCTAAGTAAATGGCCTCGTCTATTACTTAAAAACATATAGAAGACATGAAAGCAAAAATGTTTTTCATGATTTTGTATGGTTGTATTGGTGCTTGAATAACTATAATTTTAGGATTGATTCTATAAATCAGGATTGAATTTTAGGATTGGTGCTATGGATCCGAAATGGGTTTTAGAATTGATGCTATGGAATACGGTTGCAGCTTTTTGTTAAGATTTTTGATTATTTTTTAAACTTTATTTTATGTAAATGCGGTCGTTGTTTGAATTTGGAAAGCAGATATTATATCGGATATTATCTTGGTCTTCTGCGGCATACCATATTGTCTTTTAGTAACAATGCGTCAAGGATAGCATTGAGAGTTATTTTCTTGTTGTCATCATCGTTGTTATTGTTAGCGGTATTGTTTGATATCAGGTGAAAATGGGTTGGCTTGAAGATTTTTTTGGTGACAATCGTGTAGGTAGGGGATATACATTTGATTATTGCTAAGAAACTTCTTAAGTCAGGGTTTAAATTTTTTTTTCCAGTGATTAGTGCTTTGTATAAAATTTCTAGAAGGATGCACAAAATATTAATGTGAACGCGGTTAATGTTATCATTCGGATATTGTTATCGAACTGCTGAAGTTCCTCCCGTTTGTGTACGAAGACATTAATAAAATCCCTTATTACGACATTCCATTAATGTGACCGAAGTGTTCCATCAATGTGATCGAGGTGTTATAGAACAAATTTGTTAAACTGAAGTAAAATTCCCAAATAAGTTCAAAATTGGAAATAAAGTTTGAGAAGTGACAGAGAGATTTTGCGAAAGAAGGGATTAAGTCTCCTAACAGCTTGGCTTCGATTTATACCAATCCTTTTAGATTAGGCAAAAAAATCAATTTAGTTTGATATAGATTTTCAATAACTCTATCAAATTTGAGAGCAAACAGGCGCATGTTCTTCAGTAGCAGAAAACATTTTTACAAAATCTTTTACCCTTGAAATTAAAAACATTTTAAAAGATCAGACAGAGGTTGCTTTTTTGTCTAATTTAAAATTTTATATTGGCAAGTTCTTATACACTGAGAGTTGCCTCCCAGGTATTAATATTAGGGGTACAGCATCGATCAAATAATTGACCGAAACACTATGAATAATTTGTTAGTGAATTTTGTATTAAATATTATGAACAGCTGTATAGTTAGGTTTTCTTCGGTGGTATAAACAAAGTCCATACTGAGAGACTTAGAGCGAATTATCGCTATGTCTGAAACGAACTGAAGAGTCTTAAAAGGCTTTAAAAATAAATCTTTTAATTAAATCAGGACTTAAACGCAAAATGCATGTCTCATGCCTACGAAACAACGACCACTTGTGGTGATTTAATTTAGGATGACAGTAAACTGAAATTTAAAACTAAGCCTAGTAGTCAAAGACAGCACATTGGCTTTAACGCGAAGGTGGCTCAAACCTCTCAGCAACGTAAGAACTTAAATGTCGGCAGCAACGCTGATGAATTAAAATATTATTGCTGATGAATCATGATGATAACTCATGCCGTTGAATTACAATGTTATTTCATTTAGTTTCTTCAAGCAGCGATGCAGGTGCAAGAGACACTTCAATCAGATTCCTGCGCTATAGCCGCATCCTGAGTAGAAGAGATAGCAATTACATGGCTTTTGATGGTATAACATGGCATTATTTCGAAGTGAGAACCAGCGAAAAACTAATTCTCATGTGAAGCGTGAGTGACTCTTGAAGATAAGAGTTACTCTGCGAAAAACCAGGTTAGTATAATGGCAATAAAGTAGCTATTGTTCAGCTTGAAGAAAGGTAGCAATAGTCATGAGGCGTGACGCAGTTATACTCATAATGTGGTGTAAGTTTCTGAGCAGCGTGTGTGTTGAAGTCTAAGGCCCAATTGAACGTGCGAGTGTGGAAGTCTAGGAGCCTGAGCGTAGAGGCGGAGCTAACTAGTCAGATCATAGCAGAGCCAATGGCGTAACTGAAAGACAGTACATTTCCAAACAAGTCAGGCATTGAGGGGGGCGTAGCGTATCTAAAATACTTAAATTTGATGATTAAATGCCGAAAAAAATGGGAGCATGGTGTGAAATGCATAACAGATTTAAGTTAAATGCATTAATTCAGATGCAATAGGAGGGCACTCGGTCGTTTACTGTTACTTTGGTCAGAGTAATCGTAATCCATAAGAGGGATTGAGTTATTATTTGCTTTGAAGATATTTTTAACGGATTTCTTTGCAATTTTTGCAATACATACATTAATCTTACTGACACTTAATTCATTGGCATCGGTCTCAACATACCATTGACAGTTTGCCAATTTTCTTAGTGTTATATTTGGAATTTGCTGAATCGTTTTCATTTTTCAATCACAAACAAAACCCCAGACTGGACAGGCATAGGTTAGGATGGGCCAAAACATGGTCGCAATCCGAGTATCTTGTTTTCAATAGAAAGAACGGAGTTTCGGGCAAACGGGATGAGTAACACTTTAGTACCCCGAAACTTATTCAAAATATATGTAACCTGTGGGTCTCATGTGAGTCTTTGGTCTAAAATAACATCAAGGTATTTGACTTGCTTGATCTAGGGGATACTGGTATTACACATGCTGAGAGTGACGTTTAAATCCGCTTTTCGTTTATTTGTGAAGAAGACCGCTTCCGATTTCTCCACTTTGGTTTCAGTTTTCCAATTGATCCTCCAAGGGTCTGGTGCTTGGATGTATTCTTGTAATGTGTGTACTACAGAGACCATTGATGCATTTTGTAGAGGATCGTAGCGTATAACGCAGGTGAAGTGAGAGGGTTGTGAGGAATGTTATGCGTATAAATTGCAAAAAGGGTCGGCGCGAGTAACGAACATCGTGGTACACCAGCAAGGATCTTTCGGAGTGTAGAATCAGTATTGTTATAACGAACTACAAAGTTTCTATCATATAAATTGTACTTAATGACGCTTATGATGTCAAGTGCGAAACCAGAGTGACTAGTTTGTAGGTGAGTCCCTCTAACCATACACAATTACAATCTTATTTGAGCTGGCGAAACTTATCGTATAGAAACATATTTTAAGTATCGTGGTCCTGAGAGGCAGGAAAATGATCTGTCTTACAATCCAGAAAACTCGACTTAAATATTCTCGAACTAAATTTGCATTCTAGTAGTGAAATGGAAAGGGGAAGTAACATCTAAGTCGTAAAACAATTAGTTATTCCAAAAACGTAACTTTATATAATTAATAAACAAACTTTAGCATTTTGCTAATTAAAATGCTGTGAAAGTGCTTGTTTATATGTTCTAGTTATATTAAATTTATTTATTTCCATAGCTGTTTTGAAGCATATTTTTTCTCATCGTTTAATGTTATCATTCGGCTGACATCACATTAAGCGAAACCTTCATTTTTCCCATTGGATTTCAGTTTCTTCAGCTGATTTCAGTTTACGTCAAACAGACTCTTGTGTTTATCTTAGAGTATGCCTAGTCTACAAGTTCATTTTTTAAATTGAAGTGTAAGATTTTAGTTTAAGCCTTCAGCAGCGTTTTGATATCTCCTTTGAACTGACTGTCCTCTAAAGATTCTATGATGGCTTGAGAGTCTTGACTGAGTAGTTGAATAAATTTTCTTATTTTACCATTGTTGGTTTTATAGCTGGTACTCTTGGTATTGACTGTAGGACACTGGGAGATGAAAGTAACATACTTGCCGTAAAACTCTCTATTTTCTTCCAGCATGCATCTATGTTCTAGATTGCTTGTAATATGGAAGGATGTGATGATGAAGTTTGTCCAGCCTTAATTTTAATGTTATGGGGATCTGTAGCTTGGTTGTGTAAGATGGGTTAGTGGAATTGATATCTTTTATCATATAGTTCTTCTCTTGTATCCACAGCTATATATCCACATAATGTATCTGACTGAGTAAAGGCACAATCTGAAGTAAGGCCGCTATCTGTGCATTCTCGAAGGTATATTAAGTATCGGCGCTCATTGTAAACTGTTAAACGAAGCATTAATTTTGATAGCGCAGACTCTGGGAGCTGTCCGATGTTCTCCCGCCCAACGTCTACCACCAAATACTCGAAAGTACCTTCAGCTTGACGTTTACTGAATGCACCTTGCTGTACAGACAAAATACACTTTCAGACATTCATGCCTTCTCCGAAATTCGAACCCCAGCACATCAGTATGGCAGCCAGCGTCATTAACCAGCATAACCCCTGAAAGGATGTTACTGAATACTGAGTACTGCTCTCTGAACTGAAATTCGCAAATTCCTGTATGCATTGTATTTCTGTATATTTTTACAATAACGTGTGCTATTTATGTATTAACAATCAAATCTTATATATTCTTGTAGTCTGCATTTACTATGTAAATTCGTCATTTATTTTACTGGTGAAATTTTTCTATCCTGCAGCATTAAATGCTTTTCTGGACGGTGTAATTTCCTGTCATATACTGTATACTGTAAATATCTACATTTATAAAAAGTGTATACACACTACAAATAGCTCTAGGAATTCAGTGTACCAAGTATAGATCGCTATATTGCGAATCTTAGTTACTTATCTACGTCCACTTTATTTAACTGGCAATAATGGAATAGTCTAGGAATTATACAGTAATTGGTATAAACGAAGTTTTTATACATTGCATTGTAAATATTCGTCTTAATATCACAACACGGCGATAATAAAAATGATGCTCCATTGAGTTTTATTTAGTCAAAAATCACATATGTAATCAAAACTTTTTTATGCTATGTTTTGCATCACGTTTTATAGCCATGTAGCAAGGGCTGTTATCCATGTATTATGCTCAATGTAGTGAACTACAAAGGCCTTGTTTGTCTATGTAACACTTTTATTTGATTTAAAAAATGCTGTCTAATCTGTTGTTCTGGCCTCAGGAGTGTGGTATGGTTAACATCTGCTGGGTTGGTAATCAGTTATGCATAGAAATAGGAGATATACCTAAATTGAAAGCCAACTTAACGGTTTGCATCATTTACCACAGTACCAGCTGCGGTTCAGACTAGATACAAGTACAGATTGAAGCAACGCCGACCAAGTGCATTTCTGTAGTTGTATTACTTTCGCAGGAACTTTCTAACTATTAAGTTTTGGAGGGAGAACACCTAGCGGGTGATAGTCCTAGGCTTTGTTACCCTTCTTCCCCTACCAATAACCTCTCGAAAGGACTTTCGTCTCGTCATGTTTTTTGAGTGCCCCATGCGTCATATATCTTCAGCGTCTTTCAGCGATGCACGCAATCGCAAACCCGCGTCACAGATCAAAATTTTACATTACAACGTAAACAATATTTTCTTCACTCGGCCCGACATCGTATTTTAAGCGAAGATGCTTCGATTTCTCTGATTAAAGCCATATCCTTGTCATACAACAATCGTCTTCACCAGTTTTTTTTACTTCACCAAAGCAGACTTCTCTCAGATCTTCCAAGAATGACAGGAACTCTAAAAGCAAGTATGTTGCAGATAGTTTTTACTTCAAATGTGACTGTTAAGAGCCATTAAAATTTTTAATGAAACTTCTATACAAGTATTTTTTGTTTACGAACAGTGAATTAATCATATTCAGTCATAATAAAATACTTACAAAGAACGATAAAAGTTACATTAGAAAATACATTGGTCATTTTTTGTAATGAACAAGATCTTTAGATAACTGCGCTAATCTTCAAAGAAATCTTTCTTACAAGTAGCTAAATCTTCTGCAAGAAATTCAATTTCATTTACTCTACTTGCAAAAGCTATTTATCCCTTCTTAAAAATCTAAAATGAAGAAATCCCAAATGTGATATATAAAATAATCCAGAATAATCCATAGTTCAATGAAACATAAAATACTTTCTATCCTTAACATATATCCTTTCAACTAGATAATATAATACGGATTATTTCTGGCAATTTTGGTTTCTATAAATTGTTTAATCATTTTCTATGAATAAATAAAGCTAACCGTTATACTGAGAATAATAAATTATTATATTTTTCTCATGAAACTTGTAAAAATTTAATTTTTAAGAATTAATTAAATCAAAGCTCTCTTTAATCATATTTCGTTTAAAATATAGAAATTTATTTACTGTAATTCGTCAGCAAGTGTATGTCTTTTTCGTGAAATGAAAAAAAAAATCAATAATAAAAAAAAAATCTGAAAGCTTTCAGATTTTACATTACGCCCAAAGGGGCGATTTTTTGACGTTTTGTGTATTACCTTTATATATTAAATATCATGTTCTTCGCACTTAAACCATGAAATTCAATTCAACAGCAATATCGCAAAATAATTTTAAATTGAGCATATCTTTAAAATTTCCGATACACAGTCTCGTGTGCTGGAGATAAAATTGTTTTTTTCCCTACGGTGTTGCCGTTTTCGCTTTGAAATCGTTGAGTATGTTAATCAAAAATTCTTTAATGTCTGACAAAATATGAAATAGATAAGAAAAAAAATTCCAAATTCCAAATTAGGGCTTCCAGATGCTTATATTCGATGTAGGATTACGTTATTCAAAATTTGATATATCTTGGTATCGTTGTTTTATCACAATGCGAGAAACATACATATGTTTATACAGACTCTTCATTAGTTAATTTTCTTAAATATAATACAGGGCTGTAATATTCGGTGGCAAAAGTTTGAAAAGTTAATCGATGCAAAGTGCGAAGACGAAATTAATAGCCCTTCTGTTCTAATGTCCTTTGGGCTAATTAAATGAAGATTTTATTCTTGCAGTTTAGTAAAAATATATACGCTGCTAGACATGTAAATTGCTAGACCAGGAAAGTAAGCCAGTAGCAGAATCTAACATATTGTACACACACAGTACAAAAGGAGAACGGCGTGATTAAATTTGCAGGTGTAGTGAATAATTTACATAGCCCTGCCAACTCTAGCAGCAACAACGTCTGTAATCTCAACAGGCATTGAATCGAATTGAACTTGAATGGTAAATACTTGAACGTCATTCTCTTCAGCTTCAACCATCAATCCTAGTCGTTGGTAACTGCCAGTATGCCAATATCTCGACAACCTATGACCAAGTGTTCTGAATGGATGAGAGATCTAGAAAGCGTGCTGGCCAGGGATTCTGAATAAAGGAATGTCAAGATAGCACGGGCAGCATGCGGTTGTACATTATATTATTGAAAATTGCGTCATGCAGGCCTCGAAGATAGGGCACAGCTATAGGCCTTAACATGTCAGAAATTAAACGACGACTGCCAACGTTGCCGACTATACGAACAAGATGTGTCTGGAACTTGTACCAAATAACACTCCAATACTAGCACGCTAGGTATTGCACTCGTATAACAATGATGAATGCAAGTGGCAACGTTCGTTGTCCTCGGTAACTCTACATATAGATACATCCATCATGATTTTGTACGCAGAACCTGGATTCGTCTGAAAAGACGACCCAGGTGCCACTCTCGTGTACATGCCGTCAATCGTTGCACCATTATAGGCGCTACTGCTGCAGCGTAAAGGGAAATCGCAACTTTAGTCGCCAAGCTCACAGCTCGTGCTGTAGCAGACACCATCGTATTGTCCGTGCGGACACGTCTCGTCCTGCACACGAACCAAACTCCTGACTCAAGGAAGGTTACGCGGCTGTACGATCCCACAAGGCTGAGAGGATATTGCTCGTCGACAGATCCTTCAAGGCGTTCGGTATAGCCTCCCTGAACACATCGATTATATATTTCCCCGAAATTTATGGTATTAAAACCAACATGAGCAGCAATGGATTGGTAAACTGCAGTCACGATAGGCCACGATCTTGCACAGTCGATTTCCGATACATATTGGTAAGAGTTTCTTCCATTCGCATGAGGCATGGCACGACCTTTACACAGACAACGAATGTTCAGATGCGATTCCGAATGAGAAATCCGTTGTGCAATCTTCCTATTTACCCAATCTAGAAGCCATTACTCATACCTACTTTGAGCGCATATTTTGGATTGCTAATCATTTGCAAATTCCAGCGTGTAGTACCTTTCACAGCAATATGATATTTGTTGTATGCGACCTCCATAGTTCAGAACTTTTAATGACCGCTAAATTTTAATGACCAGAAGTGCATTTTAAGCTTTTGCAGTTTTTTTCCAAATTCTTTATTTCCAGAATTTAATTAAATACCTATTTATCTAGATTGTAATAAAGTACTTGACTATTTATGAAGGCAATGTTCTCAAGCCCTACATATCTAAGTTGCATCATAGTTTTAATCAAGGTGACACTGAAGCATGGAATTAAGGAAGCACATAACCACTTCGTTTTATATCACCATTCTCTTCCGAAGAATTTCGTACCAGCAGACTTTATATGTCTCCATTCCTCAAATTTAAATGACTAACATTCATATATGTAGTATTAAGAATTCGAAGCCTAGTTGAGTAACGTGATAGTCAGCCTCCATTAACCACCACAGCCTTTAGGGTAATTAAAACTGAAGGGACAGCCTTGAATCAAGTTCCAGTTGGTATTATATGAATATTTATCCTTATGTAATACCAGCTGACACCTAACATAAATGGCATGCTTCAAATAAACTGCATTCAGGATCTACAGAGGAATTCTAATGGAAAGCTAAATCTTCAATTTGTGTTAAAGAATAGCCGATTTTCTAAAATAATATCAGAGTAAGCATAAAAATAATATATTTTTAAATGCTACTTATCATTCATTTACAATGATTAGTTATCTGTATTTACCCTTTGATAAGTTTTAGGCGTTTACCCGTACCATGGCCTCACTGTGACACGTAGCTACGATGTGATTGATCACTTATCAAGGACAAGGCTTTCTTTATTACGTAACTTTATAATTGTACTTATTTATTTACTTTTTATCGTAATTTCTAATTTGCTGAAAGGATTTTATGTTTCATCACAGATCAAAATCCGCTAATTATGACTTGCTTTCGATAAGAATAATTACAGCAAAAAATAATTCATTTCATTTTTTTAGCCCAAACGCATTATTGGTTGTAAGGATTTTTCGCACAGCAGAACCCAGACAAAGTACTCTTGAAAGATGTTCTGTAGCCATATGATAAGTACAATACAGTATCAGAACTTTCTGAATCTGTACAGATAGAATGGACAAACTAATCACAGCGAATATTCTGCACGGTTTTTTCAATATAAAAGCGTTTGACTTGAATGGCTCTATATAAAAATATATCGTTAAAAGTATTTTAAACTGTGCGTATTGTAGTTTGATTTGCCATAGACAAAACGAGATATTTGAGAATACACCATTTTTCAGAATACATTTTCTCTTACTAAATCATATAAATTCACTTTTTAAAATTTAATTTTTCATTTTTTGGCAAGAATTTGTGCTACTTTCTAACTGGTAGTAGAATTTTATACTAATTATAAATAATAACAGCAAACTGCCTCCATAATCATTTCTTATGATTGTTACATAAAATAAATTAACAATCGTCATAATTAACTTCTTTTTAATTCATCTTTCCGCTTTTTAATTAATTTGCTTTGAATGTTTCTTTGCTATAGAGTTAAATTTATTCATTCTATTTTCCAGGTCTTTTTTAACACGCTCTATGATGTTATGAACGCACATGATGAAACAGTTTTAAACAGAAACACTTTTATTACATTGAAAACCTCTTATTATTTAAGCCCTTCTTCCAGGAATTTTAGGAAATTTTAAATCCGAACTGTCACAATATTATATTTTGTAGAGATTGTACAGATATATTTCACTAGTCTTCATAACTCTTACAAACATATTGTTATGATATTTAATTAGATACGTTTAGTAGAATTATAATTCAAATTGCTGTGTTTTCTCGTGCAATGCAGCGCGAGACAAATTTTAAGAGAAAGCTACTCCGGAAAAATAAAAATACAGCAGCACGCGCATTTAAAATTGAATAGGTGGATTTCTCGGTGATGTATTTTGAAATTCAATAAATGTAATTGACCATTATGTTAGCTGTAACAGTAATTCCATCCTCTTATTTGTTTCCAGAAATCTCGAGAAGCAAAAAATTCTAGAACAATTTCTCCTGACCGCGATGAAAGCTGTAAAAAGCCAGAGAGAGAACATTTCGACTCAGTTGCTTAAATATTAACAATAATAACAATATTATTAATATTATTAATAATTATTATTAATAATAATAATAAGCATGAACTAATTATGCGTGAACTCATATATCTGTATTAACTTTCTCTTTTGATAGCGCTTTGCATTGATTGTATTTTAAAGTCTCTAGTAGTTTGAAGTATAACTACTGATTATATTGCGTGATATTATATTTCTTTTAATAAAAATAAATTTTATTAACCTTCTATCGGACTTGTGCATTTAATCTATTATGAATCCGTACGCACGCAACAATATAATCAAAGCAATGAAGAAGCACAATAGCTTAAGCGGCATTTTATTTTAAATAATGTTCTAGGCGAAATTACATTTCTAATAGTAGTTGCATTTACAACCTAACACTATAACATGAGTGGCGAATTCACCCGCAACTTTTAAACTTCCGTTCATAATGATCAAAACTAATATAATATGATATATATACTGATAATCAAACATAAATTTGGGTTACTAACTCGTGTACAATAGAAATTATTTATTGTACATAAACGAGTAGATTTAATTGTAGAAAAGATTTTTCTGTCTGCATTGGTTTAGTACTTTATAATATCATAAAACCAGAATTTTTAATGCAAGAAACCTTACTATAAACACAAAAATACTCCAATACTTCAAAAACGTTGTATTTGGAAGAAAGAACCAGCCAATGGCCTCCCCTAGCAGCATTCCAAAAGAAGAAAAATTCGTATTTCTCTTTTATGTCACTCTTCGACAAGTCTTCGATATTCAGGACATAGTTTAGTTTATTTAAAGAAATTAAAATATCAAACTGTGTTAAGAATATGAAACATCAAATGTGTACACTGAGCAAAAAAAGGGGGGGACAGTTCTATATCTCCCGATCTACTTGGCTGATTGACGAAATTCAACTTGCGTTTTTCATGCCTGGAAAGCGCGACTTATAATATATATAGTAGATTTATACATAGCATTGTTCTAATATAGGGACTTTGACACAAATTCAGAATTTTTCTGAAATGACATGCCAAGTTTTTTCCATATTTCGATTCTACGATTCAAATTAGGCGATATTACCAAGTTTTGTAAAAATCGCACGAGCAGTTTCTTCAAAAATGAGCTCTCAAACTTTTAGCTAATGTTAATTGAATTTGATATATATTTAGTAATACCTTTCTTTTATTAAACTTATTGGATTCTTCTTTTCATATTTGGGAATTTAGGTTCATTCCAAATAAAATTCGCCCATTTTTTATAATTTATTTTTTAAATTTGTATTTTTAAATCACTTTTATACCTTTTTCAAAAAAAAACTTCGAATTATAACCTAGAAAATTTTCGCCATCCTTTTAAAGTGAATGTATTTCTAGGCGCACTTTAAAAAAATTAGAGTTTTTTATTCAAACTTTCCTAAGATATACGTGAATTTACATTTTGGCGCGTTTTGAAATTTGGCGTATTTATTATAATCGATAATAACGAAAATGTGGTATACGCACTTTGTTAAAATTATTTGAAAGTACGAATGACTTTTCTCTCTCGTGGGCAATGGAAAAAAGGAAAGGAAAATAGGTTGCTATAAATTAAGAAGTTCGCGAAGTGAATTATTCTTGGCGCAAACTGAAAAATATTGCGGCAAGATAAATTTCTGACCAAAATTACAAAATTTAATGTCTAGAGGTAATTTGAGTCATAGAATCGAAATATGGAAAAACATTGGTATGTTATTTCAGAAAAAGTCCGATTTTGTGTGGAAATACCTATGTTTGAACAGTGCTATATAAAAATCTAGTGTATATCCTAAGTAGCACTTTCAAGACATGAAACACGCAATTTGAATTTCATCAATCGACTCAGTAGAACGGGAGATATAAAACTGTCCCTTTTTTTCGCAGTGTACATTAAATAGCCATACCTGTGAAATAAAAATTAATTAACATTTTATTATTTTAGAATACAAGAATTGCTTAATGCTAATTAAACAATGAAGCTAACTTTAACTATGATGTATTTAAGAAATACACCTTTCCAATCACTATAAAAGTTCTCCTGTCAGAGAAGATTAAAATAGTGACAAGTAATTAATGGTTAATAAATTTTTCCACTCTTTTCCGTTTTAGTAAAAAAGATACGAAAATAAAAAAATCTGTAATCAGTGAATCAATGCAATCAATCTGTAATCAATGAATTTTCTAACAAATATTTTTCTGCACGTATGCTTTGAAGATTAATCAATAAATTACACTGCTAGATTATATGAATTTTTATAGTAAAATTTACAGTATAATCCAAATATTGCAACGTGTTGCAACAAATATATTTGCTATGCAATATTGCGCAAATTTTTAATGTTAGCAGCTCCTAAAAGCATAATCCTCGAAACAAACTGCACTTAAGATATTTCTTTCTTCTGCAATTGTATTGATTCGGTAAAGTTTATATTTTAAACAGTAATGAAATATTCTGGTTTGTACACAACCATTAAACTTTACATGATTCTTTTAAAAGCTGTACCATTTAGTTTGTTTTTAATGTATTTACTTAATTAAGAAATATTTTTAAAAATTCTAAAAACAAAAGACTAAAACGAAGATTTGTGTAAAACTGCAAATTGGTGAATTATAATTTAGTGAAAGGAAATTATTTTCTTTAATTTAACATCCAGATCAGCAAATTCTATAATAAAATTTTTATTCTTTCCTCGAATAAGAATCTGCGTTGAAATCCGGTGATAAATATTCATTGCCTTTGCATTACGCGGACACTTGAGAGAAGTTCAATTTCTGCAGTGGCTGATCAGTTCCTCTTTGGCTATTACTATACGAATGCACTTCTCTTTCTAGACAATGCCAGCTATTGAATAGTTATAAATTAAGCTTCCTGTAACACAAGATTTGAAGCTCTCAGGAAAGGACAGACAACTCAGCAGGAGCAAGTCACATATATTGATCGAAAATCATATTGTAGTTACATTTAGAATAGATATTTGGTTTAATGACCTCTATTGCAGTAACGACATTTAAATGACACCTTTCGGAAACTCACATTTCGTCTACTATGTTAAAATTAACTCAGTAAGAAAAATGACCAATAAATGTTTTAAAATTAGTTTATAAATATTACACCGGATTGGTATTTTATTCTCAATATTTAATAATCAATAATAATGAGAAATGGTTAAAAAATCTGAATTTATTTGAATTTTAATAGTTCAATACTTCATAAAGTATTGTTACGAATTTCACATTTATTTGGCTATTTATTTAGAATTGCAATTAAAATTGCTTTACATTTCCCTTGCATATGTTTCCGCATTTTGATTTATTTCTTGTGGAAAGACTAAACTTTGTTAACTTTATAATGACTTGCGCATTCAATACATAACGAACCCGTACGCACGCAACACTATGTACTTGATTCTTGAAAGATGTAAAACTTTAGTAATCCTAAAAGTACTTATCTCCTCTTTAAAAGAATTTTACCTTTCCTGTTATTTTAAATTTTGAAGGATGAAACTTAAATTACTTTGAATAAAATATTCTGTAAATATCTCAGAAGATTTAAAAATACCTATTTGTTTGTTTTTCGTCCACGCTTAAAAAAACCACTTATAAATATCTAAGCTTTGATCACCGAGATTTCTAAATATTATATAAAGTTTCCAACAGTATAAAAATTTCACGAGGCCAATGAAAGTCGAAAATTTACCATGAATTTTAAGCTTTTTTTGGAGTTCTCTTTGTTTTATACCTTAAGATTCAGTCCAAACTCTTTTCGAGTGAAACACGTTCTTACATTTTCGAAGTGCTAGAGTTTTAAGATATCGGGATTCGATAAGACATGGATTTGACTAGAATATTTATTCTATGTAAATTTTAAGATATCCGTTTAAGTCTGATATTCTACTTGACAATGTGTTCCTTAGAAGACCTGCCGCACTCTTTTTAAAACTTCAGAATCTTCTGCAGAATTTATGACTCTTCGGAAAGAACTGAATTTATATCAAATTTGTGCTCCGAAATCACGTGTAAATTCAAATTGATCAGCAGTAAATACAGATAAAAATCTTTTTCTTAAGACCTTCAAAAAGTATGTCATTCACTATTGCGACAGTACAAAATATTTGGTTTTTAGCTAGGAAATTTCTATTTCGTGTCCGATGGAAATACATTGGTGTTTGATGTACTCTGTATCTGAATTTCTTCAAATGATACCGCAATAAAAATTAATGTAATTTCACGTTTTTCTCCTTCAGCCCTTCTTTAATTAAAGGATTCTTATTATTCACAAAATTAGTGAGGAATTAATGTTTATTTTTAAAATATTCAAATAACATTAATATATAGAACTGTTAAAATTAAAGGGTCATAACCTGGAGATTTCTAAAGAGAATTAATAAAGGAAGAATGCCTCTTAATCAATAGAAATTTTCGCATTCCGATATTTGTCTCCGACCCACTCACAAATTTTTCAGCAGAAGACGAAAGTCTGTTTTCCTGCTCGCAAGTCTCTTCTATTTCCATATATTTATATGGTTTTGCCACTTCTCTTAGCTGTTATTATGTGATTATAGTGCACATAATGGGATTATCACATCTTAAAATGTAAGGCTAGGAAAAATATTTTCGAAAAACAAACATCTTCTTTTTCTACCACTGAAGGTTTCCTGGCTGAAACAATTTCGGTGAAACGGATGTTCCGGCTAGCTACGCGGGACATAAATTTTCTGTCTCTTACAAATATAAGCAAAGTATAAATAAGTGGATAAATTTAGCTCTCTCTCTGTCTATATATATATATTTATTTATTTATCCATAAAGCCTCCACTCAATTTCTTTGAAATTACTGCAAATCCGGTGGGTGATAAGGAAATTTTACTACCTACAAAGTGGACGGTAGGTATAAAAAGGTTGATTACCTCTGGTTTAAATGTTTGCGTGCAAGAAATGAATGCGAGATTTTTCCTAATTTTATTAACAGTCATTTTAAGTTTATGCACCTTTCCTATCCCTTTAGTTTCAGCTTACAATTTCCTACCAGAATGTAATTTCAGAAACGTAGTTAATGCAAATGAGTAAGAGTGCTATTTGAGTTGATGTTTCATTGACTTCGAGAGAGAGTCTGAGTTTCTTACTAGCGCGCGTTTGCCTTTTGGCTACGTCTCTATTAGCCATACTTTAGCCCTACGCTCAGCCATACTTTAGGCCCTTGTTTGGCTTCGCTGATTTAATTAAGATTTAGGGGCCAACTACTTAGTGCCTTGTTAGCTTTGGCTATATCTTCATTCAGCTTTAGTTAAGCTTAGTTTAGGTTAATTTCATAATTATTTAAGTTCAAGCCCAAATGAAGGCCTTGCTGGACATTCCGATTTAGGAACTGATTGTATTAATTCTGAGAAATTAAGGGTAGTTAACCCTTCTTAGGTCTTACCTATTTGTTCACACACTAACGAGATTATTCGCTTGTTAGTGTTTGTGGAGATCAAAAATTGAACATTGAAGTAAATAAGTAAAACCCCACACGTTAAACAGGCTTTTTAAGCAACAAATTAATTTTGATTCTGCCGATAATGAAGATGGTACTCAGAAAATCTCACCTAACTGAGAAGAGCAAAATTGTTCCTTTAAATTCAATTAACGTTTGGACTGGTAATTTACGAATCTTGAAATCACTTGTAAAAATAAATATCAGACACTTTATTAAGGATGTATCATTTCGGACTGTCTAGCAAAAGAATTATAGTTGAGGAGTGTGTTCGCAAGAATTAAATTCATATGCACGAAAAAACTTTTGAGAATTTTAGCAAATTCTAATGATTCTATTACCATAAAATGAACACGATCTGTCAAATACAGTATACATGTATTAAAAAATGGACCACGATGGTACGTGCCCAGCTAGCATCGAGAAGGCTCGGAATTTGCAGTTCAAGTCATTGTTGATTCTTATGTTTCCCTACTTTGAAAAATTCTAAATAACTTTGCAAATGAGAAGTAATAGTATAAATCCAAATAATAAAAATTGGTTAATTCACACAAAAATGTTGCATATGTGATATTATAAGAAATGCAATACTTTGCATTTGATGTTGTTATAAATGCATGCAGAAGTGAACGAAGTTGAAGCAGAACTAAACGAGACCCTGTGGCAATCTAAAATAAAATTATAAAATTAATGCTTAATAAGACGGAATGTTGAATGCATGAGAATAAATGAGATTCTGCTACAAGTAGTTCATCCACTCCTCATCAGATAATAAAGATATTGATTAAGGGAACATATTCATTAGTTGAAAGAGAAATGAGCATTTGAACGATTTTGTTTAAGGCTAATTTTTACTTATTAAGGATTGCAATCGCAGCATTAAAACATTTTGCAATAAAAAGATAATATAATTTTGCTTTTATTAGTTGTTACTTTTTTCCTAATTTTTCCGGATGTTTTCAGAAACTAACAACATTTTTTTTAAATTATATTTTTCCTATTTTCAGAAATTATTCTCACTTATACAGTTTCGCTTGAATACACTTTATTACTTTTTAGTGTAGTTTCACTAAAATGTGTCGCTGTTTTGTTGCATATTGCTGTGATGAAATTCCTTATACTGTACAGAATGAAATGTTTTTTAACCACAAGCGTCCTGCATGAAACTAGAGATATTTCTAGAATTTGATTTCTCATAATATTAGCTGTTACTCTGCTAGTTCTTATAGCTGAAAGTAAATATTCATTTGAGAGATCATCAAATCTTATTTTAGAGCAGATGCTTTGATAAATTTCCTCTTCCGCAAAATTCATATTTGTGCTCGAAATTTTGTGAAACTCATACGAAGCAGAGAAAAGCATTCTTGAAGATCTTTTGCAATCAGATACGTCAGCAACCGCATCATTACTTTAAAAGCACAAAAGCAGCGATATATTTATTCGTGTACGTCTATCAAAACACTGAGCATTCACTTTGAATTTTAGTGCATATCAGTTTTATGAATACAGCTGAACAGCCCGCGAATGTCCACTTCATTCAAAATTCTGAATCATTACATATATAAACTAGAACTCAGAAAATGGCACGACATCTTGTACTTCACTTTATTCTATAGAAATAAAGCTAGTAAAATTTAACATAACAAACCTTTCAAGAGAGATAAATGAAACTATATCGTTGCCCTTTACAATGGCTGAATATCATTTAAGAAATAAGATGTAGAAGATACGAGACTGCTTTTGCAAATATTAGCGTCACTACTTTACATCCAACATCCTTCTAAAAATACTTAAAACTAACTTAAGGGCTAAGGAAATGATTCAAGCAGTGTACGTCGCCCATATTAAATTTCCTAAATTTAGTTTAACAGGAAAGCTTCATTCACTAGTAGTCTGTTTGAAAAATATTTAGCAGAGAAACGCAAAGTTTAAATTGAATATTATAAGTTAAATAATATATATACTCAGTTTTATATATTAACTTCTTTATCTACTCATATTTTATCACCGTAATATTTTGTCAAAAAGCTCTATTTTACTTGACTGATTTCGCAATGAGTTCTTAGACAATGAATTCCTCGCCAGAAAGGGCTTTTTTATTTTTCCGGTACTAGAACTAGTCATGACCTTATAAGGTATTTTTCCTCTCCTTTACACATGTCTTTGTGGTGTAACTGGAAGCACGCTCGATGTGTATTCTGGAGCTCCAGAGTTCGAATGGCCTGCAAGGGCATGGCGGATATTTTTTATTTACTTACAATGAAAAATTCTAAAACTCTCTACAAGCTTTGTAATTCTTTATTGGTAAAAATTTTTGTTAATTGTCTAAATATTTGATTAGTTCCGGTATGAAACTGAAGCAAATTGACAAATAAATTCACGTGGGTTTAATTTGTTTGCCACCAAGTCACATACGCATAGAAACTCTCAACTTTGATTACTATGGCAAACAAAAGCTCAGCGAGCATTATACGAGTTAATTAACATAGTAATTAACATTAGAAAAATTAACATTTTCTTTAATGAAAATTAGTAATGACTCCTATAGAAATTTTTCTGCTCAGTTCGAATCTAGTTATAAAATGTTTTTATCTCCGAGTGTAATCATCAAAATTTGTGTTAAATTGTGAATCACTTTTCCTCAGATATATCGTTATCATTAGTTTGACTCAAGCGATTACTCAAACATCATCCTGGGTGATCAAAACATTTTTTTCGTCGGTGTGTATATTTAAAAAATCACCAATTACATTTACTCAAATCTTTACACAATAATAAAGATTGAACATGTATTATGTATTCAATAAAATTACTGTTGACCAATATTACTTTGAAAGGTTCTGTAAAAGCCTCAGGGTGAATTTTACGGCGTTCTTGACAAAAACTGAATATTTAAGCTGATATAAACTTGCATTTAAATGGAAAGTGTTTTGCATGCGCACGTTTAAAATTAATATGAATCTCACTTTTGCGGAACATTTATTCAACAAAGAAGGAAATTAATGACATTCGAAACTAAATGATGAAACTCATATCATTCCATTTATTAAGATAAAACGGTGGAAGTCAAATGGATAGCAGCTTTAAACACGAATAAATGAACCCTGTAGTAGTACTCTAATTTGGAAATTATCTGCATCAGAGATTATAAAGTGCGAAAAATCATAAAATTTATATACATAATTTAATATTTTTTTTAATTTCTTTTCCTGCCTTTAAATGTTCATTCCGCAGATATCGATCACAAATTCAGAGACAAGTTATCTTTACCGCAAATTTAGTACATGTCAAGCTTCTCGCAAAGATATGATTGATTAAAAACCTATGTATGCCAATTAAAATGTCTTTCGTAAGGGCTCAGCGATTCATCTCACTGACATCATATATAGCGATTTTAATTGGCAGGTCATGTGGCAGGTGTCATGAACAAAAAAATTCAATACCACGCGAACCAAATCTGATATAATGTATTTTCTTGTATCAAAGTTTACTACCATTAAATTAAAAATGTCTTTTTTATTCTTTTCCGCAGAATAATATAAATTCACTGCGTAACAGAGTTCTTTGAGATTTAGATTAGTGTTAAAACTAAGTATATAATTCGAATATTTCTACAAGAAAAATTGGCCAAAATTTGAACTGAGAGAGATTATTAAAATTTTCATGCAAATAGTTATTAATAAAGTATTTACATTGTTTTATGCGAGTGAAAGATTAGTTCGTAGTCGAAACACATAATAATATATGCCGACAGAAACACCTTTCATTAACTTATACCAGTCGTATAACAGTTAAAACATTAAGTCTAATATTAGTATAACAATGTTTACAAATATTGTATTACTCATATTTATGTAAACAAGTAATAAAGATATGGTATATAAATGTATTACTAATAAGTAAATTAATTCTATTATTTGAAAAACAAAACCTAAAATAAAAATTTAAACTTTGTAGTTTGTTATATCGATAAACAATGCTTTGACTTGCTTAGCAAAGACTTTGACTTTGTAAATAGTAACATTTACTATACAAAAGATGAAGTTAAACTCTTAGTGCATGGCAGAAGGTTTTGCAAGATACCACGTGTGATTAATAACTGCAGCGTATTAATAAAATGTAAACTAACTGAGAACATGCAAAACTCCAGATCAGGGATGTTCAACTTTTAGGAAATTTTAAGCTGCGTAACCTAACAAGGGCAAGAACTATAATGTGGCGAGGACTGCATAAATAATTTAATATTTATTAGCGTCCATGATATATTTGCATTTCTATATCAGCTAATAAAACTACATTTACCTATTAAGCATACTTGGGAAGCTTACGACTTAAACGTTTAATATGACGAAGCATATAAATGTTAATGATTGAGTGGGTAGGATATCAATATCTAGAGTGATAGACGTGGCAATGATTGCAATTGATAAATTCTTGTGGGGAAGTTTTGTTCTTATTTTGCATTTGTTATGCTTTATACGAGTAAAAAATGGCTACTTTCATAACTTTAGGCTTTCAAAACTTGTGTCTGCACCTGTACTTGTTGCATAAAATCCGAATTCCAGAACTGTGACTGCTCACAAAGACTTTAATTTCCTAAAGTAACATTTATGCTGCCTAGGACAATGGTAGCATCACACCTGAGACAAACAATGTCAAGATGCAAGTATTGTGATACTCCCAAACACAAAATCAACGAAAAAGCAACACTCCACATAAATCATAGAAGAAATGTATGGTCTTGGATTATCCAAAGTGGCCTAGTTTATTCAAATAAATTAGAATTTTCAGTTAGTTCTCATAAATAAGATACCACTGCAGTTGGTAGACGTAGCAGTGACTAATAAAAGTATATTTTAAATACTCATTTGTAGATGCTTTTTTAAATTTAAGTAATTTTTTAGTTGACCAAAATGATAAAAAAAAAGGTTTCTAGAAAATACATGCTTCTGAAACGAGACATTATGAGCACGTTAAATATTTTAAATGGGTATAATAAGACATGTAAAATTCCAGTGATATAAATTTTCTTTACGTAACCTATATGATTGTAAAACTTCATACATTCTATTCTCAAATTAGAATGTAAGTTTAATTTTAAATAAAAATTAAATTCAAAACTTTGTAATGGTTTGCACCACATGTTAAACGTTTTCGTTTCCAGATCGTGTGTGAAATGCTTGAGTTATATGCTTTACGATTTAATTTCCAGAATGAATGAATGAATAGTTAACACGCAGTTTTTTATTTTGAAAGCAGGCGCTGAAAGTGTTGGATTACATGATAAAACCTCTCAGTTTAGTGCTTATTTTGGTATTGGCTTTTAATGCAGAACTGAACATGCATAAAATATTATATAATATATATAAAAATATATATAAACCTGCAAATGTGAAATAATATTGTTGCGAAAAATTCGGCGGTTGCGCCTGTATGTAAGCTTTCCGGCATAGCACTAGGGTTGCCATAAAATAGTGTATGGTAGGGTTGCCAGATCGGCGATTTAATCGCCCATTTGGCGACCAAATCGGCGATATCCCATGGTCCAATCGGGAAGCTTCTAGAATAATTTCCTGTCGAGATATTTCTCGAAACCTGTGGAACCTAATGAAAAGCTATATAAACCCTTGCGTTTTTGAGAGCCGGCAGTGTGAGAGTGTTATTAGTTGTGAGAAGTGTGAGAATAGCTGCTTACTGTGAGTGCTAAGCTACGCGAGAGTTTTGGTGAAAGGAAAGCGATCGAGATAGTGCTTTGCCGTGAAGATACCTTTACAGTATAGCTTGACAGTGTATTGGTGATTGTTCCACGGTGTTTATTATAAGTTTAGTGTTGCCGTGAAGCTACCTTTACAGTTACAGCCTGAAGCTGTGTTGCTGATTGTGTCAGCGTATTTATTGTAGATTTTCGACGCTTTTAAAGGTAATTTTGGAACTGTGCTGTAAATAGTGATTCTTGTAAATAAATTGTGCTTTTTATTGTTCTGCATCGTGTTTTCATCGGATACTCTCAAATCCACGAACCCGTATAACGCAACAACTGGTGTCAGAAGTGGGATTTGAGAGTGAATGCCCGTCACCCGTCTACAGGAGAAAGCAATGGCGGAGGAAATGAATGCTTTGATGGACATGTTAGCAGCTCTGAAAGCCGACATGTTAGCAGCTCTGAAAGCCGGACAAGAAGAGATGAACGCCAGACAAGAAGAAATGAACGCCAGACAAGAAGAGATGAAACAAGACATGAAAGCCGGACAAGAAGAGATGAACGCCAGACAAGAAGAGACGAAACAAGACATGAAAGCCGGACAAGAAGAAATAAAATCCGGACAAGAAAAGCAGCAAGAGCAACTGCGACAGATGGAAATGGGGCAAAACAAGATTAGAAGCGACATCATGGAGCTTAGAGAGGAAACCGAAACCAAATTAAAAAATATTAAAGAGGAAACTGCAAGTAAAATAGCCGATATGGAAGAAAAATTTAGGAAGTTTCGTTAAGAGGTAGACATATTGAAAGAAAAACGAACTGAGCCGAAGAGAGAAATTGAAGATTTTAAGATTCTCCCAGGTTCTCCTCATACGGCAATCAAACCCAGTACGTACGACGGAAAATCCTCGTGGAATGTGTACAAGACCCAGTTCGCCATCGTGGCTGACACTAACAGATGGGATTCCCAGATAAAGGCATCACAGCTAGCTGCATCACTCCGAGGCGATGCTGCAGATATCCTAGGAGTTCTGCCACAAGACCACCGTTGGAGCGCCTTTTGATCGAATTGCCCATGATATACTGAGATCTCTGGCATGGACTAAAGATGGCAACAGATACATTCTAGTTGTCATGGATTATTTTACGAAGTGGCCTGAAGCATATCCAATTCCAGACCAAGAGGCTGTCAGTACGGCTGAAGTCCTGTTGCAGAACTGGGTATCTAGATTTGGAACTCCCCTCCAGATTCATACCGACCAAGGCAGGAATTTCGCTTTGGCTGTGTTCAAAGGACTGTGCGACTTATTGGAAATAAAGAAAACACAGACCACCCCGTTACATCCGCAGTCTGATGGCATGGTGGAGAGATTTAACCGCACAATCTTGAACCACCTATCGCTTATGGTTTCCAAGAACCAAGAAGACTAGGATCGTAAGCTGCCCCTGTTCCTGCTTGCTTACCGTAGTGCCGTCCACGAGAGTACCGGCTATTCCCCTTCTCAAATGCTCTTCGGTCGTGATCTCCGTCTTCCGAGTGACCTGCTTTTCGGGCGTCCTCCGGATCTACACTCCTCTCCTGAGCATAGCACTAGGGTTGCCATAAAATTGTGTATGGTAGGGTTGCCAGATTGGCGACTTTATCGCTGCTTACTGTGAGTGCTAAGCTACGCGAGAGTTTTGGTGAAAGGAAAGCGATCGAGATAGTGCTTTGCCGTGAAGATACCTTTACAGTATAGCTTGACAGTGTATTGGTGATTGTTCCACGAAGTTTATTATAAGTTTAGTGTTGCCGTGAAGCTACCTTTACAGTTACAGCCTGAAGCTGTGTTGCTGATTGTTTCAGCGTATTTATTGTAGATTTTCGACGCCTTTAAAGGTAATTTTGGAACTGTGCTGTAAATAGTGATTCTTGTAAATAAATTGTGCTTTTTATTGTTCTGCATCGTGTTTTCATCGGATACTCTCAAATCCACGAACCCGTATAACGCAACAATATATACAAATGAATGTATAATATGCATAAAATAACATTTTTATACATGCTTTCTGTTATCAAGATTCAGTTAGATCATATTAAAGACTGATTTTCTGCAAGTAAAATCTGACCTTTTAATAGAAGAAAAAAAGAATAGAATCTATTTAATATTTTTAATTTAAATACAGCCATTCATAAGTTATTCAA
>KK116432.1:33119-44013 GCA_000611955.2 Stegodyphus mimosarum
AGACTGCATTAAAAGATCAGATAGAGGAAAAATTATTTCCGAAATAATGGCGAAAATCCTTTCAGGGCCGAAGACACTTTGATTCAAGGTCCAAAAGCTTTCACAAGCTGTTGGATTCTATGACTGCATCAAACAAATATTTATCTGGTGTAGCGGATTCTTCTGTATTTCACTAAAGGAATCGAATAATCGTTTTTTTATTTACTAAAGTTCCTAACAAGTTTTATAGTCTTTGAATATTACATTCTCTTTTACACTATTTTTAAATAAACGATGACATGCATGTAATTTTTAAATAAATTATGACAGTATAGTGAAATGATAACTTATCGTTTCACGCATCGTCGTAGTTAGGCCTCATTTCGTAATATTATATTTATTTAATTAGTAAATTGCAATCATACGTTGCATTTCCTGATGGAGCGAATAAGAATTTTGTAATCTGCATTCTATAAAGTGGAATAAGCGAAATATCAGTGGAATAATAATGGAGTGTTACTATAAGGGAAATATAAGCTGCTGGCTATTTCAGTGATAGTTATAAATGATAAGTTTTATATTTAATGTTTAATTTTATAGATTTTATGGGAAATAAGTGAATATTTTAATGCATTTTCAAGAACATGCTTTGATCCTTAATAAAAAAGCATTTTCTTCAGAAGCTTAGTGTGAAAGTGCATAAGTTACAGGTTTTCAATCAACTTCATTACTACGTAGTTTTAGTATCAGTCCCATGTTTAACAATGGGGTAAGTCCTCAGAACAAGATATTCAGGCACACAAACTAACACAAAGATATAAAGTAAAAATAATCTTATTTAAATATCCGAATTTTACGTTTTACAACATAAATTCTAAAGTTACTTCCGGAAGAAATTGAAAAAACGGAACTAAAGTTAACAAAAGAACATGCAGTATGAATAAATAACTGTAGCCTGAGTATAGCAAGAAATATTTGCTATACATAATATAATTAAATAACAATTAGTATCATCTTTAGTCAATATTATCAGAAATATTGGCTATCTCTGAGGAATAACTAAACACTAAAATATTACAGACACTTCAATATAGGTATCAGCTAATTAACTTTATAACCACAATCTAACATTCTCGAAAATTGAAATTCTAGAAGAAAAACTAAATATTCTTCAACTTCAACTTTTAGATCTATTGTACTTGGACTTTGAAATTGTGTATTTATGGCTTACTTTAAATAACTCAAAGACTCTGAGTCCTTGATTTAACTATTATTATCTATTATTTCTTTGTAATGTAGACCACTACTGATCATTATTAACTTTATATAATGACTTATAACTATCTTACATTTTTAACTATCTTACATTTATATGTCAACTTATTTGTGTAACTATTTCAGTGTTCTGTATTATAGTATTATCATTCATTGGATGTTTACTGTCCTAATATTATAAGGCATTTATAAGTATACTATCAACTCATTTATGTTTCTATTCTAATACCTTATTTTATTTTATTACTGTTCCTCAGAAGTTTCCTTATCTTAGATATTATCATTCATTAGTTATTAACTAATACATATATCATTTATCCATTTATTATTTTGATTATAACACATTATCATCGTAATGTCAGACTTCCTTAATAACCAGCAATATGTAAGATACTAACATTAATCCCATATTTTCCCTAATATTCTCTTTAATTCCTCTCATCTATAATATTAATAATAACTAATCATTAATATTAATAATCTTTAATATTATTTATCTACTTCATCTTTAATTACATTATTTTACATTTTTCAACATACTGTCATATTATACTGCATTATACGATTTTTTAACATATTGCAGTGCAACTAACCTTAATATCAGACAGTAGTTTTACTACTATTTAATACTAATACTATTATGGTTAAAATTTTTATTATTATTACATTTACTGTTTCATATATGGATATTAGTAATTCTGTTAATCAATATATCATTTACATTTAATTATCAATATTATAATTTTTTCATTATAGGTATTAGTGTTATTGTTAACAACATATTTTAGTTATCAAGATTTATAGCTGTAATATTTCAACATTTATAACAGTAGTTCAATACTAAACATCTTTCCCAAGTATTTCACTTTTCAATTTGCTATCTATTCACCTCTGTTTCTTAACACTATATCTTCTCTTCAATAAATTTAAAATACCTTTTTTCTTCTATTAATTATAATACTGGCCTAATACTTCTCTTCTCATAACAATAACATTATTCCTCTCTTATATAATATTCATATATCAATACTACTAATCAATGCCATTACGATTCTTGAATAATGAATATTGTTAATTTCATTTAATTACTATCTTGCATATTACTATTTTGTCTATATTAACAAAGTCACTTTTCTTGTCACATCAACGTTAATGTTGCAAATCTTACTTTTATATATATTTTAACATAATTATTTATATGTATATCAAGTGCAATATGTCAATCAATAAGCAATGTCAGCAAACAGTATTATTGATACTGTTATTACTTATACTTCTTTTATAATGCTATAATTCAGCTATAATGCTGTATTAGTTATAATTTAACTTTGGATGCTCATTAATCACTTTTTTATATTCTTAATACAATTTCTTTACTGTTCTCCCCTCTTTAAATTTAAATAACTCCTCTTTTTCCATTTACTAATAAGGCTTAAAATTATTTATAACATACCCCTCTATTTATATCTTCTTATGTATACCTACACATACTCCTCTACCTATATCTTATATTTCCTCCTCTTTATTTAACTCCTTTATAAATAGATAATTTTGATACATTTGCAGTATAACTAATATTTTATTTTATTTATATGTAAATTATTATTATTTTTATTATTTAATTTATTATTATTTATACGTATATATTTTACATTTTGTAAATTTATTTAATGTTTATTCTATATTTAATGTTTTCCTTATTCCTTTTTGATTTGGCTTAAATATTTCTCAATTATATGTGTCCAAATTCTTTAAAATGTATAAGGATATTTTGTATTATATAATTTGGTTATTCTTCAAAATTATATATAAAAATCTGTAAGTATATCTGTAATATCTGTAAGCATAAATATTCAACCTATGTAACAATTTTCTAAATGCTACGTTATAAGTTTTATTGTAAATACTGTCATCTATGTAAATACCACTGCTTTTCTGTGTTATATTATGTCATATGTATATTTGCACAACCATTATAACTGCGTAAAAATTTATTCCAAATAAATGCCGTTGATAGAGGATGGTAAGATAGTTTTCATCAATAGAGCACAAAAGCTGAAAGTCGAAATGATGGTGTAGTTGCTCTATCGATGGTCTCCTATCTCTAAGGTATCGCTCATACTATATTAACAATATTAAGAAGGGAAACGCTCGACCTTAGATTTACTATTTTGTCTAAAACTTTACATTTATAAGGAATTTTAATGTAAATACATAAGTCGAATGGTAACATTTATTCCTCTAATAAGCAGAAAAACCGAAGATAAATACTATAAACCATACATATTTCTAAAATACTAGCTTTTGTTGTAATACGCAAGAGTATAGCTGGTAAGAAGTCCTAGTTCGAATCAGCTTTCGTCAGCGCAACTTTCTCTGTCGATGCAAAAAGCCGTCGGATTAATAACTTCCGCAGGTCCAAACATTAGACTGATAATAGAACGGCCGGTTGAAACGTAAAATTACTTATAAATTAGATTAAAATATATTTATATTTGTTGCATATAACCATTATCAAATTTTTATTAGGTAGTTAGAAAGTTAACGATTCAAATTAATATAAACTAAAGAAACAGTAATTAACGAAAATAATAAGCACCACAAAATAAGTGCAATACAAAAGGCACAAATAACTATTGTTAACTAAATTGCAAGCCCTATAGCTTTCAAAACTATGATTAATAACGTTCTTATTTTAATTTTTTTCTGAATGAAACTCCAAAGGAAGCTTGTTCATGATGAAACATATTGACAAAACTATGGCATGTTAAAGCGAGACCGAATAAGAGAGAATATTTTTCGTTACATTTTGTGTTCCCCAATAGAGATATATTATTTTAACTTCACATAAAAAAATCGCTTCCTAAAAAAACTGATAAGTGATAAAAGAGAGAAAATTTAAAAGCATCCTTGAACGTGTTGTCGCTGCCTGAAATGCAAATTCTTTGATTTATCTTTACATTTCCTTGCACACAGATAATTATCAAAGGATTGTCAGTACTCTTTAACTTGCCTTGCGTTATTCACTAACGAATTAAGTGCCTTAAAAGGGATATATAACTAAGATGTGAATCAAAAGTCTATATTTTTTTTCCTCTCGTTCTCGTATGTTATCGGTCCTAATTGTATTGCCAAGTCTTTATCTCTTAAATTTGATGCATCTGTTACTGATTATCATACAGAGCGATTCAAAATCAGAAAACGCCTTACTTAATGGTTTAAATCTCTGTTTTAATTTTTAGTAATGCAGCTAATTGATGAAAAGTAAATTTTTATTTCTAATATATCCAAATAATGTTTTTATGATACTCTTTTCAGATACCATCATATATCTGAATTCTGTCATTTCAAGGGCCTGCCTAGATCCCCCCCCCAAAATATAATTAACTCTCGTGTCACAATTAGTTCTGATGTTTCGATGAAAATTTCCTTTGATGATCTTCAAGGACTGATTCGAGCGATCCGAGTGCTGCAGAATTTAGGGTTTCCGTAAATTATTTCCGATTTTACAAACATAGGTATAAAATTTTATTTCATTACCAGTTATTTCAATATTTTTAAGCATTCTTCAATCAGTATTCAAGCATTATCACCTCCAAAACAAGGTGAGAATAAAATACAATTCTTATACAAATCACTCAATCTTCTAAGATTAAAAATCTTGTTTAACTTTCACTTAAAAAGAATTTTTATTTCTTTATGTGCTATGATAAAACTAAACAAAATGAAAAATTAGACTGAGTAGTTAACTGCACAGCAAACGCTTCCAGCTTTCGAAATCTTAGTGACTGGTCGAAAGATGTAGAAAGTTAAAATTTCATTGTTATTAGCTTACATTTAGTTATGAACATATTTCCATTACTGCTATATTCTATAATATGTAACCTATTTAGAAAAATATTTGCTTTATAGACACTAAACACTTTTATAATTTTGCTCTCTTTTCATTCTTACGAATTTTTGGTTTCCAGAAGCAGTCTCAAGAGTTATAGTTTTATAGACACACGATTTTAACTCTCTTGTAACACGCAAATGAAACTATCATTGAGAAATATATGTATCATTAAAGCTAATATGTAATTTTGTGTGTACGATTACAAAAATCTGACATCCAGGGATTTAATCTTTTTTTGTAATATAAAAACTGTCATACAAACTAAAGAAACTTTTGCCGAAAAGCAATTTTTTTTCATGCAGCCTACACCAAGAACAGTTCCAAAGTCATTATCTCAGTAATAATTGACATTAAATTTCATGTCTGAGGCTCTTTTACTTTTTGATCGACATTTGTAGCTATATCAAACAAAATGACTAACTAGAGTCTGGCATAAAAAATTTAAGCATTGAAAAATCTTTGACATTTGTCTTTTTATTTTTACGTTTTAGGTAAATTAAAAGCAATAATGCAGGAAAAACTAAATGCTGTTTAACAAAGAGCAAAATAATGTGAAACGTGGAACCTTGATGCACAAATCGCACGCCAAAGCATTTCTTTTTTACCAAAGTCATCCTCTCTATCTCTGACAAAATGATAAGCTTAATTTTACATACAATGATTACCTTCGGGAATATTCACAAATGCTGTATAATCTTTACAATTTAAAAAGTCTCCTTTCGTAATACAAAAAACCATCAAATTTTAAGAACTATTTTGCATTTCAAAATGAAGCCCAGGAATTTTTATGATTATCGTTAACTAATAATGGAGTGAAACTTTCCTTGGAATGTCAAAAACACTTCAAAGAAATCTGACTTTTATTTCTCATTGGCAAATCATAATTCATCTCTGAAAAAAAATTCTGAAGAGTAATTTTTCCCCTTCAATAATATTTTACTAACATTTCAAATCCAATTTTCTCCCATGTCATTCCATTCTGCAATTCGTGAGATTTATTCTCGCAGTAATAATGACAAATTAATATCGATTCAAACTCTTCCAGCTTAGTTATGTTTCATTAATTTTACCAAGAAAATAATTTTATTGCTATTGGGAATCCAGTATTTATATTCATTTGACTTATGTGAAGACTTTTCTAGCCTAAGTTTAAAAACAGAAACATTTTTGCATTTCCTTTTTTCCTTAAATAAAACTTGTTGTTAATAATAAAGACAAATATCTTTATAAAGTGCTAAAACTGTAAAAACAGCGTATTCCTTTTACATACGTTAAACAGACGATAAGCAAAATATTACTTGTACCTCTATTAAAGGTCTCATGTTGTGAATTAACAATTATACATTGTCTGAATTTCATCGCTTACGAAATCACTAAAAAATAATTCTCCTTCTTTTCACTCTTGCAGCAAGTACGTAAATTGAAAATATTTACTTGAAGTCAAATTGTCTCTTTCATTAAAACTCGTATAACGTGCCTTCTTCAAATTATGAAATTTTTAATTTCATTGCGGTTTTGTTGAATATTTCATTCTTTGGTAAAACAGCCACTGCTCGCAACACCAGTAATGAGACTTTTCCAGGAAATTTATTAAACGTTAGTCTCTTTTAATAACTGACACTTAATAATATTTTAGTGTCATATATTTCTTTCATATTTTAAGCAATATACTGTGCAAAAGTATAATTTTTAAGAAATTGATAAAAGTAGAGTATTTTAAATTTAAATAAAATTCTATGCTAGGCTGGTAATTCTTTAAATGTGCATATCGATTAAGACTGATCTCGAAGCTTCTGCTTTAAAGCGCTGAAACATTTTGCGGCATTTGTAAAAAATTTGCCATTTAAGAAGATGGAATAAAGTAATTGTATGAAGGAAACAATAAAATCAGTACTAACTGTCCCAAAGAATTTTTTAAATACTTTTCGAAAATATTGGATTGGTATCAAAATCGTTAATTAAAGTAAAACAGTCAAGAAGCAATCTTTTGCATAATTTTAGTACAGTATTGTTAAAATAAGTGTTCAAGGAATCATGAATAAATATCTATGAATCTATCTATCTATCTATATATATATATAATAATAAATGAAAGGAAAAGACGCGAGCAGCGTCTATGCATAATAGCTATATAAAATAAAGAAACTTGCAGTCGAGGCTGTTTTAATTCCATTTTTATTTTCCAGTTGACGTTTATGGCCACAATCACTTAACACTCTAGTCGTGCCTATTCAAGAACATTTTTATTTTGGAAAGTATTGCGATAGGTAGTGCGCACAACGAAATAGCGAACAAGCAGTAAAGAGAGAGCAACTGAGGTGCTTAGTTAGCCAATATGGAAGCACACGAGGATAAAAGTTTTGGTTTGAGTTGAAGGTTCAGTTTCCAATTATTACGTCATCAGCACTGCGCAGGCCATGCAAAATGGAATGATCTAGAAATGACGCAATCCAGAGAAGTTTTTACGATTTTTAAAACAGAGAGAGAATTAAAGGGAATTAGGGGTTAGTTTAAATTATAATTTTGATTTACATATTTTTTATCTTACATATCCCCCCTTCAAAGAAAAAAAGGCGCGGCGACAGAAAAGCCTTTTTAGAAAAAAACATTACAGCAGTAGCAAAAGAAAGGAAAACACAATAGTGGAAAACAAAATTATAGATTTTTGACCTAAATAATGTTTTAACATAACAGATCTTGTAAATATCTTTTTTCGCGATAAATCCAAATTGAAAGACTGCAAGCTCATTTTTCTGTAAAATCATTGAATTTTTTCACCTAATTTTTTCAAGAAATACTGGAAAGTTCAGGGTTCTGTAAAGTCCTTGCTTGAACGTCAAACATAATATTTTGCAGTTCTTAGCTTGAAAGTCTTTCATAATAATTGATATTCTCAATATAAAAACCACAATTTTCTTTTACAGATTCATGAAGTTTGAATCAATTATTTATAAAATAATCCATATTTTCTTAATTGTAAAGCAATGTAGAATGGATTTGAGAACTTAATACATAGTACGTAACAACATTCAGTACAATAACAAAGTAAACTTTGATAAAAATGGGCAAATCCTCTGCAATGCAAATCAGCGTGACAGCTTGCTGATGGCTGTGAGATGCTTAAATACAATTACACATACAAGTCTCCGTTCCTTAATAAAGGTAACTGACCTCTAGTATTGTATAATTATCAAAGTTTACACTTATAATTTATGGCCATAAAAATCTTCAAATTAGATGAATGAAAAACAAATATATAAAACTTACACTGCTCTACAATAATAGTATAGACTATATAATTTTGTGAGCATAAAATAAGAAAATAAATTTCATAATTATATCTATTTAGGGAACGCTTTTAAAACTTTTTAAATATAAGAATTTCAAACACATCCATACTTCACTAACATTACAAAATCGCAAAAAATTTCAAAGTTTTATAAATTTATTAAATTTTTATTTGAAACATCATTTGAAATAATATACTATTATTATCGAAATTTCTAATTTACTAATTTTGTACAAACTGGAAGACCCCACAGCTTTCTGTTAATACAAACATATCCATCTTACAGGCAAATCCACTTAAAACTGACTCATGTAATAAATGGTTAAGGTTTGCTTTGGCAGTTGCTTATAAAGGCCTACTTTCCTTGTTTAAAGGCAACTGGCCTTTTTAACTGCACTAAAACATTCCATTAATAGATAAAAAAAATTATACTCCATTATAAAAAAAGAGTATTATATATGCGAAAAAAATAAGAGTGGGAGCCTTCAAAGTTTATCTGAACATATTATGGGCCGTGAATTTTAAAATTAGTTAACATAATTGCACACTTCTTATGATTTCTATAATATTACTGAAAAACACCCTTTGTTTATCATATTTTATACTAATGCTTCAAAATTATTTCACTCACTCAAAAATTATTATCAACAATTCAAAATTTTCAACATAAATTCAAAACTATAATTATTTACCTTAATATCCTTCCTTAAAAATAATTTAAATAGCTTAAAATTCGTTATTTAATTTGCTGACACTTACTATGAAAAATTAGAAAAATTACTGAACGAGAATTCCACAGTTTTACAAAACAGCATAATCAAATTGCTGAAATTTTAAGCAAAATTAAAATTAAAAGTATAGAATCCGCGGCTTATTAAATTATTTTGTGTCGTTCTTGAGTTAAATTCACACAAAGATAACAATTTTTCAGCTGTCGATTGATGAAGTGCTATTAGAAAAAGTGAAAGCGCAAATAATTTTCTGTCACACATGCTTGCAAGCACAAACTCAGATCCACTGTAACCTTGAACCCACTGTAAAGCTGAATCTCCCAAGAGGTTATTCACTGATGATTTAAAGCACTTTTTTTTGTTCTAGATATTGGAGAGATGGCCGAAGCAAATTGGATATTCCTTTTTACTAGACATTCGACTTCTGGATTTATCGAGATATTACTTTCATTCTGTAAACACTACTCGTGATTATTTTTTGAAGCACTTGAAAAGTACCACAGCAGAAGGATAATAGTTTCTGACGATTCACTTCTTTCACATTGCCTTTGAATTAATCATAAAACGATGATTCGAAGAGCTGAATAAGATTTCCATTGAGATCTTGGGCTACTGGTAACCATCCTGTCGACTAAAATGTAATAATAAATGCAAGGAAAAGACGGAGCAGCGTCCATGCATAATAGCTATATAAAATAAAGAAATTTGCAGTCGAGGCTGTTTTAATTCCATTTTTATTTTCCAGTTGACGTTTATGGCCACAATCACTTAGCACTCTAGTCGTGCCTATTCAAAAACATTTTCATTTTGGAAAGTATTGCGATAGGAAGCGCGCACAACGAAATAGCGAACAAGTAGTGAAGAGAGAGCAACTGAAGTGCTCAGTTAGCCAAGATGGAAGCACACGAGGATAAAAGTTTTGGTTTGAGTTGAAAGGTTCAGTTTCCAATTATTACGTCATCATGCAAAATGGAATGATCTAGAAATGACGCAATCCAGAGAAGTTATTACGATTTTTAAACAGAGAGAGAGAGAGAGAATTAAAGGGAATTAGGGGTTAGTTTAAATTATAATTTTGATTTACATATTTTTTACCTTACATATATATATGTAATGATTTCATACGTTTATGATTCTCATTTCCATGTTGATAAATTATATTTTAACACCATAAATATAATAGGGGTAACATTTTCAGAAATTATGGTTTCACTGTTATTATCTTTCATTTGCAATTAATGGTTTTACCAAACTGGAAGGCCTCGCACTACTTCTAAACAAATATTTCCATCAATAGGACTATCCCCTTAAACCAACCAGTGTATTCTCCACCTGTGGCTCAGGGTGACTAGGCAGTTACTTGAAAAGGCCTCCGATCCTTGCATAGCGTAACTAGCCTTTGTGAACTGCACTAATACATTCCGTGATAAAAAAGTATAATAATAATAATATATAAAAAAATTACACTCAGTCATAAAATGAGAGCCTTCAACATTGTCTTACATAAGGAGGATAAAAGGAACAACTGTACGGAGGTAATAACAAGCCTCTGTCTTGAAACCAGTACTCCCTCAACATACTCTACACCTAACATAAGTCACCCATAAATTTTAGTATGCATTTATCAAAATTTCATATCATTTTTCTGCAGTAATTTCACTTATTTTTTACATCCACTTCATTTTTATAATAATTATAAATTAATTATTCTAAAATAAAATATAT
>KK116432.1:44155-94438 GCA_000611955.2 Stegodyphus mimosarum
AAATGAATTATAATTTATAATTAGAATAATTATATTCAAAATTTATACAAATTCAAGCATATAATTATTTATTTTAACAGCCTTCCCTAAAAATAATTAAAAATCTAACAATTCTTTACTTACTTTACTAAATTATTAAAACTCAAATTTCTAATATCATTAAAGAATATTTTTTCATATCACAGTGTTGCATTTTTAATATCCGATTTATTCAGAAAAATATTGTTCCCAATATACATTCAATTACGCGAAAGCAGAAGTGAGAATAATTTGCTGGCACCTACTTCAAGTGTAATTTTAATCCTATAAATGGCGAAAGAAAGATCCTAATTTATTGGCATAAGAGCCGGATCAAGATATTCAGTTCGATGACCTTCAAAGTACTGGAATGACTTAAACGTTGGCACTCTGAAACACACTCGTCATTTTATTATTATAAACAAAGGCTGGATTAATTTTAAACAGGTGGAAGTAGATTTTATGTTTAAGCTCTCGCAGGAAATATATGATTCAATTTTTTTTCACATTTTCCTATTGCTTTTGAATTAACGTTGCACTTGTTAAATCACTGCATATTCTGGATTAAATTTCGAGGAATGGATTTTAACTTTAAACATCTAAAACTTGTAACACACTTGTTTGACACGATTCGGTGTAGTTGACTTGCTGATTCCAGTCTGCGTACATAGATTGACGGAGCCGCAGACATCTTGAAGGTTAGCACATGAGGGCATTAATTAACTAATTCTCTTTCACATTCGTAGCTATAATTTAAGACTTCGGTAAAGCACAGGTACACATCCAGTGGGTAATGATTTAATGCGTAGTCGGAATCCGAGTACTTTAAAAGTTGACAGTCGTCACGGCAGAGTGGAAGGACATGCGGAAGAAATTGATATGAACCCAACTTCATCCAATTATCATCTTTATTGCTAGTCACATTAGATTGATTCCTCGTAGATAATATACTCTTTAATCATAAGCAATTACGATGATTACTTATATACACAGGTTAACGTGGGCGACATCATTTTAGACGACCAAGCAGAGTATAGAAGATACGTTAGCAGTGGCGGAAGCTAGGAAAAGGAATGAAGAAAATGAATGACGTACTTATTGTACCAAGAGTATTTATACTAAATCTGACTACTAAATCTGACGTATAAGTACAGTGATTGGTTAATTTTAATTTTAGTTGCCCTTGTCAAGTAGCGTCATATAAAGTAGAGAGATCTCGAATTTGGGAGAACAGATGAATTTAGGAGGAGAGCACCAAATTTACAATGCTAAGTTTGAGATCGCCAATTATTCTGTTAAAGCAGCTATCGTATTTCGTTACATCTTATATATATATTAGATATATAAGATATATATATATATGTGTGTGTGTGTGTGTGATAATAAGAATAAATTTAGAAGTCATGACCAGCAGGCATTTTGATGTCGTAGAATGCTGAGATGCCGATATCCACACTGAATAAGAAATTTGGCAGTCGAGGCAGTAAACATATTGCGGCCACAAACAACTTGGCACATTATTTGGGCATATTTCAAGAGGTTTACATTTTTCGTAACTTCGCACCAAGAAAAAAACAACAGACAGCAGTCCAACTATGCCGAAGGGTAGCGAGCAAGTGCATTACGTTTAGGGTAAAATCTTAATTCAGACTGAGCTAGCTATGATTCTGAATGCATTTTGATTGGATAGTTAATACTTCTGTAAAATTATTATTAGTTGCTTGGGTTTTAGTTCCATTTACATCATCAGAATTATGTAAAAGTCATATGACATGGATTAATATAGAAATGAGGCAGTGCATAGAGAGCTTACTATTTTTAGAATTCAGAAGGGAAATTTACGTTGTTAAATTAATCTTTTACATATTCTTTATTTTTCTTATATATCTATGTGTGTGTGATATATGTATATGTAATAATAATAATAATAATAAAGTCTGAAGTAAATGACGAGCAGGAATTTTAACGTCGTAGAAGTGTTGATCTATAACGAATAAGAAATGGGAGGCGAAGGCAGATTAAATCTTCATTTTTTATTTCCGCTTGTTGTGGCCACAATCAACTTGGCACATGAAATGTGCCTATTCCAAAATAGCTCACATTTTAGATTAATTTTCAGTAAGAAAGAAGAAAGCAGCAGACAGCAGTCCAACTAGACCGAAGCGTAAAGAGCAAGTGTTACGTTCAGGGTGAAACCCCAATTCAGACCGAGTTAGTTTTGGTTTACAATGCATTTTGATTGGGCAGTTAATACTTCTGTAAAATTATTATTGGTTACTTGACTTTTAGTTCCATTTACATCATCAGAATTATGTAAGAGTCATATGACAGGGATTGATCTAGAAATGACGCAGTGCGTAGAGAGGTTATTATTTTTAGAATTGAGAAGAGAAATTTACGTTGTTAATTTAATCTTAGACATATTCTTTATTTTTCTTACATATTCCCCCCCGTCAAAGAAAGAAAGGCGTAGCGACAAAGAAGCCTTTATAAAGGAAAAGCGTTAAAGCAAATGAAGAGAAATAATTTGAAAAATACCAATTTTGAAATTTTGACCAAAATATACAAATCCTGAAATTTTGACCAAACTTATCCCATTGCAAAATATTAACTTACATAATTGTTTAAATAATATTTTAGAGTCCTTTAAAAATTCAGTCCAAACGTTTTTGTAATTTGCAGTCCATATAATTAAATTTCTTCAGAGAAGTCTTTGTAAAGCTTTGAACACAATATATCACAGTTGAAAACCCTTTGCACACATATTACTGATTTTGAATAATCAAAACAAATTTCAAAATTTTCAGAACACATCTAATTTTCATTCTTAAAACTTATATTTTAACATCATAAATTTGATAACAGTATTGCTAAAATTATGGTTTTACCAATATTGTCTTTCATTCGCAATTTCTGAATTTAACAAACTGAAGGCCTCGCAATACTTCTAAACAAACATATCCATTATTAGGGCTAGCCTCTTGAGCTAACCAGTGTGTTTTGCACTGGTGGCTCAGGGTGCCTAGGCAGTTACTTGAAAAAGCCTCCGTTCCTTACATAAGGTAACTGGCTTTTGAGAACTGCACTACTACATTCCATAATAAAAATTATAATAATAAAACAAAATTATACTCAATCATAAAATGAGAGCCTTCAACATTATCTTATATGAAGAGGGTAAAAGGAACAACTGTACAGAGGTAATAAAAAGCCTCTGTTTCGGAACCAGTACTCCCTCAACATACTTTATACCTTACAGTAACCCATAACTTTTTTTTAACATGCATTAACCATAATTTCATATTACTTATCTGTACTAATTTCACTTATTTTTGTATCTACTTCATTTTTAGAATAATTATAAAATTCTTATTCAAAATTTTCATATGTAAGAAAAATAAAGAATATGTCTAAGATTAAATTAACAACGTAAATTTCTCTTCTCAATTCTAAAAATAATAACCTCTCTACGCACTGCGTCATTTCTAGATCAATCCCTGTCATATGACTCTTACATAATTCTGATGATGTAAATGGAACTAAAAGTCAAGTAACCAATAATAATTTTACAGAAGTATTAACTGCCCAATCAAAATGCATTGTAAACCAAAACTAACTCGGTCTGAATTGGGGTTTCACCCTGAAAGTAACACTTGCTCTTTAAGCAATTGCATATAATCCATATGTATGTGTGTTCGATACTTCCTATTCTTGACATCTGTAAACTCATTTTATAAATAGTTTTCTGGGGCTAATAATAAACTAATTCAATGATAAATAACTTAAATATTTAATGAAGACATTAACAATTTATACACACTATGCAAATGGATGACAGAAACACGAATATGTACGAGAGATTTGTCACATTAAACAAAAACAGAAAAAAATCCTTTCATTTTTTTAACACGCACACATCGCCTTTGTCATGGTGGCTTCATCTACGCCTGTAGACAGCGTGCAGTGCCATGTGACGGACACGGAAAATGACATCCCACACATTCTCGTCCATCCTGATGGCATGCTGGTAAAGAGATCATTATTTTCTGGGGATCTGCAAAATTAAAAAACAGAGAGAATAGAGGAATTTTAAGTTTCATTGAGCTATGAATGGAATTTTTGGAGAATTTTGAGTTTTCCTGAGTTTTGCCTCAGTCGTCGTCGTCATCTTATAACGCCTTCGTCACGGAATCTTTTCCCGTCGTCTGGGTAAGTCCCTCTGAAGTTCTCTTTATACATAACTCTTCTTAAACATCGTCTGGATACGTCTTCTAAATGCGTCTCATTAGATATCCCCAGCATTCGACATCCAAATGCATCTTCTCGAAATAGTCTTAAAGCCGTCTAATCGTCTTAAGCTTAAATCCTAAATTAAGCGGTCTTCCTTAATATATTTCATCCCTGGACATCATCTTCATCCTTCTTAAAAAAGCTCACTTCTTTTAGTCCAAACAATAGTCCAGATAAACAAAGTCTAAATCAGGAATCAGCAAACTCTGTGTTGTATCATCAACGGTCCTCTGACCATGGTTTCAGGTATTCAGCACAGGTTTTGGTCTTCAAATGTATATGTTCTCATTATAAATTATTACGAATTATTCGTTTATTACTTTGAAGCTTTAGCGTATTTACTTTCTAATTTACTTTTAATTACTTTTATTTTGAACTTTTATATATACAGGGTGAATCTGAAAAAGTGGTCAAAACTTTACGGATCGGTAGAATGCAGCTATAGAAGCAAAATTCGTCATAGAAAGTTTGGGCGGAACGCAAATGAATAGCCGCTAGGTGGCATTATAAAAGATATAAAAAGGTCAGTTCTCCCACTTCTACCGTGGATTGGCGAGAGGATGGCTGGTTATACTAACAATGAAGTTTCCAGGGAGATGGATTTGTCGAAGTGGTCCCATAGCTTAGCTACCAAGATAATCGGATCTCTCGTGTTTTGACTTTTTTCTGTAGGGCCATGAAAAAACGCCTAATCTATGACTGGTCAGTTGAAATCAATATGGATCTAGTCGCCAGAATAGCCGTTGTTGCCGGCGATACTATGGGAATGCCTAGTTTCTTCGCAAACGTGCGTCAGCCCCTAGGCCGCCGATGTGAATTCTGCATTACAGCCGGCGGAAGGTCTTTTGAGAAATTTCTTTGAGGATATACATCAATTACATTCCTGTTAATAAAATGTTTTCTGAAATATATGCTCTCATTCTTGTGTCAATTCTTTAAATGTGAGAGTGAGAAAGTACCTTTTAACTTTTCACAGTTGCGTTCTAGATGACAGATCTTCCTCTGACCATGCATTCCTGACGCATTTTGCTTGCATAGCTGCGTTCTATCAGCCCGTAAAGTTTTTCCCACTCTTTCAGATTCATCCTGTATACCTATAGAGAAAGGGTAGTTGAAATGTTGTTCTGTAGTGCCTATTAGGAAAACACCACAAAACAAACTAACTAAATAAACCAAATTGCTTTGTGAATTATTTAACCGGATTAACCCTAGGAACCTTGATACCAGTGATAATCAGATAAAAACATGTACTTAAACATAACAAAAAACACAATAAACATTTTTAAATTTTAACAAACCTTAGAATGTATTTTTCAAACAGATCATTTATGTATGAATCAATATCTATTAAATAAAACTTTATCATCTCTCCGGAGAGTGGAAAAAAAAATTCTAACATTTAACAGCGAAATTGATTTCTAACCCACATGTGAATATTTTTTGGGTCATAGTCATTCCTTTAACATTCAGTATTTCTAAAAACAATTTTCATTTCTTTAACAAATAAATTTTTCAAAAACATACCTATTTCATTATCTTAACAAATTAATAATTCATAAACAAAACTGTTTCATTTCTTAACAAATTATATTTTAACTGAACTTGTTATTGCAAAGAAAAATTAATTCTACTATTTAGATTAATCAATAAATTTTCCATCATAAATTTTCACTCAACAGAGTTGCAACTGAGACCACCCTTTTTAGTTAAGCTGAAAACCAACTGCTAAACATTAACCAATACTTCCAGATTCTAATTAATTCAAAAAATGAAAGTCAGCTATTAAAATTTTCTAGACGAGAAAATTAAATTTAATATTCGTCCACATTTCGCTATTTGAAAAGACAGCCAAAAAAATTTTTTTTTGTTTTTTTTGTTTTTCGTTCTAAATTTAAAAATGGCGAAAACGAAAATAAAAATGAGCTTATCTGTAGTCGCTGAAGCCGCAGGCCTTTCATTCCGCAACCTGACGCAGTTGATGTTGAGTGTCGGAAATTTCCTCTTGAGCTTTTAGAATGGAAAACTCCTGAATAATATACACGACCGCAGGAAGGAGACTGAATAACAACGAAAGGTGTGCGGCAGACCACACAGAAATAAGTAAATTGTGTGTGCGATCCCTGCAATTCACGGCTCCCAGCCTTTACGACGTGTGACACGGCATGTTTTTGATATCGTGGAGACATAACTTCACAACTAGTGTCAGGAGATTTCAACGTTCTGTACCGTGTCTGTCGTCAAAGCCTCTCGATTTCAGGAGGATTGACGAACCAATGATCTGATTTTTCCTCTGATATCGTTCCAGATATAACGAATCAGAAGATGTAAAATGCTACGGTAAAATTAAGGAGGCATGGCTAATTCAGTCTGAAGATTTTCGCCATCGGAATAACATCAGAACTCTTGACTAGAGAGACCTGCAATGCTCTTGATCTCTCAACTAAGATCTTCTATCTATGAACTATATATATGTGTGTAAAGAGCCTCTTGTAATTGTATTAAATGTGTTTTGAGTTTCAAATGCAATAAGAATTACGTAACCTCTCAACATTACTTAATCATTATAAGGAGTCAGATACACTACCTGCAGCCACTCAGCTCAGGGTAACCTGACTGCCACTCCCAAAACAGTGACCCAAAACATCCCCCCAGATGGTAGAAGAGTCATCGAAACCTGATCCGGGTCCAGACTCCAGCAGGAAGAAAACAGAATCACTAGTCATCTGGGAAAGGTATACTAGTTCAGCTTCATGAACCGAAAAGGGAAGAAGAACCTACTTGATTCTTCCCATCGGAAATTAGGCTGCACATTTGAGGGAGTATAAGAACAGGTAGATCATCGTGATAGGGTAGGTGATTGTTTGCGATAAATCAGTTTCAGATGTGAATAGAAGGGCAGTACAAGTCCTTACAAGCAAGTAATTATTCAACATCTTAACTCCCCTAAAGGATTTGCTCCAAAGTGACAAGACAACGAAAAAATTAGGTCAAATTATTCATACTTTCGGAAGACTAGGGAGCGAATTAACTCCGCTCCAAAATTCTGCTAGCTACTTCTAAACAACATGGGGAAAGTGGGCAAAGAGGACAAGCGACTCCCGCGACGCGTTTTTGTTACGAAGGATTGCCAGAAATCGCCAACACCCACCGAGAATGGTGAAAAAACTTGTTCGTCATACACCGCCTTATGCCCTGTAAAATTTCACTCTTTTTTAAGTGTCAGTTCACCCATTAATTCTACTCCGCCAAGAAAAAACTGCCAACTAACACCTGGGGAAACAAGCTGAAGGCAAATCTACACTCTCTCACCGGAAATGCTCTTATCAATCGCAAAATACAGCTAAAATCGTACTTAGAACGTATTTCATTCCCTTTTCTATTTACCCACAAAATTAGTAAAATTAATCAAATAAATTGCCATAACTCAAAAACTAATTTAGCTATAGATTCGAAAGTAGTCTCAATTTGAAGATCAGTTTCTTCTGCTTCTAGTAGTTTAAATCATAAATATGTGAACACAAATTAAGTATTTTTATAATCAAATATTACGTAGAAAATACACAAAGTTCCATTGTCTGCCGTTTACGAGTTTCGCGAATAACGAAAGCTAAGAATGTAGAAACTTCAGTAAGAAAACCCCAATTAAGATAAAACAAAATTACACAGAAATTAAGCAAAAACAGACGTTGTGTAGCGTAAATTTGGAATATGAAAGATTAAATTTTGATAACTCATTAATTACTTAATTAACTTAACTTTGCTACACAATAATATAAACTGCCAAAATTCTTAATTTCTAAATTCGCATGTAGTAGGTAGGTTGATAAATTAATTAAATAATCAAGCGATAATTAATATAACTAAATGAGTTAACAATAGTAAACTTACTAGCAGTAAAAATCATATTTATAATTAAAATGAAAGTTGAAACAAAATCGAAACTGCATAAAAAATAAAAAAAACTAATAGCATTCAAAAATTGGTGTTTTTTCAAGCAGGAGTGGAAAAGTTTGCAGCCGAGCGTTCCTGATGATTATCAAAATAAAAGGTAAATTGCTTTTAATATAGAAGTAAAGTAATCAAAATAATTTAAACTAAATAAAACAGTAATGAAATCTTAACAAGAAATGTTGTAATAAATAAAACGTCAATAAATTGCCAATACAATATGCTTTAATCATTTTTAAATCTTTCAGTCATTTTTAAAACTTTTTTACTGATCAAGGTATAATCTGCTACTATGTGACGTAAAACAAATTATGCGAAATAAACCAGTCAAGACGTCAAGTCAAAAAAAAATTTAGAAATTAGTAATTTTAAAAGGTAAATTTCATGGTAAATTCATAAGTTACTGTTGAATCAGAAAACTTCTAAAAGGCCGAAATGTTCAACCTCTCTAAAAATTTAAATTTTAATTTTAGAAGATATTTTTTCAAATTTTTTAATTATTTAATTATATGAGAAGGAAAAAAACTAAATAATAGTCAAAATCAGAGGTAAATGAAACATTTTTATGTAATATGGAAATCGTACAAAACAGAATCAATTTATTTTAATTTTTATTTATTATTCAAACATTTTTATTTATTACTTATTTATTTAAGTCAAAATTTCTGAAAATGAAATGAAATTATAAAGAAAAATTAATAGACAAATTACTTAAAATTTATAGCAAATAAGCAACGTATGCTATTGGTAAAATTTAGAGTGAGGAAAAATTAAAATTGAAACCAAAAAGCAATAAGCCTAAAATATATTATAATGACTATTTTGGAATATATATATAATTAAAATGAAAATATCAAAGTCAGTTTTATAATTTAATTTAGCAATAGCATCTTAATTCCTCATTTTAAATTTGGGTGTTTCCCTTCTGCTTTCTAAAAATAGTAATAACTTTTCTGGACTGCGTTATTCCTAGATCAATCTATATTACATGCAGCTAATTTGGAATCTAAACTTCAAATTTCCAGAAATGAAATTCTCTTAATAGGAACCTAAACTAAAATCTTCTTTTCGTGAGTTTCCATATTGGACAATTTCCCACTCTAGCTCCTACGTCCCTTCTTATTAAGACGCTATTTCGCTCTGCTCTCTTCCTATCGCAACAGTATCAAAAATTAAATGTTCCCGAAGAGACACGATTAGAGTGCCAATTAAATGGTGGCTGCAAATCTCCACTGAAATAAAAATGAACATTTAATCTGCTTCGACTGCCAAGTTTGCTGTTGATTACAGATTCAAGATTTCAGCATTCTATACAATCAGAATTCTGCCTCTTCAATATGGATCCGCGTTCAACGCCATCAACGTTACTACGTCTTTTTCACACACACACATACATACACACACACACACACATATATATATATATAAGTATAAAGTATTTTAACACTAATTTTTCATATTTCCTCTGCTGCTTTTGTCAGTTTTAAAAAGATATTGTTATAAACTTAGCCATCTTGTACAGTTTCTGTTTAAAGACTAAAGTCGCCCTGTTTGACACTTGCTACCTCCTCCTTAAGATGCCCCACCAAACAAAAACACATTTTCCTAAATAGTCGCCAATTGCTTCACAAAAAAAACGCGGGCTTTTTTAGTGTTTTAAGTTCCTTGCTATTCGTTGTAGGAGATTTTTTTACAGTTTCTGGTCTTCCCTTTTGCAAAGTCCGTTTGAAATTTTGGCAACCTACTAGGCGTCTGAAATTTTAGCAGTTTAAGTACACTGCAGGCTCTTACGTTTACAGAAGGATGAGTTTCATTTTTTCAAACGTTTCTTTGTTTTCTTTGTAATATATTTATTTCCATGTTTAGCAACATTTGCTCCAGAAATTACTATTTTATTTTTTTCTTTGACAGGATTTTTATTTCACAAAGAAGTTGGTTCTTATCCTTCACTTACGTAAGCCAACCCTAGTTTTATATAATAGGAAAACATATAGGGAAAAGAAATGAATTTTATGAGACTTTTAAATTAAGTTATGTTTGAAAAGTAAGTTGTATTGATTTCAAGCTGTTTAAAGTCTTAGGGAATTCATTGGAACGAAACATGTTTTTCGTCACTCATTAATCAAATTGGTTAAACACTTTTCTTTGACAAGTTCTGTTTGAAGAATTAAACAGAGATTAAATAATTTTTCGCAAATTTGTGTCTAGTTTTTCTTTTCTTTTTTTAAACTCCTTAAATATATTTGCAAGAATATATGTGTGTGTGTAAGATAAAAAATACGTACATCAGCTTTATAATTTTATTTAGTAATAGCCTCTTAATTCCTTAATTTTTAATTTGGATATCTCCTCTCTGTATTCTAAACATAGTAATAATTTTATCTGGACTGCGTCAGGGAAGGTTAGGATATTGTCAGACTAAATTTCAAAAGTTAAGTAAATGGCTAGTTCAGTCGAATTTACAATAGATAAAATCTGGGATATATCTTCTTTCTTAACCATCAAAAAGGGCCACAGTGTCTCTACGCAGTGAATCCAGAGATGAAAAGATTGTTTATCAAATAATTTGTGCTCAAAATGGCAGTAAGTAGAAGACTATAGAGATTACTCGTAACTAATCTTTCAATTTGCCAATGATATTCATTTTAAAAAACAAAAAGGTTGATCTGACTCATAGACACTTTAGTAGGCGAAATTAACTCCTCAGTATCAGTATGGGTGAAGTGGAATTTTCGAAGTTTTCAAGACATTTTAGTTCTCCTTCAACTGAAACAGTAGTAAACAGAGATTTAATGTCATAAGAAACCATAATGGAGTTCTGGGACGAAATACACCTATCCCTCGATTTCCACGGCACTCGTTTTACGCGATTTCGATTTTACACGGTTTAAAAATTAACGGATTTCAAAAACTTAGTAAAAAAGCATATTATGCTGCATTTACCCAAATACATATATTTGAAGTCATTTTTGAATCTCATTTCTTTCGTAACACTGGTGGCAACAATAAGGATGGGTATTCCGCGTGTTGTAAAAGGGGAATTTCCATAGTACATACATGTAATTCACAACACTAAAGCTATTTGGTTCATGTGAACTAGTGCAGTATCAGTATTTTAGCAGCAAAGCTTACATCATTTTTATCTACATATTTGAATGTTTACTGGTAAGTTTCAACATTTATATTTTTAGTGGCATTTTTATAATTTACGTAATTTTTTAAGGTTTTATAATGCTGAAATTTTGGAAAAAAAATCAAATAAAAAGGAAAGTTATTTCTTTAGAAACAAAAATTAAAATATTAGATAGTCTACGTAATAGAGAAAGAGTAATAGATGATGCTAAATTTCACTCTATGAATGAAATCACAATAAAAACAATTAGAAAAAATGAGGACTCTATTAGAAAAAGTTCAGCAGCTGGAACTTGCAGTAGTAAGAGCACAATTTCATACGTGAGATATAATACAATGGATATATGGAAAATACATTAGTGATATGGATAGAAGACCAAAATCAAAAATGGATTCGAATTGATACTAATGCTATTAAGGTCATGGTTGGTTTGAGAGATTTAAACAAAGTCGTTCTTTACATAATCTAAGATTGAAAGGAGAAAATACATCTGCTTATTCAGATGCAGCAAAATATCCAGCAAAATTTGCTGAAATCATTGCCGCCTTCTCCTACACTTCTGATCAAATCTTCAATGCTGACGAGTCTGAAATGTTCTGGAAAAAAATGCCCGAAAGAACGTATTTAGCTAAAGCTTGCAAATCAGCTTGTGGTCATAAGGTAGCGAAAAGTCGTATAACAATTCTTTTTTATTGCAACGCTTCATGCGATTATATTATGAAACCATTGGTTATTAACAAATCAAAAACACCACGCCCATTTAAAGAAATAAACATAAATAACAATTTTCGTTTATTGGAGGCTAATAAGAAAGCATTGGTTACTGCCATAGCTTTCAATGAATGGTTTCATAACATGTTTGTTCCAGGTGTAAAAAATTATTTAAGTAAAAAGGGATTACCTTTTAAGGCTCTTCTATTAATTGATAATGCACCTGGTCATCCTCAAGATTTACAACACGAAAATGTACTAGTTGTCTTTTTACTAAAGAATACAACGACCTTATTACAGCCGTTAAATACAGGAATAATTTCAACTTCTAAGGCATTGTATATCAAACAAACCTTCAGGGGTATATTTTAGAACAAATGGAGATTGATGAATCTCTTATGGATGCTTCGAAGAAATTTACAATCTTAGACTGCGTTAAGCATGTTGGACTTTATACTCAGATTAAGCAATCAACACTCAACGCATGCTGGAAAGCAATATGGCCGAATGTTGCTGAAGATGAGAATGATAGATTACCATTAGAGCATGAATATTCTCAGATCACTAAATTGGCCCAAACTATAGGAGAAGAAAGAAGGTTTTGAGGATTTAGCTCAGTCAGATATTGAAGAAATAATCGCTGATGAAGTACTAAATGAGGATGAGTTAGTTAACGTGATTCATGAAACAAATAAGCATGAGGAAGACAATGATTCTGATGAAGAGCAACCTGAACCAGTTGCGTTCACAGCAAGAGTCATCAGCGTAGGACTGAATTGGGAAAAAAATTAGGTAATCATTTTTTACAATATGACACAAATGTTGAAAGAGTTTTACGTTTCCAACGGGAGCTTATAAAGTGCTTATTAATATGAGGAGTTTACAAAGATTTAGGGAAAAACCCTATGCAATTGTTAATTACGTATTTCACTACGTCTTGTCGATCTAAGATCTTCCCTAATTCGTCAACCATTGAAGCAGAATCTTATCAAAAAATCTCAAATGATGAAAGTAACAGCATATCAATCGAGAAGAAAGGACTAATAACTTATGAAAATGATGACAGTCATTAAACTTATAATAATTTTTGAATGATCTTATATTTTCCTAATGTAAAATAAATTCAATATGTGCTTCTATTAAGTACATATATTTGTTATTTTATGAACGAAGTATAACTTTATTTATTTTAAGACGTCTTGCTTATGTTTTACGTAAATAAATAACTAAATTATACACATTTAGTGTGTTTTTCGTTTTACACGGCATCCAAGATTTCGATTTAATTGGTTTTGTGCGGAACCTATTTTCCGTGTAAATCGACGGATAGGTGTATCTTTAAATTTATCGATAACTTCAAAAGAGCGTTGGGAAAAATATCTTTTATTTGATCCATGAGTTGAAAAGATTTTTTTTACAAAATGAATATTGTTAGAAATTAAAGGAGAAAATATGGAGATTAAACATGTACGCAAGGCCATTTTCATTATTAGGCCACAAACAAACACATTCTTATAGTTCGCTAATAAAGGTTTAGATTAGATTTAATTAACTTTTGTTTATTTATACAGTATGGGATTATTCTATTTAAACATATCATAATGCGAGACATTTGAGAACTATTTTTTGTATCACGCCTAAAAGGCGCATTTGATAATACATACGCAAATATGTATAAACATTTAGTTCATATTTTTTATCTCGTACTGCAGAATTACTTCGTAATGTAAAAAATTAACTCAAAACATATTCTATGGGTTTCAAATAAAAAATTAACATTTGTGTATTATAAAATATGAATTACTTATTTTTTCAGAAATTATGATGAAACTTAATAACGTTCACTTAGTTCAAGAACATACAAATGTTGCTAAAACGACCATCACGCAAAGGACTCTGCCGCATGACCTCTATCAAATTTCACTTTAAGTTTGAAACTATGAATTCTTTTTCATTCTCTTTGAAACTTTTGTTGCATCAGGAATGAATTTAATGATAATATCGCTTATTACTATTAAATTCTAAGACAGAAAAGTAAAAATTACATTTTGAAAATCAGAAATAATACTTGCAATCAAATTCTGTATTTTGAAATTAGAAATATAAATAATGGGAATAGTGAAGCTTATTGAAAAAATAAAATATAAATTCTTAAGCAATGAAACATGGATCCTTGCACCCACAGCTTCAACGACTTTATGCAATTTAATCAAGATGTTAAGATGACTACATGATGGTAGAATCGTTAGGTTTGTCGAAACAGGAAACATGTAAAATGTGCAATGCCTCTTGGCAGGATTCCAACTTTAGACATTCCCATTGTTAGCCATAAATGCTTTACAATTATACTACGAAGGTACTTAGTAAGAAGGAGGAAAATCTTACAACATTCATGAAATTCATAAATTTTTGAAATTTCATGGCAACATTCCCATTATTCGCATAAGAAACTCATCTGCATTACTTAAAGAAAAACAAGCTCGTTGTTAATGCAAGGGGCATTTGAAAATTTGAAGCAAGTAAAGACATAAAGTTTAGTAATTTAGTAGCATTAGGAAATGCCCATTTCAGTTCCAAACTAAGAACTGCTAGATTAGGTTTCTAGTGGAAGCAGTAATTTCCTAATTATTTTAATAGTATGGCAGTAAACTGAAATCAAGAATCACTATTCATCCATCTTTTATTGCTAGACTTAAAATTCTTTCGAAATTCAAAACTAAAAGGTGAAAATGTACTATAATAGCCACTGTCACATAAATTAAATTTGATAATATTCTATCATTTCACTCTTACTTAAAAACTTGCATTTGGAGAATTACTTCTTTTGAATGCTCAGTAACAATATTTTTAGCTTTCCTATCAACAATAATACAGATCAACGTATCGTTGCTTATACTAGAAGATAACGTAAGTTAATAAAACTCAAACTATAATAATTAGATCTCCCGAAGTTGTTGGCATGTGTTTCTTTTATGCAATGATGCGTAAAGAAGTCAAATTCAGTAAATGGTCCAGAAAATGGGATGGATGGAAACGGCAGCACTTTTCCTGCAAAACTGATGAACGGGAACGAGAAAAAAAAAGATTGGCAGTAAACTAAATTTACCTATAGATTGGGTTATAGTGTGAAAGCATATTGGATTTCACGGAAACAGAATCTTCTTTGGAGAGTATCTATTCTAGTCTCGAATATATCAGTATTATTTCGGCAAGGATTTTATTTGAGGACGGCTCTTCAGCAAGTAAATATAAACTGTAATAAGGTTACTAAGATGCTCTGGTTTTGGGGAAACTGTGATTGATTTATATTTCTAAAGTTAAAACGTTTTAACAAGCATATACATGTGATGCTAGTTAATAGAGCCACCAGTTCGCTATTAAATTGATTAACTGTTAGGGGAGAATGCTATGATTATTCTAAAAAATGTAATCATAGTTTTTTACATTTATTTAGGATATTGCCTGGTACAGTTACTGGTACAGTTTAACTAATTACACAACTGTTTTGAGCTTAGGAAAATCATGAAACTTACAGGTAATTTATATTAATAATATAATTTTAATTTTGTTTCAGTAAATTCTTGAATCACTTTATCAAGGTCAGAAATATTAGCTATTTTCAATCATGCTGTTTTCAAGAGAGTTGTTAGGAAAATATTGTTACGAATTTAAAATTTAGTTAGCTATTTTTAGTAAAATTATAATTAAAATTTTTTATATCCCCGTGCAATGCAGCAGAATACATATTTTAAGAGAAAGCTACGCAGAAAAACTAAAAATACAGAAAAACGCGCATTTAAGATTAAATAAATAGATATCTCGTAATTTATATTTAAATTGAATAAATGTAATTGACTACTGCGTTAACTGTAACAGTAATTCTACTCTTTTGGTTTCCAGAAATCTCGAGAAGCAAAGGAAATTACTAGAACTCTCTCACGCCCGATTGAAAGCTTTAGAAAGCCAGACAGAAACGCCTCAGCTCAGCAGTAGTTGTTTAGTGAGCTGTTGTTCTTGATTGTAGCGAATTTTCGGTGAGATCGGATTAGCTTTCTCTTTGCATTGCGTTGTATTTTAACGTTTCGTGTAGTTTAAAGTATAGCTACTGATTATATTGCGTGATTTTGTGATATTGTACGAATATCTCTGAGGAAACTTCCTGCGCTCTGTTATATTTCTTTTACTAAGAATACATTTTATTAACCTTTTATCGGACTTGTGCATTCAATCTATTACGAACACGTACGCAAGCAACAATATTATTGTGAAACATTATAGCCAGACATTTTATCATTCAAGCCTTCCTCAGAAATAACTCTGTTGGTTGTTTAGTAAGACTAAACCTACTTAAATATTAAAGTATAACTTTGATATTTAAGTATAACTTTAATATTTCAGTTTTTGTGCTGTGGAAGAATTCTGCTCTTTACATATACCTGTATTTACAAATTCCAAGAGCGCAGACAAAAAGTTAAACTTAAAAAAATTATTAATACCACATCAACATTTAATACGTTTCTTAAACATCAAATTGCAGTTTTCTGCTAATTATAAAATATTTATACAATGATTAGCTGAGAATATTAAAAGCTTTCAAAGGGCTATAAAGAAAATAAGTTTTGAAATGCATTTTCTACGTAGTTCACGAAAACGTGCTATCATTTATTATTCCAGGTATGCTTTGAAGTTGAATCTGATAAACTTCGATGAAATTAGTTGAAGAGAAATAATTCTCTATAATTTATGAAAACGTTTTCTACCTTTGTATTAATTATAATAATGCATTAAAAACATTTGTTTTGCATTTTACTAAATACATCGCACTACATTTTTGCATCTACGTTTTGGTTTGTTTAATTATTCTTATGTTTTCAGTGTTATATTTTTTGCCTAACCCACAAAACATGTTTGCTTTTGAAGACGAGATAGTACATGCCTTTGCTCCTAGAAATACTCAAAGTTTAACGTTAATCCGAGGTTGAAGTTTGACTTACTTTAACTCAAAAATATATCTCAGAAACCAAGGTTTCGAGATGAGCAAGAACCAAAAATAATTTCTTAGATTTAATCACAGTTAATAAAATTTAGAGACACTGAAAAGTCTGAAAAATTGCATACTATTTCCGGATGGGGGAAATATAGTTTTCACTTAATTAACTGCGCAAGAAATTACAATTTTCTCATAGAACAACTGTTCAAAAACTCTAGACAAATTTATCACAGAGTTCAGTGGTAATTAATTGTTTAAGCTTTTAAGGCTGTTTATTTGCAAAATTGTTCTTATATCTATCTACCTATATATATATATATATATATACATATACTAACGTAGATGTATGTACATGTATATAAAACGTAGATGTAGATAAATATGTATATGTATATATGAGGTTAAGACACAAACCAAGAAATTTTAATTTCTTTCTTTAAAATTTTGAATACTTGAAATAATGGGAAAATTAATTCCAGTCCAGAATTCAAAAATGTTCAACGCACATAACAAGCGATTTCCCCGTACTATTTTTGTGCGAGTAAATCAGTAGCATTTTGCGAGCAAAACAGATATTGATGCGTTTTGCTGCCGAGGTTTAAAGCGCTATTAAATAAATTATAAACTGTGAAGAAAGTAAAATTTTCTGTTCTAAATTAAATAAGATATTTATACCTAAATGCAAATGAAATTATTTAAATAAACTCATAACGTTATACATGTAATAACAAAATTTAGATCATGATGAAAAAATACCCTTATTTTTTCGTCATCATCTAAATTTTCATAGCATGAGGAAACATGATGTAAATGTAGTGATGAAAGTTGGTGCCTGATGAAATGTTATTGAAGCATAATTTGTGTATATACTTAAATAATACAACTGGAGAAAAGAGGAATTGCAGATGACTTGTGCTCAGGGCAATGGCAACTGTTCCAAGATCGGAGAAGGTTACGATATTGATATTAGATTAAGAATAACAAAGTTACAAAACCGTGTTATTTCTACTGACTAATCAAAGGTTTCAGTTTGTATTACTATTGGATTTGCATTACTATTGGTTTGCAATACTTTTGAACAAATGGCTTTAATTTCAATACATATTATGCACTGTAATTACATGCGTCAATAATGTTATATATCAGAATCCTACGCCAAGGACCAGTTTTGAAAGGAAGCATTTCAGAAAGGTTGATTATATTTTTAGATTAGAAAGTTAAAAAAATCGCAATAAAAAGGAGACTTAAGGAACTATTACAAATTAAAGGTAGAATTTTATTTTATAAGGAGCTATTGCAACTTATAGGAAGAATTTTATTTTATATGTATTTTGTCTTACTTTTATGTGTTAAGTATGGTTAATTTTGATCAATAAATAGAAAAATTGGGAATCGAAACACTCAAATTAAGTTAAAATCGTACTTTATTTGTTTAATTGCTTCGATTTCATTTAAAACTGGTTCATAAGTATTTCGATAGAAACATTGTTTAATGTGAAGTAAATGCTACATTAAGAAATCATAAGATATCCATCCAGAGTAGTAACCATTAGTTCTGTAACCAGAGAAAACAATTTTTATGAATTTTAAATAACACCTTTTACTTCAATCATTTTAACAAATCAGCTAACTGAATTTATTTTCTTTAAAAAGTCATATCCTTACTCCTTTAAGATAGAGATAAGCAAACTTTTTGGCAGCGGGTAAAAAAATATAAGAAAAAAATTAACGAATTGATATAATTTATGCTAAAATTTTAAAAAGAATATATATATATACATAAAAAAATACAAATATGAATGCGATGAATGAAACTGCGACTTCATTTTTTAAATTTGCTTAAATTCAGGTTCGAACTACGATGTACTACTTCTGAGAACTGATGCTAAGTCCTCATCTTCCAAATTATTTCTAATAAAGTTCTTCTTGAGGTTCATGGTAGAAAACATTTGTTCGCAGATGTAAGGTGAAACAAACATAACAGTAATTTTTTGGACGTCAAATATTAAATTTAGGAAATTTGCTTTTCAATAAATTTTTGTAAAATTCTAATTTTGGAACACTGGGAAACAACTGCTTGAGATGATTGCTGTATTGTATCTGGTTTTACTGTTTTACAATTTACGTTGAAAGACATGGTGAAACTAACAGATTCTATTTAAATGACAATGAAATCTCTAAATCTGCATTCAGACTCAAAATACAGTTTTCAAGTCATCATCGTGACTCTTGAGTTTGTCTTCATTTACTAATTGTATTGAATTTAACCTCGTTCTTAGCTTGCTGTCCAACATACGGGTAAAGTTTAAAACCTTTGAGATGTGTCCAAATATTGTCTATAAATATGTTCTCCCTTGCATCTTGGCATAAAGTTGTTCCTGTGACAAAGAAGATTTATAAAACCGGTCGCGGACACTTAGCCGAGAACCACTTAGCCGATGGTTCACTTAACCGACACCAGTTAGCCGACAAGACATTTAGCCGACAAGGACACTAGGACATTTAGCCGACATGGACACTTAGCCGACAGGACATTTAGCCGACAAGACATTTAACCGACACGGACACTTAGCCGACAGGTCATTTAGCCGACACGTGCAGTTAGCCGACAGGACATTTAGCCGACAGGACATTTGTCCAAGACAGAGAGTTACCCGTCAGAACATTTAGCTACGGAACATTTAACTGTCAAGTCATTCAGTCAACAGGACACTATGCCGACAGTGACGCTTTAGCTCACACGTACGAACTAATTATTTAATCTTACTATGAATTACGAAATTTCTCGACTTATCCGTAAATTCAATATTTAAGTAATATTTTTACTATCAGTAAAATTCATTTTTCGATTCTTAAAGATCTCATATGTGGTTATAATTATTGTGTTAATTTAGCATTGTGTGATATTTATCGTGCTGTTTGGTGTATATTGGCCAAATTAAAAAAGCGCTGAAATTTCTCGTCAAGGAATATGAATTAAATTTCGAAAGGAAAAAAGAATTTTTTTACCTAAATACGGCGGTCACTTAATTACATTTTAATATGGGATCTTCAAAAATTATCCGTAAAGCTTCTTCATTTAATCAACTGGGTCCTTTTGAACACTTTCACATCATTAATAATTTTTCTTGTTTACTTAATGATATTAATTTTCCAGTCTGGATGTTCTTAATGCTTTCAAATTTGTACGAAATTAAAAGCGCGATTATGTAAAATTTTATTGTCCTGTCGGCTAACTTTCCGTGTCGACTAAATGTCCTGTCGGCTAACTGTCCGTGTCGGCTAAATGTCCTGTCGGCTAAGTGCCCGTGTCGGCTAAATGACCTGTCGGCTAAGTGTCCGTGTCGGCTAAATGTCTTGTCGGCTAACTGGTGTCGGTTAAGTGTCCCGTCGGCTAAGTGGTTGTCGGCTAAGTGTCACGGACCCTTATAAAACACGGAAATTCGAAAACCATGCTGTATCTTCCAACATTTCACATTCCGCAGACAACTCTTTCTCGTAGAAGAATGACACAATATCGTGTTCGAGCTGCCAGACTCGCTCGAAAATCCATCCTGCACTAAGCTACCTTACTTTCGTGCATTACAGCACATCAGACTATTCAGAGTTCATTTACTTTACAATACCGAAATTGCTTGTGAATAAGCCCACGGGATCGAATAGAATCTACAAGCCTCACAATTACATCAAGCACAGGTATCATATTTAATGCGTCATCTTAGTATATAACGTAGTGAAAAAAGACAGCATTGTTCAGGGAATAATTGTGTATAAAGAAACCAAGAAACCCAGAATTATTTCCTCTCATACTATTTTCTCCATCGACCGTAATATTACTGTGGATGCTACAGAAACTCTCTAAGTTGAAAGCTATTCTAGAAATTCACGAAAAATATCACATCTCGTTGTAGTTGCCTTTGGAGACCGCATGTATGCTATTTCCTCCATGATATCCTAGTTCTGATTAACATCTTTTATAAACAATTCTAGTTGAGCATATCGTTTTTATCAGTGCTTCCATCCGTAGTTATGGAACAGAATTTAAACTGCCATTCATTGACTCCAACTGTGATGTCATATCTTTGTTGATAGCTTCGACTCTAGAAATAGCAGTTTTTCGAGATAAGCTCCCAAAGTTTTCTTTCTTGTTTGAATCACGAACTTGGAGCATGCATTTCTCCACGAATACCCATCACTGAGAGCTTTATTACTTGCATGCTGCAGTGTAGCTTGCATGTATTACTGCTTCTTGGATACTCTTTAGTGTCTTAAAACAAAGTCGTCGATCTGATATTTTTTTACATAAATTTTCTGCTTTTTGTTTCTTTTGTATTCAAACATTGCTTCGTAACTGGAATTCTTATTGTTTGATGTGAATTGATAGGAAATATTATATTCGTGGAATATTGCTACAGTTTTACTGCAGGGGAGACACACTGTTTTATCCATTACAACTGGAAAACAAATTCTAAGTCCTTTCAGTTTTAAAAGCTCACTACATGACGCTGTATGTCCGCCATTTTCCTATTCAACGATAGACGTAATGATAGAACTCGTTCCCACAGACAATTATAGAAAAACATTCATCTATTCGCTGTGTGGCGTCCTCTTTTCCTTCTTCATCAATATTTTCTGTTGGAACCGATGAAGGTAACTTTATTGTGAAACTGCATTCTCCACATTCATTGAAACATGGAGAAAAAAAAAGAAGAGTACTTTTATTTATTTAGAACGATTATCAATAAATATCTTTTTCTAGGCAATTTTCAAAGGAATATGTAAGTATTCATGCCACAACAGAAAAGCACTAAGCGGAGGTTAAAATGCACATAGTGAATATCAATGAAATGAGATAAGAAGAATTCTTCTACATGTTCTCGTATTAAACGCCAATCACGTGACATTCCTTTCTGGTTTGGCACGAACTCTATGCAATACATATCATATATTGTATAGTTTTTAATAATATTTAATATAATATCTACAATACATAATACTTAATATATAATATTATACATTGTATAATATTATATATTAAGTAATATCGTAAATATATTATAAAAATACAAAATATTATTTTCACTTGCTGAGGACCGAATAGAACCTCAGCCATTATAAAATTACTTTATTCAGATCTCTCTTAGCAAGACAAATCCATTGAGTGATATTGCGAAACTATGAATTTCTTGAACTCAGTATTTTACTTAAATCATTCACATTTACATTAGAATATAAGCTTTTCAAATGAACTACATAATCATAAATAGCGAATCATTTTTGGACCTTATTCAAATCTTTGGTTCTCTTTGGTTTTATGCAAAAACACTGTGGCAAGATAAAACTAATTAGTTTATATAGGAAATGTAATCATATCCATTGATTAAAATAATCCGCATTTCATTAATAAGCAATTTATCTTAATTGAGAGAGCAAAGTAAACCCCTAATTGAAATTTCATGTTGAACTTCATTGCGAATCTTTTATCGCCATCTATACCTCCTTTCGAACGATGTTTGAATACCTCAAACAAACGACATCTTTAGCACCGCTAACAAGTTTTCTCACAATTTAAAAAGTGAGATTCATGTGTTTAATCAAATATTCTCTGGCGTATTAGGATCAATTCCATTTTCATCAAATATTCAAATCAAGAAAGAGTCCTTTCTCCGATCTGTAGATGCATTTTAAATGTCTTGACAGCTTGCTAATTTTTAAAATTCATAAAATGATGCTAAAAACTGTACCTTGAGCATTCTGATGATAAATCCAATTATACCAGAACTAAGCGCCATTTTTTAATGACTTTCCTTCCCTCTGTGTTTTAGTAGCTAACAAAACCTGGTAAATATAATTGTGATGTTATTGGTTATTTGAAAACTTATGTTTACTATATCTTTTCCCTTATTTTAAATCTTACCACATTCCCATTTTAATCAAAATATTACAACGCTTCATTTATTCATCCAAGGTTTTCAAATGTAAGAATAGTCGCAACAATTTATTCTGTGCAATTCGCTTGATCTGCTCTCTGCAAATTTTCTGCCTTTTCCACAAACTTTTATTTATTAACAAAAGCTTTAATTAAATTTCGGATTTTAATTCTTAAATAGTTTGCAATACTCCCAACAGTATCAAGAAAATTTTAATTTACATCTGAAAATATTCCAAAAGTCAAATCTTTCTATTGGTTCTAGATACGTCGGTATGCTTTGCAGTTTTCTATTTTCACGGGTCATTAATGCCGTATTGGAAAATACGTATTCCTCTCCGAGATTTTGTACTTTCGTACATTAACAATTGTAAACACAACGATAATAGTACATTAACTATAACAAATATTCCAAAAAGCAACGTATCAGTACATAAAGTCTCCCTTCAACATTTGTACGCCCGAAGTATGCAATAGATACCTCCTTGGTAAGATGCCAAACACCTTTCCTGCCACAAACTTTCTAACATGCCACATCAATCATTGAAAATATCGCATTTTGTATTTGAGGTTGAGCTAAATCTCTTGGAAAAGGGGGCACGAACACACTATCTTTGATGCGACTTCAGAAGAAAAACTCATACGGATTTGTGTTCAAGTGAATGTAAAGGTAACGAAAGAAAAGGTTTGATTTGGTTTATTTTATTATGGCAAAGCACTCGAGGGCTATCTGCCTAAGAGAACGAAGGCCTTCTTCGAGGACTTTCTAAGCGAAACTGGCTCGTATGCATATTGTTGTTGTTCCCTCAAGCTCACTTGTCTGACCTATAGTCAGCCCAAGCCCACGAAACTCCTTGTGGCAAGAAGCGGAAGATGAGTCTGTCTGGCAACAACCTTGAGAACTTCACGGGTGACAGTGCGATGTAGCTCTTCCGCCCAAAATTTCTGTGAAGCGAACCCCGAGAGGATGGGTTCCAGGGTCTCCCTCCACTTCCCCTACCTCCTAACTCTCGAGAGGACTTTCGGCTCGCCGCATATTTAGAGTGTTCCCATGCCGCACAGATACTATACTTTTACAAACATCCATGCTTTCTCCGGGATTCAAATTTATGCAATGTAATTCTCAAGACAATTCTCCTTCCACATTGTAAAATTCTCCGGCCATTCGGTACGGCAATCAGCGACGCTAACCACTGCTGTGTAGCGAAATTTTTTTATTTATTAATTAATTCACTTATATTCAAAATTATGCTACACAATGTGTTTTTTATTTAATCTCTGTGCTAATTTGTTTCGCTTTTAATTGAAGTTTTGTACTTAAGGTATTAAGTTCGTCACTTTCGTTTTCGGAACGCGCTAGGCCGTAGGCAGTGAAATGGGTGTGATTTTCATGTTATACTCTAGATTTAAAAATGCTTAACTTGAGTTTACATATTTTGTATTTTATACTGGAAGAAACAGAAAAATTTGCACTTTAATTTAAAAGTACTTTCAAGTTGATAGCTGAATTAGTTTGTGAAATATACGCACTTAATTAACAGGGTAATTAGGGTGAAGGTCTCTTCAGACATCCGGTAGAGTGGTAGGTTTAATCGTTGTTTACTGTCGGCAGGTCGTTTGATTGGCCAAGTTTCTGGCGACGCGGGGGAAAGGTGTTGAACTAACGCTTTGAAAAGTAAGAATTTTTATACTATTTTCTGCGTGGCGTTTTTGCCAAGAATTGTCACCTTTTTGAGTGAGTTTTGGCGCCTTTTGCAATGTTCATAACAAAAAGCCGGTGCATTCGATTTTTCGCTCTTTATTTTCCCGGTATTGGCTGTGCTGAATCTTCGTAGGACGAAGGTCAATTTCTTGCTCTCTCTGGCTTCAACATAAAAATGCTGATAAAACCATTTGTCCGGATTGGCATGTTAAAATAGTTCAACGTCTAACATTTGTTTCCTTTATGCCGTAGCTATTTCTCTTCGGATTCAAAATAAACGTTAAAGAACATGCAGTTCAGTTAACTTCAAGCGGGTGAGGAGAGTTTTAAGAATTCAAGTTTCCCGTTGAGCTTTGTTTTTGTATCACCATTTTCTCCTTCGAAACACATTCACTTCGTGCTCCTGTGAAGTTCAACACCGTAACCATTGATGTTTTTCCATTCTACAAGTGTGCCTGCAGACGAGTTCGCCTTTGGAATGGGTCCTCTACTACTGAATCTTGTGAAGTTCGACACATAACCATTGATGTTTTTTCCATACTACAAGTGAGCCTGCGAACCAGTTTGTTTTTAGAAGGGATCTTGTACTATTGAATTCTTCTGTTCTACCAGAACTTGGGATTGATGATGATCTTCGTTCCGTCTAAAGACTTTTGAGCTGTAGTTAACATTCTTATCGTCTGAGCGTTACACTCCCAGCGAGTGTTTGTGGGAGTTTTACCGAAGTTCAGGAGTGAAGTAGTCAGTTAAGTTATTATTTCATAATTATGCGTTAAGATGCATTGAGCATCATCGATGTTAATAATGTGCATTCTGGTAAAATTCTAAGGTTTTATTAGGTATCTAAGTTAATTTTCAGTAATACTGTAGGATAAATCTCTTAGTTAATTTTTAGGATCTCTGTTTTAAATGCGTGCCGCGTCCCCGGGTCGTTACAGTAGTTAAGTACCGGTTTGAACACAGTTCCTTATCATTGTTAATAGAAAATGTTTGGTACGCAATGTAGTGAATTTGGATGAAAGCTAGACAGAAGTTTTAAGTAAATTATTGTTGGGAAAATGTGAAATAACTAGTTAAAAATGCCAAGATGCTATCCTAATTGATAATTTTTAAATTAATGTGTTAAAGTACTTAGTTCAAATTCGTTAAATGTCTTCTTGTATTTCAATAATATCATATCCGGTTAATCAAAAAGCTATATCTTATGAATTATGATTTAGAATGAAAACAATTATGCCTTGATACGTTAAAATGTACAATATTTTTTTAACTCCTGTGAGTATCATCATTATATGCTAATAGTTTAAATTAATTTTAAAGGTAAAATAAAAGTCTGTTTCACTTTATAAATTTACTATGATGTTTTATTTTATTGCCTTGTCGGCTTATACATGATTTCCACCAGTTATCATTGTGATGTTTGGGTCTTTTAATTTAAACGATAACACAACGCAAAATTAAACTAGAGTCATAGTCAGTTACTTTTGGTTAAATTTAACTTGTTTTGGTGCTACTCAAAGACACTAATATAACACCATTACACTGGTTGGACGGCTCGTATACATATTACACAAGAGGGAAAGCCACGAAAATGCGCATGCAGCCAGCTCATTCGAGGGATTCGTGCCTCGAATCTAACTACCACTGTTTAGCGACTTTACCGCTCCGCCGCTGGTGGACCCTGAAAGTAAAGGAAAATCCTCTCGACAAATACTTCCTAAAAACGATCAAGAATTTCAGCATTGAGTTAAATGCCGCATTAAATAGTGGAGATTGTAGTGAGAAATGAAGTCTTCACTGTCTTCCTGTAATTATGACATCCCCCCGGAGGGAAAGCGAAAAATGCGAGTTTTGTGTACGATTTTTGTGTGTGATGTTATTGATTTACGCTATATTAGAAACGGTCTCAAAGGAAGACCTACTACAAAGTCTTATGTCTCAAAATAATGGGATTAAGAATGACCAAATTACGGTCATGTTTCCTGTCAGAATTAAAGATAAACACCATTGGGTGTTAGAAGTAATGTCTGACCTTATGAAACTTTAATTAAGGTCCAGAAGTTTTGCTTCAGTTGGAAGAGATTGAACAGAGAAGAATATCTCAAGACAATGCAGTGTTAAAAATGTTGTTAATATGGGCATATCAGAACAAAATGTGCCACAGATGAAGCCTGAGGGCTGTGCGGAGGGATTAGCCGTAATCTTACAGAATGCAGTTACAAAACATTAATCAAAACTATATTACCTGCAGTAATAGAAAGGCAAATAGTGGTTCAAACTTCGCGAAATATTATACTAGTTATGGTCGAAATTGCTCTACAAGAGCAGCTGATATCGAAGAGCTAAAAGTATGGCTAAGAACATAAAGTCAATAAAAGCCGTACAAATAAACTTGGCACAGTACCAAGCTGCAACAACTCAGTAAATTAAAACGTGAATTCCTAGCGTTCATTCAAGAATTCTATTGCATAAATTCGAAACCTGTTGGTTTCCAAATAAACTATACACTGATTTATGAAATTTTGAGCAGCCTCCCAAGCTAGTCATTGTGCAAAGCAAGAGTATTTCGTTTATCATGACTTTCGTCTCAAGAGACGTGGTATCTATAATGGTAGAACTTACAAAAAAGAAAATAAATATTATAAACTGCTGTTGTTCCCCATCGGTGATCTTCGAGCCTTCGAAGTATCGAAGACCTAATTAGGAAGAACGATTGTGTTGAGATTACAACGGGACACCTGAATGAAGCGTACAATATGGAACTCCCCATTTCAAGACCCAAGAGGAGTAGAATTGAGAGAATTCTAGAATACCCATAATTTCTGTATTAAAATTGATCCAAACAGTCTTCCAACCTACTCAAGTAGCAAAGACAGGAGTTGGGTAGACATTATACAATGTCAAAAACATGGAGATGACACCAGTCTTACTGTTAAATGGATGGTTTGGGATGAAATCTTTGGACGTGATCATAATTATATAACCTTCGAAGTTCTAGTCAGTTTTAGAGTCATTCCAAACAGACGCAAATATAACATCTTAAAAATAAACTGGTTAAAATTAAAACCAAGTCTTCCAGAGCATTTTAGAAATATAACGATTCAGAATATTCAAGGTGACTTAGTGATCATGGAATGGACAGAGCAAGTACAAAACATATGTAACGAAATGAATTCGAAAAAATCAAGGCAACCCAGGAGTGTCTCATAGGACAGTTTTCTTGAGTTGTGAAATTAAGCCTCCAGTGGTAAAAACATTTCGAGTACCCTTTCCGTGGCGGGACGTAACGCTAACCATCTTCTTTACCCTAGTATCAATAAAAAATCGGTTCTTACGAAGTTGCGTAATTTTTTATATGTTCCTACTCTGACAATATACGATTTAAAGTATACCTTAAAAATAATCATTTCTATATGAATAGGCAAACTATTAGCTGATGTTCTAATAGTATTGTGAATAATATACGCTGCACATCCGACTCCAATTAAACCATGGTACAAATAAATGATTAAATGTTCAAAGCAAACAAACAAGAACAAGAGATCAGAATCAGTATTTTGTGTGGCCACCACGCGCCGCAATAAGTGCTGCTACACGACGTGGCATGGAGTCAAACAAAGTTTGAATGTCTGACTGAGGAAGAGCATTCCATATCGTTTGTACGCGTACCCAAAGTTCGTCTGCAGACGCAACAGGACGAGGATCACGAGCAAGACGCCGACCAATGACATCCCACACATGTTCAATTGGCGACATATCCGGGGAACACGCAGGCCAAGGAAGAAGCTGTACCTGCTGCGCTGCAAAGAAGGATTTAACAATCCGAGCAGTATGAGGGCGGGCATTGTCCTGTTGAAATACAGCGCCTGGCAAGCTTTGAAGGAAGGGAACAGCTTCGGGCTGTAGAACTTCACGGATATACCGGTTGCTGTTCAGATTGCCCACAATTCGTAGCAATTGAGATCGTCTATGATATGCTATGGCGCCCCAGACCATAACTCCGGGTGTTCGTCCACTGTGGCGTTCGATAATGCACTCCGGAAGGTGGCGTTCACCGGCATAGCGTCTGACACGAATGCGGCCATCATGGTACCACAAATTAAAGCGGGATTCGTCAGAAAACACGACATGCTGCCAATCAGCACGCCAGTCTCTATGCTGATTGGCCCATTGTAGCCGCAGGCGGCGATGGTCGTGCGTTAGGGGGATCCTGTATAAAGGAGTCCGTGCGCGCAGTCCACACTGCAGCAGACGTCTACGAATTGATGAAGCACACAATGAAACACCTGTAGCTATTGACCACAGTGCTGCCAATTGTCTAGAGGAAGCTGTACGGTCCGTCCGCGCCATGCGGACCAGGTGTCTATCATCGCGAGCTGACGTCACATTTCGGGGTCCACTCCCGGATTTCCGAGTTGTCCGACACTCGTCCGTCCACTGCTTCCAAACGCGCATCACTGTGCTGCTGTTACGCTGCACACGAGAGGCTACTGCACGATACGACAATCCAGCTTCACGAAGGCCGATGATTCTCCCTCGTTCAAACTCTGTAAGTTGTTCAAATCTCGCTCTCTTTCGTCGACGAGGCATAAGTACAGATTGAGTTAACGTTTACCACTAGCAGATAACCACCGATAACCATACACGCCTCGCTACAGCCATCTATTTATTCGGATCCATCAGCCGTTCAGAGGGCGCTGCTCAGCATACGCATGCGCTACGGATTTGCAATTCTAATCATTTGCATATCATGCGCTACTTTGCATTTCCTGAAAATTTCAGCTCACTCGCGTAAGTCCTTCATGGTGTTGCAATTTTCACAAACGTGAGTGTATATGTCGTTGCCAAACGGGAAACGTCATCGTTTCGTCAAATTTTTAAAATACTTTTTTAACTCTTATGCAAAATCGATATGGAGATGGAGTAAAAATTTACGATCTAACAGTGACAAAAGAAAGATGATCTTAGATGTATATACATACTATGAAATTCCAGAAAATGACAAACGAATTATATTTAGATGCCGCGTAATAATGTGTAAGGGGATGATACATACTAATGTATCTAATGCACCGTTGATAATTATGTATATTTTATAAATTAAAATCACAATCGAATTAAAATATCAATTAAAAATTGCAGTGTTATCGAGTGAAAGTCTGAACTGCAACTGTGAGCTGGGAGCAAACATCCCATGTCTGTTCAGGAGCTGTTTATTATTTTTCAATATTGTAATCTGTAACAGTGCTTGCTACCTGTGTTATTTAAGAAAGATATTGTGGCCAGTAATTTTCGAGTGATGAATTTCAGAAAGTTTCATTACAAGCCTGTTTTTTTAAATAGAAAGGCGACATAAACATTTGTAAAAAGAAATTTATTGTTTATTACCCCTTTTCTTAAAAAAAAGCCTTCTAGACGAAGAAATTTTAAGAAAAAGCAATAAATAGCGTAAAATAAAGGGGAGTTTCATAATCAGAATGGTAATTACTCTTCAATTTTTTAAAATACTATATGATCAATTCTAATACAAAATTACTTTCAAAACAGAAAATTTATATTTTCATCATAGAGTAGTTTCAACAGAAGCCTAAATTTTAAAGACCCAATGATTTAATTCAATGTATGGTCAAAGTTTTCTTTTTTTTCTAATTAATAATTACCTTCAGTGAAGAGTTCGTCATTCCTTATAATAACACTATCCAATTTTTTAATTAAAAGCCAGCTTTTATAAAATATAGCAACGACTAAGATTTTTTGTTATTTGAGCGAATAAAGAAAAATAACAATTGTGAACTCTATAAGGCAACAAAAAAATTTAAAAACTGGGCAGAAACGTTTCTTTCGGTAAGAGAGTGTTGTGCTTTTATATTTAACAATACGACAAATAGTTGCCTAGCAGCAACTTCCTAAAAAGTATATATATGTAAGATATAAAACATGATAGCTGTTTTAAAACTAATTGGCGATCTCAAAATTAACATGCTAAATTTGGTGACCTCCCCCTAAATTCATCTGTTCTCCAAGGTTCGAGATCATTCGAAATTACGTAACGCTGCTTGAAAAATGGTAACTAAAAGTAAAACTGACCAATCATGACTTTAGACTCGTTTTTGCATCTACGCAGTATAAATTTTGCTTCGCGAGGAATTACCTTCCTTTTTTCCTAACTTCTGCCATGCAAACATATCTGCGCCGCTTATGCTTTCCTGCCTGAAATGACATCGCATCTTTTTATGCCGCATATAAGAAATTATCGTAATTGCTATGATTAAAAAGTATATTGTCTACAAGGAATTATTATAGTGTGCCTGCAAATCTACAGTATAATTAATTCACTTACCGTACCACTCCGCCATGCCGACTGTGTTCCGAAAATATGACATATATATGTATTTGTTTTAATTTATTAAATTTGTTAATACGTTTCACTTTTCTTTTACATAACTTCCAATTGAAATGAAAATATATATTTGATTTTTATTTTGTAGTTTTTACTTTAGCATATTGTCTTTGAAGATAAAGACAGAATGATAATTAGTCCAGCTCATTAGAAAAATGGTGTTTCAATTAAACCAAATCGATTTTAACCTTATGTAATTAAGTTCATTGGTATGTTATGAGTAATAAAGTTTTCAATTGGTATATTAAGTGCTTCATGATAAGTTTGAATATTACTGAGATTTTATTAATTCTGATTATCTGATTCATCGTAGTGTTGCAATAGCATTTACTTTGATTTATTAGATTATAACGTCTGGTGTTGTCTATTAGTATAAAATGTACAAAACGTCTGAAAACTTAATATTGTGTTATAAGTATGTAAGTACCACCGAGGTAGGAAAATGGGTGTAAAGGACCCTTTTGCTTGACTACTCAAATAAAAGTTAACAGGAGGCACTACTCATGCTTACAGAAGCCGACATTTACGGCTTTGACTTTAAGTAAAAATCAGTTAGCCTAACGGTTACAGAATTAGAGAAAGGCGCCAGTTGGCTTTGATCTAAAGTCAGCGTGAGAAGCCTAATGGCAAGATTAACGCAATGCCACAGAATACTACTCTGAGGAGAATCAAATTAGTAACTTGGCAGTAACTTCAGTAGGTAGAACACGCTCTCTTTCCACCCTCTAAAGCCTTTCTTTAAGTACTATCCCCTTTCTACCCCATTTGAATATCCCGCGAGCTAGAAATCTACATTCTGGCAGGAAAATGAGAACTGAGAGAGAAAGGAAAGTAAATTAATATAAAACATCTAGTTAATAAATTAAACGAGACCTTACAAGATTTCTAATTTATAAATTTCATTATTTTAAACGAGATAGTATTTTTAATCATACATTGTCATGGTAACAAGCTAACACGTCCTGTGGTAACGGTGATTAATAATAATATGGTCCGATAACATTAAAAATTTAATTTACAAAGATAGAGGTATTACGTTATATTTTTAATCTAACGCCACCATAGGTATAGTTTTTAACGCAATTAATCCAAACTTTATATTGTTGCAATTATTCGTAAATAAGCTATTTTAAAAAAGATACTTTAAAAGTTAATTTTAAAATTTCAGTCTCTCGAGCGATTTTCGTGAAATTCGCTCGAGATTTCGAGTTTCGAATGAGTTTTGAGACTAGATATTCTAATAATTCATCTCTAATTGCTTTAGCCGACCAAATTCATTTATTTTATTCTTTTCTGTAATCTTCTAATCTAATAAACTCTAAATCATCTACCTAATAAATGTTCATAATAAATTATTCGCAAATCATATACTTAAGAGTACTTAGTTATTTTAAATATAAAAATAACAATAATTTTCCGTTTTTCATGCTAATTTATAAATGTATCGATAGCAGGTAAATTAAGAGAATTATTTGTTGAATTTTGTCTTAAACTCTGTGAGGCCCTAGGTGAAGAATTAGGAATATAACATGCCAAAAAATTAAACAATACATTTTACGAAAGATCATAAGACTAAAAAAATGTTGTCTAGCCTCATGAAAAAAGAGCTAAATATTTTCCGCTGCCAAATCTACCGAAAACCAAAAGCATTCTTTTCTTTACAGAATTATTATCATAAAAAAGGAAAAGAAATAAGCTGTCGTCTAGATATTACCTGATCCTTTCCCTGGGGCTATCAGGGCTCAAGTCGAAACATGCGGATTTATTGACTGGACTAATTAAATTTATAGAAAACGTGGTAGGTTTTATTCACGGAATGAGAAAAGAGTTTTTCAAAAAATCGAAAACTGAAGACTAATACCAATAGAATTAAACTTTTACTCCATGGTGAATTTGATTTTTCAAGTATTTATTAATAAGGATGAACAAATGTGCAATTTGTCTCTTTGCATGCTATAACAAAATTTCATTAAAAGCGAAGAAGAATGCATACTTTTAATTAGCTTGCTAAATTTGTGACTGAATTATTAGCATTAAAAAAAGTTCCAAATTTAAGGAGATGCATGATATGCCGAAGAATTCGCCAGCAAGAAATGGTAGACTAGTTTATATTTTGTTTATTCAACCAGGATAGTTTTAACAGCTTTAAAGAAGGAAATGATACGTGCTGTTTTTGTTCAAGGAAAGCTCTAACATTTGGAAACAGTCGTAAAAGAAGTAATTTTTTTTAGAATTTCTGAAGTCTATACATTTGTAGCGAGCATGTAAAGTATAAAAACCAATCTTTAAAAAAAATTATTAACGAAGTTTTCAAGGAAAACTAAAGCAGAAATTTTGAGTGTTAATTTATTATAAATGGACTCACAATATTAAATAAGAACCAAATTATTAAATAAACTGAACCATTTGTTTTGTGAATTTGTCGACAAGATAAATTTAAATATATTGTTATGAATTTTGCATATATATGAAGTAATTTTAGCGAAATTATGTATAAATTATAGTATTTCTCGTATACTATAACTAGGAAGGCCTCAAGAGGAGATCGGAAACCTCGAAATACAGGGTTGCAGGGTAAGTTCATTTAACATTAAAGGAAATGGCTATCCCGCCAGTAGGTAGAGCCACACTTGGTCGCCGAACTTGACGACCATTTGGCAACATTTTGTCTGATCCTTATGTAAATGTAACTTTGTATGACTGCTGACAATTTTGCGAAATTGAAGATGCTGGAAATTTTCCTGCGGAGGGGGGAAAACTATATCAGATAGGAAAAATCATGAGTTTCCACATTAATTCAGCAAATACGTATTCGAGAAAAGTTCAGAAAGGTAAAATGTTTTCCGAAAAATAAATTTCATCGCACTATCATTGGCTCTGTTTTGTATTGGGACTCATACGCATGTAACAATGTGTTTGTTTAGATCAACAATGGTCACCCAACAATGAACTCTTTGACGCTTCTATTCGCTACAGAAAAGTATTGCTAATTTTGATACCTTTACAATGTATTACGCTGTATTATTGAGTCATTTTTGTTAGTGGACAGAGAAATTTGAGAACTGTTGCCATTCCTCGCAATATAAAATTGTGTTAAGTTTAAACGTTTTTAAGTATTACTATTTTAAACTGCCTCACTTAAATTTCTCTCTTTGGTTGCGGGCAAAAAAGAGAAAAACAAAACCCTCATAAATTATCTGAATCTCTAGACTGTTACTTGTAGATCTAAAACTTCAAGTTAAACTAAATTACATATATCATCAACATAGTAAAAATAACAATATAACTTTTAAGCTCAAACTCTTTAGTCATTACTGAAACGATAATATCCTCCCTGGTGTTTTGGTAAAATCAAAAGATTATTCATCAAAACAAAATGCAAAACGTGAAAGCGCATTTCATTATTAAATTCATCAAATGCGATCTCTCACTAAAATAAACCCATATCTTCTGTCTTTCCTGAAATACATAAATCTCAATACAACGATAGCCACAAACTCTTTTCATTTTCATATAACATATAACATATCAAAACACCAGGGAAAGATTAATCACACAAGAAAGAAGCAAATCACCATTTCAGTTAAAATACTTAATCCGATCGTATACCTCATAAAATTAATTTCTCAACTACATCTTCTATATAACTTTAATACCCAGGTTCATTGAAGAAAGCCATGTTTTTCGTAAGGATCACATGGGTGACATGAAATAGAGCACTATATAAAATAACTTAAATAAAACACAGAATATTAAACCATTAAAACATTTATTCAGTTTTTCTAGCAGAGCATAAATTTAGATAGCTGGCCAGACTACCCCCACAGAAACATTATTTTAAAAGCACTCACAAATTAAAAACTCACATCCAAAACTAAATTTGAGGAACAAACATATTTTCCTCAGTAATACAGTAATAGTTTCATCTTCTGACATTTAGTACTTAATTGAATTATTTAATATAACATTCTATATGCATTTAATCGGAGATATTTCCTTTTAAGAAATATTACGATTTTCTCTCTTCTATTAATTTAAGCTATAATTATGTCAATTAAACATTTTAAAAATTCACTTTCTCAGTTATTACTTAAGTAACCAGTAACATTTCAGATTTTCTTCTAACATTAAAACGGCTACTCATGCCTTAGAAATTAACATTCCGAAATCCTAATAATTAAATATTAAAGAAAAATCAAATGAAAATAAATCACTCACAAAATTTCAGAACACAAGGGTTCATAAAGGAGATTGAAGGTCCTTGCCCAATACGTAAGGTGGTTTCCAGATTTACTTAAATTGGGTTCATGACTAATATGCTTGGGCTGATCATTCAGCCCTCAAGATTAACAGGTAACAGAAATGGTCGTTCTTTCCTTTCTTTAGCTGCATCCCAGCTGGTGATGTCTAGAACTAATTCTCTCATTGAAAATTGCACGTGTTCCAGGCCCAACTGCACCGACTTCAAAAAATCAAAAGAATACGGAGACAGAAATGATTGTCCTGAAGAAGTTCACAAACTCATCAGACATAACGTTTCTTTCTTTGGTTTCTGTCCTACAGCTAGAAATTCTATATGTGTAGTTCCAAGCAAGCTGGGAATTTTCTCACCACCTTAAATCACGAAAAACCCGAAATTCGAAGCAAAAGTCTCAGTAGCTAGAAATCACATTTTCTGATGAAAAGAAAGGGGCTCATCTTTTAGGCCACGGGAACACTGACTTTCTTTAATTACTCACATGCGACCTTTCAGCATTGACACGCTTTAATTATTATCATGCGACTATTCATACCTGGCCGGGATGGCTGTAAAGAAACGCTCCAAGGCAAATTATTTTTTTGCCGAAAGAAAAAAAAAGGACTCGCAGAACGCGGTCGGCCCCCACGCCGCCGAGCTACGGCGAAAACTTATTTCCCCCCTCTCTCTCTCTCATTTTATTTTTGTAATTTCCAATGCCGTAAAAAAAATCTGGAAAAGTCTGCTCCTGCCTCTCGAGCAACAAATTTTAAAACCTCGGTTACGCTGAACTACGGAGCGTCTTTAAATTCACTATTGGATCAAATTAACAATAACTTGATAATTACCCAATCAAACAAATATCTGGAATTCTCTCCAACCAACGAGAAAAAGGCCAGTAAATTATCTCCATAGTTTCAAGAAACGTCTAACCCCATTTTAAAATGACATACCCCGTTCTCGCGCCAAACTTCAAGGAATGTTTTCAATCGTAATTCTGTCAAAGATGCGGCACCAGTTGGTAACAAACATATCACAAAGTTCACAACTTCAGAAAAGCCGAAGAATTTTCTTGCCTCCAACTACCAAAACATGTATTCAGTTCAAAAAGTTAATGGGGGAAAGCAGCTGGCCGCCGAACTTTGATTCAAAGTGGTAGCTTCATCACCTAACTTTTAGCTGTACAAATAGTTTCGCTAACTTTCTAAGAAAGTAACCCATTACAAAGAGAAATGAGTTTAAATAATAATATATTAAGTTCTCAAATATTAAAATTAAAAATTCAGTATTCACTGAACATTAACATAATCACTATGCACTGTAAATTGACATACAACAATCACTTAGTTTACCTTTTTAGGTAATGTTTCAATTTTTTTGCTTCTGGCTTGTACAGAAATTTCTGTAATATGCCGTAAATGCCACATTTTGCCACTTTTTTAAAACGTCATTAATAAATGCCATATTTTGCTATTTTTGGAAAACATCATTAATAATAAATTTCATTTATTGACGTTGTTTTGCTTCTTGATTTTCGTTCACTTTTCTACTAGAAATAAACATCACAATGTTTATCAGCATAGATTAATGTAATCTGCGTTAAGAAAGAAAAAGACATTAAAAAAAGAGAGCTTGCAGACGATGTAATCAGTAAACTCTATTTTCTTACCCGTTTATAATGCTATAAGCAGTAAAGTTCATTTCCCAAATTATTAAACAGCTGTTCTCCTATCTTGGAATTTGCATGCTTCAGCATATTCATAATTCTACGATTTATATTTAAATAAAGGTGATCTGAAGTTTCAAGACTGTCTGTTTCTGAAATAAAATTAACCAGCTTCAGCATCGTCATCTTCCTGCACAATTCAAAATTTTGTCACAGACATATATATATTTACTTAAGCTTTTGATTTGGAAAACTTTTCTTTGCATTACAATTTGCAATCTTGAGTGAAACTAAAAAAAATGTGTAAGTTTAAAATAAATTAAACATACATGATTCTTTCTTCTAATAGTCATTGGTTGTTGTGATTTATCTCTCTTGTGAGGCAGTAACATCACGACACGTCCACGAATTTTATCGTGACAAGAAGCTCAGGATTGCATCAGATGTAAAGCGTTGGCATGAGCCTTGGTCACGAATACAGGAAATAGTACAACTTCACCAACTTCTGCTTAATTTTTTAAGGCAGCAAACAAAACATTTTCAAAATAACAAACCTTATTGAGAAGAAAAACTGTTAATCTTCTATGTGACAGAACATAATATAACACATTCTATGGCATTACGAGTGATATTGTGATACATTGCGTGACAGAACAGAATGTAATGAAGAGAAACTGTGGATCTTTTATGTAACAATAACCTCATTTATATTCTACAGACATTGGACGAACATTAGAAGGAATTAAATTTCAGTCTGAATGTTTTCTGCTTTGAAATCTCTTGACAGTTTCAGTATTTTATATATATATATATATATATATATATATATACTAAAATGTTTCATACTCAGTTCTACACTTCAACCAATGTTTAGCTTCCGGTAGTTCTAAACCACTAACCTTTGGTCGTTTACGGCACAGATCAATTCAGTAAGTTCCACATTTCGTGAGCTTGGGGCATTTGAATTTCACGAACAAACTCATTTTTAGGTTATACCTCATTTTTAGGTTATACCCTTATAACCTCATTTCGTCCTGGACTCTATCCTTCCAAAAATTATGCAAATTTGACTGGCAAATAATTCAGTATTAAATTAGAAAAATAGCTCGTAACCATATGATACAGTTTGGATTAACATCGGTTACCTGCCATCCAGCTTGTCCGAATGCGAATAGCCGTTACTCAGAGTAAGATTAAAATCCCACGATAGATTTGATTAAGTTCAGATTTTGAGTAGTTTTTAATAGTTGCGTGTGAACTTGTAGCCTCCATTCGAAGTGATTACATGTTGTACTCACCATAAATTAATTACATTAGTGGTAAAATATCATTAAAGAATTTAAGCAGTAGTATTAATTAGAGCTAGCTAGGATGTGAATAAGCCTTAGACAGGTACCTCATGCGTTTCGTGACTGGCGTCAATAAAACTTGTCCAATAAATACTTAAAGTGGCACCCTTCATGGTTCTTATAAAAGTTCTAGTTACGCGTTAGATATTTGCTTCCCTTACCGGTTTGAATAGACACTTAACTCTGCCTTTGAATAGCAACGCAAAAATTAGTGGAAGCGCATTGCTTTAGAGAACGCGAAGTGGCAGCTTTGTGAACTTGGAACTTGTTTTTGATTTGTTTGATGCAGTTTGAATGCTTCAGATGAGATTTTAAATAGATTCTAGATTAGATTAATTAATTTTGCTATTCTAATAAATTCATTTTAAACCACATTAAACATTGATTTAGTTTGAAATATAGCCATATTAAACATAGATTAGCCATATTAAATATAGATTTAGATCGATTGCTGAACCACATATGTAAACAATTCAGACGTGACATTTAAATTCACTGTAGAATTTTGTTAGATACTCCACGTCATATAAATCTGTTGTACACTTCCTAAAATGTAATCATTATCAATTCAGTGCGAAGAAACATTCATGTTGTGTTATAAAACTAGTCTGAATCTCTCAGAAACCATGTGTTAAGTCTTCTTTTCCTCAATGAATTTTCATATTTGCTTAAAGTCGTATTTCTTATAATACAGTAAAAGCTTCGGAGTTTTAAACTGAATAGGAACATCGCAATGAAATTGTAAATACGCAGATAAATGTTTTAATCAATTAGCGGTTCTTTTGAAATAATTACGCACTTCAAATCAAATTGTATTTAATAGGATAGTGAACCTTACCATTTAATAACATAAATCTGACAGCTTATCATTGAATCTAAGACACTCTGGTCTAAATATTAAACTTCATATCTGCCAGAAAGCGTGTTAAGTAATAGAATAGAAAACTAGCCTACCTTTGTGACGAACGAAGTATTAAATGGTCTTTTAATGAACTGAGCAGTCACCCTATTTCGCTTAACTTATCTTTATACTCGGTCTAACGCCTGTGTTCATACTTCTTTTCGCATTTAAACTGAAAGCAAGTAATAAATTTGTGCAAAAGTTCTTTTACTTTCTGTTAAAAGTTACTTTAACAGTTAAATTTCAGTCTGCAATCTTTTTTATGCATTCCTACATCTCCGTGGTTCACTAACGTTCAAATTATTTTAGGTTCCTTAGTGTAAATATTTAGAACAAAAGGAAATAAATGTACTTTAAAAAACTGACAAAATTGAAACTTAGATCGGCTTAATTTCAAATGAAAAAGGCTCCCTTTATTTAAAAAATCAGCTTAGACTGTCTCATTAAATAAACTGAGCCATTTTACTTGAAATCATTAACCACAATTTGCATTTGCTGCCATGAAATCTCATATGTATTGAAATTTAACATACTAATGAGCATTTTTCGGATTTTTTTAAGCAACAATACAAAGTAGGACGGATTAAAAGATTTCATGAACAACATTAGAACAGAATAACTGGATATGCGTAATTAAACATTGTAATAAAAAGTAAAATCTTTTTTTCTAAAAAATACGATCATGACTGCTATTTTTGTTCTGCTTTATGTTAATAAATTTTTTCAGGAACATTTGCTTTATTTGTAATATGATATTATTCTTGTTATATCATTTTAAATTTATGCAAAGCCCATTCTTTCGAAAAGGCATTGGTTGTGAATTTTGTTGGAAATGTATTTAAGTTTTTGGTTATATTTATTGTGAGTTCTTTTTAAAGCAACGACTGAAAAATTCAAAAATGTTGAGCAATAGTAACTTTTTAAATAAAAAAAAAGTCATTTTCTCAGAAATTAAAATTATTTGCTAAATGCTATTCAAATCACGCATTTCCGAAATTACACATATTTTCTCAAGCCAATATCTAGAATCTACAAGAAAGCGCAAAAACAATTACAACTAATCATTCAAAATACACTAATAAAACGACGACAAATAAAAGACAAATAAAACGACACACCAAGAAGGAGTTATCCGAATGGGAGGAAATTCGGTAAAATTCATGTACATGTACAGAAAAACAAATGACTACAGTTTGAGAAAATTGGATGATTTATTGAAGTGATAGAGCTTCACAAAGTGAAAGAGTCAGTAACGCGTTTGTGCAGCTCTGGCTCTTATGCAAGCAGTTATTCGTCTTGGCATCGATTGATAGAGGTTGCAGATGTTCTCCTGAGGGATATCGTGCCAAATTCTGTCCAACTGGCGCGTTAGATCGTCAACATCCTGAGCTGGTTAGAGAGCCCTGTCCACAATGCTCCAAACGTGCTCAATAGGAGAGAGATCCGGCAACCTTGCTGGCCAAGGTAATGTTCGGCAAGAGCTAAGGCAAGCCGTAGAAACATGTGCAGTGTGGGGGCGGGCATTATCTTGCTGAAATGTAAGCCCAGGGTGGCGTGACATGAAGGGCAACACAACGGGCCTTAGAACTTCGTCGACGAACCGCTGTGCTGTAAGGTTGCGACGGATGACAATCAAAGGGGTCCTACTATGAAATGAAATGGCACCCCAGAACATCACTCCTGGTTGTCGGCCTGTCTGCTGAAAGACAGTCAGGTTGGTATCACACCGCTGTCCGGGGCGTCTCCAGACTCGCCTTTGCTGGTCATCGGGGCTCAGTTCAAAGCGGGACTCATCACTGAAGACTATTCTACTCCAATGCAAATCAGCCCGACACCACTGCAAACGGGCTTAACTTTTTACAGAGGTCAATGGTAGTCGGCGCAAGGGGCGCCGTGCCCAACCCCCCCTTTCTGTGAACCGTCTATGAATGGTCCTTGCGTTCACTGAAGCACTAGTTGCAACTACGATCGATGATAATGATGGGGACTTTTAGTGCCGCTCTGACGATTGCTCGGTCTTCATGTTATATCGTTTCTCTAGGCCTACCGCTTCCTTCTTGACGCTGTATGCGGCCATGATTCACCCATTCCTGCCAACATCGTCTAATAGTGGCATCGCTCCTGCTCAAATGTCGAGCTATTTATTGAAAAGACTAACCGGCTTCTTTGAGCCCAACTAAACGACCTCTCTCAAATTCTGACATCTGCGCATATCGTTCGCGCACCTTTATGCGAGGCATAGTTACTGTCTACCAGAGTACAAGGAATGGAATTCGTGAAGAATTTATGACCTGGAATCGTAATTTCTCCTCTTAAATATCCTGCCAGTTGCGCAGATCAGATGCGCTGTAGCGACAACCGTTCATTCATTGGCAGCCAAAATGTAAAATTTTGCATTTTCCGTCGAAACCTGTATGCATACCAATTTGTGTTCAATTTGCTTTATATCTTCTCGGTGCGTTGTGGTGCGTCTTTGTTTTTGTCTAAGAAAGTATAAGTCATGCTGAGGTTGAAAAATTAACTTATAATGATAATAGTAATAAGCTTCTCTTTTATAGTTTTGGTACTGATGGTTTCTATTTATTCTTTTATTACCAAATAAAAAAGCAATGAAATAATTTCAAGTTGCTTAAGGAAATTAATTTCTAACACATTAAATTATGTTAAAAATAAAAGCAACCCGAAAACTAAAAATATATAAACTTCTAAAATTGTAAGAAAACTGAAAAATCGATTACTTTTATTTTATCAAATATCCAAAACACGAATATATTTTTCTAGTTTTACTTTATAATTCTTTCATGAACTTGTCATTTAAGCGTCCTGCAATTAAGATTTCTCTAAGCAAACAAATTAGAATAAATATATGTTAGTATAGAATTAAATATCTCCGTATCGGCTGCATTTGTTTCACTGAACATTGAAATTTCTATGTGTAAAAACGGGTGTAAAATTTCAGTGGTGTTAGAGATTTAATATATAAATATTTTTACAGAACAGTAGAATCTCAAAGTGTTCTTCCGGGATGAATCTTCCGCTACTTTTTTTTTATCACGAATTGATTACGTAATGTTCCTTATTTTCGCATTTGTCGATCTCACAGGTATCGTTATATAGTATTAATTGCTCAAAAATCACATTTTGCGCTCAGAATTTCCTTCAAAAATGGCGAGGAAAAACATTAGAAGAGAAGCCTGTTTTTATTATTTGCATAGTCTTCTCTTCTGCCGTACGAGTTAATAGCTTCAATTACAAATGTCACTTTAGAGTAGGTTGCAATAACCTTATTTCTGCTAGTTTCGTTAGCATGTTTCCGTTAGTTTTCAGGAATTTCAGGGATTTAATTTTTATTTACAAGGAATACGGGCGAAGGAAATGAAGGCAAAAATGCGATTGTGACAGTCTTAATAGGAATTATTGAAGTTTTATAAAGGTTTTCTGTGCGTAAATAGAAATAAGACAGATAGCGAAAAATTTAAGAAGAATTTTGTTAAAGTTATCTGCCAACGTTAAACATTCGAATTTTTTGGCCCAATTTAAAGGAGCAGTTTTCTCTGATTCCGAATTTTTTTTTTTTTTGATAATTATAAGAGATGATATAGGGTGCACCGAAAGGAAAAACAGAAAGACCAAAAGTGTCATTAAAAAGGTTCAATTTTAAGGTAAATAATGGGATTATCCTTGATTTTTTACTTGTTTATGTGTAAATTGTGTTAAACTATTACATTTTAATTCTGGGTACTGTTTCTTGTTTCTGGCAATAATTATTTGGTTTAATTTTTCAAACTGGGACTGACAACATTGATATTTTTGTTTACATTTCTTCTAAGCTTCTTCCTTGTTTCCTACACTCAAATTCATGCTTTTCGTTTAATTTTTATATTTAGCTCTTTGATTCCTGTACTTATTTTCTTTTGAACATTTGATGTATTATTTTGATTATTCTAAGTTGCCTTTTTAATATTGTATGCTCATGCCAAAACTAATAAATGTTATTCATTTACAGTGCGGTACTTATATGTATAACAGTTTCTTTGATTAATTGCTTTCTCGTATTCAACGTTTTTGCTTTCCTCTCTCACAAAATGGTAGATTGTCAGTTTCCACTGTAAAACATGTTTAACGATACATATAAAATATTATAAGCCTAATGTAACGTATGACGTAAATTCATTCAGGTATATAGCTGAGATGAACCATCGAACAATGCAATAAAATATTCTTCCGAAATTTGAAAAGCATCTTACTAAGAACGATCAATTCAAATAAGAAAAAAAAATCTCAGTTGAGGCTAAAACTTTATTCCATTTTCCTTTTATTTTTGAAGAATGTTTCTACCTCCTCGAGTACTTAAAAAATCTGGAACTGAAAAACGTTGTACTTCTTTCTGAAAAAATAAAGTGAACAATCTTCTTCGCCTGCTTTTAATTCTCAACCTGCAGAAAAGTAAACATTCTTTAATAAAGTTAGAGGAGGCACTTTCCAGAATGCTTCACATTGGGTGATTCAATGGCTTCTATAAGGGTTCCTTTTCTCCTTCTCACCTTGCTGTCTGTAAAGCGATGGATCTGATTAGCTATTCCAAAGACGATGCGCACGTACTTAGGGAAGGCGCTGTATATTCAAAATACAACTGGAACAAGGAGTGTTATCACTCCTTTCAAAATTCTTTATCTCAAAAGTAATCCTTAGCAATCTTGATTATAAATTATACATCTTTGTTGAAGTATTTTAAAAAGAAATAAGTAGTACTCCATTTTGTATTAGGAATGAAAATTTGTGTACCGTAAAGAAATTTTTATTTATATAAAGTGTTCGAGAAAGCGTAAAGAGTTAAATACTTTTTTTTATCACAGTGGTATAAAATTTATTAAACTTGTATCTTCTTTCCATAATAAAATAATTTCTAAATAATCTAAATAAGATTTCACTTCTTCTTAATTCACAATTAATTAAGAATTCACTGCTCCTAAATAAGAATTCAGTTTCTAATATTATGTATATTATTTCTGAAACACTGATCCATTTTTTTCAGTATTAGTGTGTTGGAGGACTATACAAAGATAATCTTCCCGTTAGAAGTGGATGCATGCTGGTAAGTTTCTCTTTGATTTGTATTGATGCATGGTGGTTAGTATGGATTTTTATATATAATTGCATTTCTAAATATATTTATAGAGCTCCTCGGTTTTTTAAAGCACCTTTGCTGTATGCTTTCTGGTTTTCAGTATATCTAGAATATCTCATTATAATCTTGCATTCCTTTGACAGATTGTAATAGTCTAGATTTTTATTTTACCCATATAAAACAAGAGGTTTAGCGTAGACTAAGCCATCTTTGTAAATTCTTATACTTCTGCTGTTTAAAACACCAAACGTCCTTTAAATGACAGCCACATATTCCAGAGTATAATTCTATATTTTTTTCTTAATACAGTTTCATAGATATCTTTTTGTGCCAGGCAATCTTCCTTCTTTAATACAGCATTACTCGTGCATTTAATACATCGTCTGACGTTCACTATAACGTTTCAAATACCAGTCTAATGTCCTTATAAATTCGCGGCTAAAAGAGATTAGCTAGTTCAGAGTATAAATAGTTAAGTAGAAAGCAGAGACCAGTTAGCAATAAAATGTCTGAACATATTTCGTGATGTTATAAAAGGAAACTATTAATATGCAATTAGAAAATATAAGACGGATACTTATATACGCAAAACTTTTATTAATCTCTAATTTTCCAAACAAATATGCAATGTGTAAGAATGTGGGCTGATCACTTTATTTAATATTTTATTTCGAACTAAGAAATATCCATTCCTGAGCCCAGTGTTTAAATATTAATTCCGAATTCAGCAAGATTTCTCTCATCGACAGCAAATTTAAATAGACGGCTATTGGAAATAAAATGTACACCGTTATATATGCTCATGGTTAGGGGCATTTGTACATTTCTTTACGAATGGTTTAAAGGACTTTCAAGTCGTTCTCCATATTTTTCTATTCTTCTCAATGTACAGTTTAACGTAAACAAACGTTCCTTATTTAATTATTAGGTTTAGAAAATTCGCAACAAACATACAACTGTTATTCAACTATATTTAAACTACTTAACATTTATCAATGAATGTGCATTCTTTTATGCACTGCAATTTAAATATTGTTTGCTATTAGCTTGAATAAATTTTTGTAAGTAAGAATTAAATTTAACAGCGTGAAAAGATTAGTCGCCGTTATAAGGATTTTTCTTGTGATTAAAAGCAATTACCTGGCCTTATTTACTTCTATTACACGTGTATGGAAAAGCTTATTTGTAGATTTCATTTTAGGACTCTATTACCTATTAAAAAAATCTGAAAGGGTTCAGATTTTAACGACAGCCCAAAAGGATTTGTTAAGATTTTTAACGCTCTCGCTGAGCTCGCAGTCTTTAAGTCTGCTCTTGTACTGCTGCCAAATCATTTCTTTTACGCTTTATACAGTTCAACAGCAAAATTAAAAAAATACCATAGCAACATATGTTTAGAATCCCCGATGCAGTGTTAAGTGTTGGCATACATTTTTCTAATTTTTTTGTCTTTTCTCAGATTAGCATATCAATGCTCAATTTTTTTAGCAAGACGGCTTACAAAATGTTTTGTAACTTCTATTTTTGTTAATCCAAAGCGGCGTTAGTCCAGAAGGATTATTAATTTCGAAACGGCATTTTGAGTCCCTTCACTATAAATGTCCGTTACATTTTTCAAATTGCTGCCACCAAATATTATCGTCCCGTATGTTATTTAAAAAATTAAATAATAAAACGTCTGAATGAATGTATGTATGCTTCTTGCATTGTGAAAAAATAATTGTATCTAGAGTCATCAAATCCGGAATAAGGTAGAACTCTACCTGAATATTGGCACCTGGAAGCCCGAATTTGTAATTTGTTTTACTGTCGACTTCATATCCTTTAACAAATTTTTGATTAACAAACTCAGCTATTTCAAAGCCAGAAATGGCAACACTGCACGGAATAAAACAGTTTTATCTCCAGCGCGCGAGACTGCCTATGAAAATTCTAAATTCATGCTTTTTTTTTAAATATTTTGTGATTTTCTGTTGAATCGAATTTTACGTGGCGTAAGCGTTGAGAACGTGATGTTTAAAAAATAAAATAAATACACAAGCGTTAATAATAAACAGACAAAAGTTTTGTAATGTATCTTAGTAAGATAACTAAATATTGATATGATGCACTGAGAGAAGACTGAAAAAACAGAAACGTATATGCCAACACTTGATGCTGCATCGGGAATTCTAAACGTATACTGGTATGCTGCTTTTAAAAGCTTTGTAATTTTGCTCTTCAATTCCATATGGCGTTAATGCGAAGAAAATTATACTTAATAATAAATCTAAAAAGATAAAAAGAAAGCTTTACTGGAAGTGAGTCTAACAGCAGATCAGTAGACTGCGAGCTCAGCGAGAGCATAAAAAAACCTTAACCAAACCCTTTGGGGGACTGTGAAAATCTGAAACTTTTTAGATTATATTTTCTTTTTTATTATTAACGTTTTGTGTGTTAAATTTATTTATTAAATACCATGTTCTTTGCATTTACGCCATATAAAATTCACTTCACCAACAATATCATAACATATTTAAAAACAGCATATCTTTAGAATTTTCGATAGACAGTATCGCGCGTAGGAGATAAAAATGCTTTTTCCGTACAGTGTTGCCACTGCTCGTTTTTAAATCGTTGAGGGTTTTAATCAAAAATTCATTAAAGCTCTATAAAACATGAAATATAAAAATTCAGGCTTCGGTGCACATTACAGGTGGATAACTAACATTATTCAAAATTTGAAAGTTCTAGGTGCCGTTATTTTTTCACAATGCGAGAAACATACGTTCATTCATGCAGATTCTCCATAATTTTATTTCTTAAAAAATTATATAGGGTGATAACATTTGGTGGCAACAATTTGAAAGTGTTACAGCCGTTTATAAATGACAATGCAAAAATTCAGTCTAACGCTCTTTTGAGCTAAACATCCTCCTTTCGTTTTGAGAAAAATATTTCCTGGCGATTGTGCATTTACAGTAAATATTATTATTTACTACTTACCAATAAGAAAGTTGTCAGATTCTAGCTAAATTAAAGTTACTTTTGTTGGCTAGAACCGATGTAGACAAACCGGCAATCAATATGCACTGCCATAAAATATCAAGTTTAAAATATCAGCGAAACAACGTGGCCGAAAGGCAGAACACTCTTTGCCTGAAAGAACAGACACTTGATTAAACAGTATCTTTCTACCCTACTTTGCGTAACGGGCGAAACTGAAATGTCATTCTTTTAAGAAAACGTGGGTTGAAAACAAGAGACATAGGAACGGTTCTTTCAAAATAAAATTAACTGTTGAGTAAATTAAATAAATCCCCATAAGGTGATTTAGAAATTTCTAAAAACCTTCCTTGAAAAACAATGTATAGTATTTAAAACAGCATCTTCAGAATAAATTCAGTTGAATTAGATCAAGATGCTTAACTGTACAGTACAATAAACATTTTACTGAATTTTGTTTTTTTAATTTTTCACTTCCTTTTAGAATTTCTTCTTAGAAATACTCAAACGTTTTCTTCTATTCAGTGCCCATAGACTAGCTGAATCTTGATATAATCACTTAACTGTTATGTGATTAACATGCTGCCAACAGTACTGAATAAAAAGGGAAGAGAAACACACCTAAAAATATTCTGCAGAATTTCTGTGCTTCTGATAAAGATGACCCTGTACCTTTTCATCCTCGAAATGGATACAGACGTGGTTAAAATCTACGGCAAACACAAATTAGTTGCTTTGCCTAGCAGAAATATTGAATAATATGACCAAAGAAAATGGAATAATTATGTGAATTAGCTCTAATCTTAGACACAATTGTAAAATCTTGTATAACATTATTCTTTCCTAGATACACGTATTTATTATTATTCTTTTTTTTAGTCATGTATAATCTATGAACATTTACAAAGAAAATAGATATCTTCTTGCGCTATTAAAGGTTACCATTGAAATGTCGCGGAAGAAAACGCTGGAGGAAAACAATCATCATAGATTGATTTCTACTCAAGGAACAAGGTCAATTGTTTCCTTGCGAGTAGTAAAAACGGTGACAAAACTTCGGTATTTTAAAACATCGTAGTATAAACCAACGTGGTGAAAATTAAATAACCTGCAAAATATCATGTTTCAGATATACGTTCTTTGTAATATATAATGCGTCCGTTGTAATACATAATGCAAGCATAAGTTATACCAAGAAGTTATAATGAATATTGTTACTCATAATCCTTTCAGAATCTTTGAATTAATTAATACTTTTTATCTGAAAAATAAAAAAAGAATCTTAAGAGTTCAAAACTAGAAAATAAGTAGATACAAGTATTAACTGAATTTAAACATATGTAGTTAGTTATTAAAAGCCATTATTTTACTTACCCTTCTTGTGAAGACGTATTAATTATTTTACTTGAAAAAATATAAGCGTTATTTCCCAGCAAAACTGGTGATTGTTTTAATGAATACTATATAAACGAAAGAAAATTATTTCATGTAATTTTCCTTCCGGATCCGAATAGAATCCTGTACTTTATACTGAACTCCCGTATCCTAGACATATTAAAACTGAATCCGTTGCTTCTTTCTCGCAATGAAGACCACTCTTCTTTTCTTAATACTGAAGCTGGCAACCAATTTCGCATAATTTCACTTGTGTTATGTTACGACAATTATTCGTAAATTTTATTTAGTTTGAGTTGTTAGGTTTGAGTTAAACTCTATCCAGTCCTTCTTCGGTCATATGATATTTCATCTCATGTTAGAAAGTAATTCAAATACGATGGCATTATTTAAAAGCAGAAATTTTATCTTAACCAGTGATTCTCAACAACTGTGTTGCGGCACTTTTGTATGCAAGCAAATTCTTAAAGTGTGCCGCCAAATTTTAGAAATATACACTACTCGACATTGAAAATGCAACACCAAAAAGGATTAGTCAGAAAGTGATGAAATTTGGAAGAAAGACAGAGACAGCAAGCAACAATAAGTGATCTTTATTTGAAAATGATAGTCAGAATACAGAGCGAGAACGGCGTCGGCTCAGTAGTTAATTGGTTTAGCGCCGTCTCCCCACTACGTAATCCCAGCCGTTTATTGATATTAGCAAAACAGATACATAATTTGAAATAATTTGGAATGATACATAGGGAATGTAATACAAAGATTGGAAGCATAATGTATAAAATAGCATAATTATAAATGTACAGAATTTTGAATGTAGTACAAAAATTTTAACGGCTCAAAAATTTTAACGGATTACAAAAAAAAAATTTTAACGGCTCAGTAGGATGAAGGACCGCCGCGGACAGCGATACACGAAGAAACACGTCTAGGCATAGAGTCAATAAGAGTGCGGATGGTGTCCTGAGGGATGGCTCTCCATTCCCTTTCAACCATTTGCCAGAGTTCGTCTTCTGAACGAGGCAGTGGTAGAGTTTGCAAACGGCGTCCAATCACATCCCACACAGGACATTGGTGACAGGTCAAGAGAGTAAGATGGCCAGGGAAGCATCTGTGTACCTTGCAGAGCATGTTGGCAGATGCGAGCACTGTGTGGTAGGGCGTTATCCTGCTAAAAAATTGCATTAGGCAGCCCCTGAAGGTAGGGGATTGCCACCGGCCGCAGTACATTATCCAAGTATCGTTGGGCCGTCATAGTGCCTTGAATATGAACTAGAGGTGACCTGGAATCGTAGGCAATAGAGCCCTAAACCTTATGCCACGTTGTCGCGCGGTGGGGCGTTCCACAGTTACTGCCGGATTAGATCTGTCTCCACGTCGACTCCACACACGTATGTGGCTACTGTCACTGGATAAATAGAAGCGTGACTCATCTGAGAACACGACGCTTCGCCATTCTGTCATCCACATCACTCCAGTCAGGCACCATTCTAAACGTTGG
>KK116432.1:94825-147401 GCA_000611955.2 Stegodyphus mimosarum
AAACCAACTTTCTTCGATAATTCGTCTGGCAGAAATAACGACACGAATATTGCCCATTCTGCACATTCCTTCCCTTATATCTTACTTCACGTGCGTCGGAGAGCTGCGCATTTCATATCATTCGCATAACTCAGTGACGTGCGTGTACTCTACAGTTGCATAAATTTCTGACCACTCCTTGTTGGTGTTGCATTTTCAATGTCGAGCAGTGTATATAGTAATTATTGTGAATTTAATCCTAGTATACGGTACGCATGAGAATTGGAGAAATTCCGTTTTTAAAACATTAATAAGCGCGCCAATTATGGTATCCAATCCGATTTTGGGGCTCTGAAGGACAGCGCAATTCAGAGCATTTTCGGGCATGTTCAGTATATAATTTAAATTGAGAAGTTCTGATTGGTGCAGATGGATATTAGCTTACTTGTCAGACACTTTTACTATTTTTAATAACATAAATTCAAGTATGCAAGGGCCGAAAGACAATATATTAACAGATAGGGAATTATTCATTATTTCTCAAATTTAGATATCAAAATTTGATGGAATTTATAATCCATTTGTGATAACGAATACTTCTGTATTTGAATTAACTTTGAATGAAGAGGAAGAACTCATTTCGCTTTCTAATAATCGAGATTTAATTTTAAAATATTCGGAAGAATCAATTAATTCATTTTGGAATGACATTAGATGCGATTATCCCATGATGGCAAAAGAAGCTTTAAAAATATTATTATAACCTTCTACATCTTATTTTTGTGAATTCAGATTTTCAGTATTAACCAATATAAAAGCGAATAAAAGATCGAGACTGTTAAATGTAGAAGAGGATATGAGAGTAGCATTATCATTTTTGCGACCAAATTTAAATGAAATTATCAAAAAACATGAAGCCCAAATTTCGCATTAAAAGTATTCTTATTATTATTAACTTGTAATTAATCCCCTAATAAACGTACTGCTGTTTTTGTAGTACATATTACATATTTTTGTACATATTATATATATTGTGGTACATATTACATATTTTTCATTCAAAATTATTATCATAAACTATTTTACGTAGTGTATTATAGGTAAGTAAACAACTTTTAAACTTATCTTTCTCTTCGTGTGCCGCAAATTTTGAAATCGTTAAAAGTGTACCGCGACAGGAAAAGGTTGAGAATCAGTATTAAACAAAAGGTTAATGAAGCTTTTATCACGTCGTCATTATACCTTACTGAGAATAAGTTCCTTCTGTGATTGTGAAAGGCTAAAGCTTAGTTAGTTGCTGCAAGGTTTTCAATTGCTTTATAAGTTTAGAGATAGTACAGAAGAACAAATGTTTAGTTTTGCACTTGGAACCGTATTTTGTAATAATTAACATCCTAGTTACCACTGTAAACAGTCTCATCTTATAATAGTTTTAGTGTACCAAGCCATCGGTTAAATTTCTACTAAAATTTCAGCTGTGACTCACCATTTTAAACTAAATTTTAAAATTAGAGTTAATTTTAATTCTCTTTTAACTTGGTTTGCCTTTTGAGTTAACAATTAAGTAGCCGTTAAGCACGATAGCTCATCAACCAGTTAAGATAATTCTGTATCAAACAGAAGTTACAGACTTAATTGAAGTAGTTTTGCTTGAAGTATTCAAATAAATTTCTTCTTGGGTATTCCCCAGTAAGTGGATGAAATCTGACTTAATTCTTCCCTTAACACTCTGAATGGCATGGCTTTTTGTATCTACTCATGAGCTGCTTTTAAAGAGCATTTCTTAAATAAATTTGCTAAGATACGTGTTTTAATCTCTGTTTTCTAAACTTCCATCCATTAAGATGATATCTGCATCATTAAATAAAGAAAACATAACATTTTATATTTTAAACTAATAAATACCAGTTGACAAAAAATCTCGTGATTAGTTTGTGATATCTCCTTGTTTAATTTTTGGAGTGAAGAACCAGTACAGAAACCAGGCAGGAGAAGGGTTAAAATAACCCTTTAATAAAACTCCTTAGAGTTCACAATGCGTCGACTTGACGCTAACAAACTACGCCTCGATTGGGCGGTAACTCAGCTAACAAGAACTAAACTAAAAATTCAAAGATAATAACAAACACTAGATTTTTTTCTGGGGCTTAGATAATCCTGTTACCCAAAACCGCGTCGAATTCTCGTGGCAGCAAAGTAATAGCTGTTACGCCACTCTAATCAGCAATAAATACAAAATAAGAAACTCAGGCTATAAAGTACAGTACTTGCCCACTCTCTCTAACTTTCCCTCCTAGAACTAAGTATTTAAACCTTTTTTTCCCACTGGCAGAATTTGCATTCCTTCACGCACGCTACCAAATTTAAATATTCTGGCATTGACAATTAGGGGAATGAAGGCTTATAGGAAAGTGTAAACTTAACTGGTTAGTAAAATTGAATATAAATCGCTACAAGGTAAAGGGATGATGCCACTCATGAAGTTAAACAGAATGTTACAAAAAATCTGTTAAATACTAGTAAATTTTAATAAAAGTATACGACATTATTTTGCATAATATTTCATGATGAGGCATAAATTTTATGATCCATCAGTTTCTAAACCAAAAAAGAGCTAGCTATTTAAAACCTTGCTTTATATCCCTTATGCCTATAAAATACTTTTAAGTGTATGCGTTTTATTTATTTTTGTGTTCCTGATTTCAGTGATAAACATTACGCTTTTAACATTCTACAGCTCGAAAAACAGTGCTAAGGGCAAAAAGGACTAAAGGAGGGTCACATTCATTTTGTAGGCATATTCGAGTATTTCAAAAATTTTAGCGCTCTTGAAATATCTTAGTACGACTTCGTTGCTGTTCCGGAAACCTTCTTTAAGAACATAAAAGCAATACTGGACCCTTTTGAGAGTCTATAAAAGTTATTTCTTTCCTAAGTTTAAACAGTAGCACATAAACTTCGAATATTTTAAAAGAGAATGGAAGTTTTTTTTTCTTAATGCTTTTCGCAAAGCTGAAATTACGTCATTTGAGAACTGAAGAAGCGTCATTGTATTTCGAAACTCAAAGGAGTACTCAGATGAGCATGTAAAGGAGAAACACTACTTTTTCTACATCTGAGAATGCATTTGAATAATTCGCTAGTAGTGTTTCAAAATTCCCAATGAATGTAACATATGGAAATCGATTGATCTAATGAATTTGCTTGGACACTGTTCAGACAATTTGCATGTTACTCACCTTTAAATCATAACTTCTTATTAAGGACAGAATTTTATTATTAATGAATTCATTATTTCCATGTTTTTGTTTATTTTTTAATTGCCTTTATTTTAATAAGGATGTTAATTTCTGATTAATACATGTAAGCAAATTTAAACATTTTTGACAAGTCAATTTCATTCTCTTCAATATTAATAAAGTGTTATTTTAAAATTCTTAATATATCACCTGAGTTTCCTTTACAAAGTTTATTTAAATCTGCAACGAAAACTCCAGATAATGAATGCTATATAAATACACATGCATTCTTATACAATGTATTTGACCATTTCTGTGATTATGCATATATTGGGTGTTTCAGCATAGCAGGTACAGATGTAAGTTATATAGGAGTAATTTTTTATCCGCTATGCTAAATTTTTAAACAACATACAATAGAAGTTAAAGCACAGCGTTCTAGTGATGCAAAATATACAGATTTCACATATGCTCAAACTGTACTCATGCGATGCGATATCATCGCCAGCCCAAGGAATCGCAGAGATTTTAGAAAATTTCGTATAGTCGTGACCGATACGGACATGCGTAAGACAAGAATCTTAATACTCTTAACTAGAGTCTTACACTAGAGTTTTCAAATGATCCAGAAAGAGTAATCAAGGCAGAATTTATCCGATAACCCTGAACAGGACAACTCTGCCAGATCTGCTAATGTCCAGATGTCACATTTAAGGGCTAACGAAGCTGTCATTGAAATAGGCGGAGGGACAGCAAAGGTGCTGGAACAACATTTAATAGATCTGTTGTTCATCGGAAAATTATAGTAAGATTTCCCTCTGAAATATCTTATATCTCCGTCGGTCCAGAGAACGTGCAAGTGGTATGGGCATATTAAATAGTCCCTGACAGTGACAGACTAAACATTTACAACAAATCCGAAGGTGTGTAAATGTTTAATCGAAAAGGATGCTAGGTTGCAATAATCATTTCGCGTGAAGGTTCTTCGTTGCCCGAATGACAGTTTCTGCGCAGTGACGTCTGGCAGTCATTCGTCAATGCAATATAAATACAATTTCATCTACTGCGTGACACTACTAACTATTACTCGCAGCTGAGCAGGCTCCCGAACCAAGGTTATTCTCCATACGGGATTTCCACCTACTCATCGGAGTTTATCTACTTCAGGCCAAACCCCAGCCATAGGCTGGGATAACAGTACAGACAGCATAATTATGTTACTAATAAATAATATTAATAATAAAAACAAGAGCAAACAAGGCTGTTGAAGAACGTACAATTTTTAGCAAAGAGACATTATTAAGGTGTTGTGCTACTAATAAACAGAGTAATGCAATACATGAAGTGGAGGTATGTGCTATGTAATATAAATGCACATTATTGTAGACAATAAAAAATGCACATTGCCATAGACAATAAAAATGCACATTGCCATAGACAATAAAAATGCACATTTCACTTACCAATATACTTCTGAGTTACATAAAATACACATTGAAATTAAGAATGAGATGATACCACTAGTGAAATGACATGAGCATACAAGGCTCTGGAAGAGAGAACATGTTTTCAATGTAGAAACATCGTTGTGGTTTGTATTACAATTAATTATAGTATTATGTTACATAAGGTGAAGGCACATTACTTGTAGACAATGATATACATCTAGATAAAAATGAAGTTAAATGTTAACATTCATTTATAAGGCATAAGTTCGAATCATTTAAAGCTTACCATTCACTTCAAGTGTACAACTACATTTTAAGCAAAATATTACATTCGTTTACCTTACAAGTATATAACGAAATTGCTATACATAATGGGAATAGTAGTACTACGTATATTAAATATTCAAAATATGCTGGGCTGCAAAGAGGATAAGAGCTGTGAAGCGCAATGCTATAGTTAGCTGTCTTCGTATGTAGATAAAAATAATATAAATGCACACTGCTGTAGACAATATAAATGCAAAATTCAATTCACGATATACTTCTGAGTTACACAAAATGCATATTAATGTTAAGAATGAATTGATACCAATAGCGAAAGAACATGAACATACAAGGCTCTTGAAGAGAGTACATGTTTCCATGGAGGTGTTTTACAATTAATCAGAGTATTGTATTACATAAGGTGGAGGCGCACTATTGTAGACAATGTTATGCGTGTAGATAAAAGGGGAATGAAATGTAAATATAATAATGCTAACATTCATTTAATAGTTCAAATAATTTAAAGCCTGCATTTGACTTCAAAGTGTATATCTAAACTTTAAAGCATATTTTACAATCGTATAACCTTACAAGTATATATTTAAAATTGCTTTACAGAATGGGTATAATAGTACTACGTATACTAAACTACGCATACTGTTCTAAAAGCACTTTATGGCGCGTTGTATAGATTATATTGAGAGTCATTAGGTCTTTTGAAGCAGGAATCAGGAAAATGAGCAATGCTCTAGTCGGGGCTCGAACCCGGACCCCTCAAATACGTGCCAAGTGTGCTACCGTTACACCATGAAGCAATGCCGAAAGGAGAGAGAACATAGCTCATAATGTCAACGTTTTTTCTCTTATCCATTTTAGAAACGGTACCTAATTTTAAACCAATTGCTATCATTTAACCTATATGTTAAAATTGTGTAATGAATTTGATTATTTAATGAATGTTTCGTTATTATTCAAGAGAACTTTTTGTGATTTGCGTATAGTACAAGTAGCTGCTCTAGAATAACTATGATTATTTATTCACTGTTTAATTGTACATGAAAGGAATTTTCTACTAGAACAGCGAACATTCCATGAAATCCATTGCAGTCTAGAAAGAATAATATATATTTCACTGCAGATTCGTATTATACTAATTTACTTCAAGAAACAGGAAAAAAAATATAAATATACCGATAATATTTTTTCCAGTTGCTTAAAAATCTAATGTTAAGTGGTTGATCTCCCAACAGCAATGAAATGGTATCTTTCTTATGACTATGACGAAAATTATAAGTCAGTTTGTCAGGTTTAGTATGGATTCACTTATATCTACGAAAGGCCCATTTAAATAGCAAATTGCGCACTTTTAGAACCAGTGAATAAGACTATTGTACTGATTGCTGCAAAAGTATTCATAGTGTGTCTGAAAAATATGATTATCTGCTTTAGAGTTATTTCTAAAGCCGTAAAATTATTTTATAGTTGTATCCTTACAGTATTCGTCTCCAAAACCATAGTTCGATACAAGAATGTTAGACAAACTGATAACTCTGTTGTGAATACTGTGCAACAATAAGCAAATGTCACTGCTCACTTTCATATAACCACTTTTTAACATCAAATGAGGTTATACGGCTAATTATGTATTGTGAAAATCATGTATGATGATGAAGTGAGGACAATATTCAGTGCTGAGATTTGCTGTAGTTCTGTCATCATTTTGAATCCCACGGTGCAAGGTTACATAAATCATTTTATGGGATTTGAAAACGCTGTATTTTTTTTAAGAATAGGTGACGTGCAATAATAATTGAAACATGAAAACAAATAGAAATTACCCACTTTTGATCACATAGCACAAAATTCTCTCCGGTTCTCATCATCAATGATCTTCATGAACCATTAGCATGAACGTCTTGATGGCATGTTGGCAGAGAAACTGGCTGCCGTAGCCTTCAGTATAGGTACACAATTAGAACGAATGCAAAGGTGGTTGTGTGTGTCTTTGAAATATAGAGGCACTTAACAAGCTGATGATCTAAAAGTCCTCTCGAGAGGCTGGTGAAAGGACAAAAGGGGTATGAGACTCTCGGGTCACTGGAGGATTCTTCTTCAAATCAGTAATGGAGTTGGATATATTCATACTACCACCTATAAAGTAACCAAGAACCCAAAACAGATGGAACACTACGCTCTTGCCCACAATAAAATTTGGGAAGTCGATGTTAAGTTACAGATAGGCAAGTCACAACACAGGCATCACAGCATCATTAATGCTTTCCCTAAGTTCTACCAGTGTTGTGAAAACATAGTCCTCAGTACATCTCAAAAAAAAAATACCACACCTCTTTAGATTGGGAGACCATACTACACAAGATATACAGCGAATTCAACTGCAGCTTCAATGCTTGTCGTGTAATCAACGGCCCACGCATAGAATATTTGTAGTGTGTAAGACAAAATTGAGTGATTCTTGGTTTTTTACATGTACCAACAATTAAAACAATGAGCGACATTAAATTAACTATGAGCAACGCTTTTAAAATGCAACATTTTGAAAGCCAATCATTATTTATAATAGTCCAGCAATTGCATCGTTTTTAATGTTAGGGTAATCAGCTTTCTATTTCTATTCGCAAATGAAGCCGTGTTATCAAATAATAGGATCTTGGTACAGCCAAGAAAGGGATGAAACCTGATGACGTCGATGATATTATGCAAATACTTGAATAAATAATGATTTTGAAATAAATTTATAATAAAATAAGACGGAATTGTTAACACTAGATTTTCTGCTGTTTGAAGGTTAGGATTTTCTAACTCGTTTTACTACTGATGCTTTCTTTCTACTAAAAATTCTCCTTACTGAAGAGCCTTTTGGGCAAAAACGAAAGCAAAAGGCCTGCCTTATCAATGATTGAATTTTGACAAGTGATATCTAAAACCTTTACCAAATCTCTGGCTCTCAAAATAGGGAATCCTTTATACACATATATATCAAGACGTAAATATTTTTCATTACGAAAAAGGCTCAATTCAGAATTTTAGATGGGCTGTCTCATTTCACAGGGCAAGAAAAACCAATTTATGATACTTTTCAAGTGTCATTCTCATATTCGAGAGATCAGATTGTGAAAAGCTTTATATTGTGATAAGAAGCGAAAGTCATCTTCACCTATCGAATGGTGGTTGACTGAATAAAAAAGGCGAACGATGCAATCGCATAAAAACTGCATCTAATACTTGAAAGCAAGTTAAGAAAAATTCTTTAGAGCTATTCAAAGCCTGAGTCAGCCCGACAAATGTGCCTCTAAAGGAAGGGGAAGTATTTTGTACAATGTGTATTATGAAAATGTTTCTCGTGTTAACACAATAGTTGGCTATTTTTTTCAAGTTTCATCTTTATGCATATAGCCTGAGAAACTGATGTCTGATTTATATCATGAATTGTTAATCTGACTACTTACATTTATATACTGTTACAAATAAAGATACATATTTCAAGAAGTACAAAAATAGAAAAAACAACACTAATTATAAATGAAAGTTTGATTTAAAATCTACCTTAAAAAGATATACAGATGGTATAAGTTTTTATTATTTCTTATAATATACAAAACAGTTTTAAAAACAGAGCTTTATTTTAGTTGAAATATATACATCTGTATATTTATTCTGATTTTCTTATGACGAAAATTCACAATTGTTTCCGTAAAACTGGTGTAAAGGCAGTAAGTGATAAAGAAAAGCACCATTCTCCATATTGTTTTTATATTTATTTTATTCTTTTAAGTCAACCGATAGACTAGTAATTGAAATAAGTAACTTTCTGAACGCTTTTAAATCGGTTAAGCTTAGTTAAATATTTTAAAACAAAAATTTAAGATGTTAAATTTAATGTAATATAATATTTACCTACAACAGAAAAAATTTCAAATTATGGGCTAATCTTTGCATCTCATCAGACCATTTCGCCAAATGCAAACCGTTAATGATATTTGAGTTTACATTAAATTTAATTTTAAAAGGAAAAATTTTGTTTCGTCAAAATGAATTACGTTTCTAAATCTAAGTTCTCTCTGAGATTCTTAGAAGAAATCGTACACGATTTGCATCATATTTTTATTATCAGAAACGCTTTTTAAGGCTTTTCAGATTCATTGAGTAATGTAGGAAAAATTTCAGCTTTATAACTCTGAAAAGTAAACACGGATGAGAAAATTTATTCGTTGTTGTCGTTACCCTTCATTATGAAATAGTTTTAACTTATCTATCTTAGTAGAATTTTAATTTTACCAAATTCGTCAGAGATTAAAAGATTTTCGAAAAGTTACTTTAATTTAGATAACTCTAAGGAGAGGTGAAGATTTTATTTTATTCATTATTCTGTTTATGTTTTGAGTCCCAGGTAATTAGAATATATAGCTTCAGTTTAGGTTCCTTATAACCAATCTCTAACTTCATTATATGTCTTTTGTCTAGAATATTGTTATCGAAAATGTGTTTATTTTAATGTCTTAACTGAATTACAAATTGTGCATTCGAGAGTCAGAAAGTGAAACTATTTCTTTAATTTCAGCGTGTAGTTACACAAACAGAGTAACATTCATGCCAGCAATTCATGCCAGCTTGTTAATTTCATTTACCAAAAATTATTTGGTTTCAATCAGATAAACACACTCCTCAATATTATTTCTCGGAGAAATAACAAACAAGGCATCGTAATCCTTCAATAATGTCACTCTGAGCTACAATAATATTCATTTTAAAAATTTATACTTTCAGTTCCAACGTTTTTCACTTTTCCTCGTGTACTCAGATAACTCGTTTTTTTTCTGGGAACAAGTTAATTATTTAAAACAAAATACTTGAAATCTATTTAAAAGAAGAGAAACTTACCTGAATCACTTTCGGGGGACATTGGCTGATATCTATGTTATGTATAGGGAAAATTCTATGAAAAAACGGAAAAGTCTACCTATTTAATGAGCTCATTCGCGGAGATTTGAGCTATGTCGAACTACCAATTTATTGAATTATCATCTGGAACGGAAGTGGATGTTTGAAGAAAGGAAGCGTAGGAAAGATTAACTAAAACATTAATTTAATGTTAAAAATTAAAGCAAAACCGTAACATTTGAGCCAAAATACCACTTACACTAATGTATGAAATACCAGTTTTGCAAGAAGGAAATGCGGTTTTAGGCTATTTGTTTCGTATACAAGCATCAATAAAATGCGAGGAAAATAAAATTCATATTGTCATCGACCAATTATAATCTCTTTTGGATGCCTAAGGATGCAAGACATGGCGCATGATGCATCTGGAAGTAGGTTGAACTGCACCTCTTTCGCATATGAAATGAGCTATGTGACCATTACTGTTTGTTGTTGAGATTCCGATCGTGATATTTGATGCTATATCCAGAATCGGATTTAGGTTGGTGAATTTTCTCAGAAGTTTATTTATGTACAAGAAAGGGAATGTAATGTATAGTTGTAGTGCATGATGTTGATACTACAGCAGCTTCGCTGTCGTTACAAAATATATATGCTTATGAACGTGCTCTTTTATAAGAAAAATTTCATTGTTATGCTGTTTGTGATATGCAATCTGACTTCAGACCAATGATCGGCTCATTGCCTATTTATTTACGACACGCTTTATCATATACTAGCACCTCTCAGTATGGTAAACAATACAAACTGAGAAAAACTAAGATCAGGCATCTCAGTTTCGCAAATTGAGGAAACCACTAACAAAATATATGCTTCCCGCAAATTAAATGAAAAGGAAGTTCCGGAGTGATGCACTGTGGCTTTTTCTGAAGTGGGTACAATAAACGAAACAAATTAATCTCACAGATTAAGATCTCGCATGCTGCTTATCATGAGGAAATTCGCTAGATTAGTGGAGCTACATTAAACCTTTTAGAATTTCATTCACCAGTCAGAATAAAGTGGAAACTCAAAAGAAAGAGCGGAAAATTAATTAAGGTAACAAAGCTTTCACTTACCCACCTCCCCAAATAAAGAAGAAACGTGTAGCTAATTAGAAGAAGCAAGTTGTTTAGATTTAGGAAGCAGTGAATAAATTCTGCAGTTGAATAAATAATCTGCTAGTTAAGTTAATAAAATCGAAATAAGCATCTCATGGATCCAATCGGGCTTAGAAAATAAAATAGTTCTACTAATATTAGTTTATTTTTATGATAATGATACCCAAAGGTCTTAGGAAGCAGCGTGCTGGTAGTGAAACGATTTCGAACAAAAGAATTTCCTTTGCACGTATGTTTAAGGGAGATCACCAAAAGAGTTCTACTCGTGTCTCTCTTCGCCATGATGTTACTTCTACGGTGAGCATTTTTTCCTCATCTATAATGATGATTCATTCATTATAAACAATAATACCTCAGAATTGAAATATGTTACGTTCTTTCTGAAAACTATAAAGCTTAATAACTGTCATATTCATTTTTAAAAATTATTAAATAGTAACCGACTATTACAATGAGCAAAACTGATCCCCTGAATTATTGTCCCGACAACTTGACAAGAAAATTTTTAATTATGAGTTCCAAAAAAGAATATTTGTAATACATTGTAAGCGATTTATCGCTAAAACCCACGCATTGTCTATTATACATAAGATTATTCCCTTACTACGCATAGCAACATTCATTCATACATTTAGTTCCATGAGAATGTTGGTTTAAAGTACATTTTTACCTCTAAGATATATTCAATATTATAAATTATTTATAAACTGTGCAGTTTATAAGTAATTTATTATATGTACTGATTTAAAACAGTTTTTTGATACTCATATACATAAGGCAAATTTAATAAATATTATCTAATTTAATTTGACCAAAACAATTTCTAACGTGCAACCAAATGTGTCACAAGCTGTTCGCGCAAAATGCATTTTCCAACGAATTTCGGTAGTGGACTGTGAGCATCAAACCCACTGAAGCTGGTTTATAAACACGCTTAAAACGTTAACACTAGAGTAACATCAATAATTCAATTTTGATCATGGAATAGAAGCATAGAATAAGCGTAGAATTCTTATAATTCAAACAATTATATAGAATGCATTGCAGCTCTTATTGGCTAAAGCATACTTTTGAAATCCGTTGGCTTTTCTGGAGAGAATGTTCACCAGAGTTTGCAGTTTTTGCAGAGCTTTCTTGTCATAAAGCAAGTTAGAACACAGTCCGTCTTTTTGTCCATATAACAGTTTCGTCAAGTATTGTACATCCATCAAAGTTCATTTAAATAAAGTATAGGATTATTTAGAATAATCCTTGAGGTGAAGAACTGTCGATCACTTATCAGGAATAAGGAAGAGACGAGATAATTGTTGCCCTTTTATAAATAATTTTAAAATCCTAAAACAGTAATTAGGAAGTCGAAGCAAAGGTCTAAATGCAAAACCCGGTCTACATAACAAGTAAGCTAGTATATCAAATCTTGTGACATTAATCCCTCAGATAACTTACTTGATATGGTAAGGAAAATTGTAGAATGGCGAAATTTCCGAGTGAGGGTTTTAATTTCTCATAGGCCATATATGAAGAAAGATTGGAACTTGCTTCCTCAGAATCTAATTACCATCATGCTCAGAATATGAAATCGCATTTCGATACCGATCTATGAATTAAGGAAGATCCTATGTCGTATTTATGACAAATATTAATTACGGTGAACATACTTTTATGAGGTGAACCCATTATTTAAAAATTTTGTTGCCCCTTATCGTCCATTAAAAAGATTTGTTGATGGAAGACGTTTCATTCTTATGCTATACGGTAAGCGTATTTAAACTGGATTATAGTTTGCGCCGTTAGTGTTCGGTTAAAGTTTGAAAGTTAAATAAATGTTACTTGACACACAGGGAACGTTTTCGTTAGGAGAAATATCTGCAGGGTATATTAAGATCTTCTTGGAAAAGCTTATTAGTAAGCCAAAATAAGCAAATGAAATAAAGCTGTTCTCATTTTTATATTCACTATTATGCGGTTAAATGTTTATGAATTTGAACTGAAATACAATTTTTTAAAAAATAGATTGCATTTTAAACAAATTAAAAACACTAAGATAAAAATAAATCCGTATACAGTAATAGAATAAAAATTCTGTAATTTCTTACAACTAATCACATTCTCAAACGTAAATTTCTATTATGCGTGAGTTTGAATAGTACCTGGAAAGACGTGTAGAAAGTATTTTACTGAGTATTTATAATAATTTTATTGTTAACAGTTCACTGCAATAAATGCCTATTTACATGCGAAATTTGTGAAATTTATGGCATCAGAACAAACAATTGCATGTTGGTCACTTCTCGTTAAATATTTTATCTCATCGATTCGAAAAAAGGTGTTACATGCTACAGACTAAACACTTCTAAAAATTTATTTATTACAATTATTCTTCTTATGAATCCGAAAATAATTTCTGCGGTAGTTGCTCATATTTCTACTCGTATGTAAGACGAGATTTATCTAACTTTGCTACTGGACTGAATTTTGAAATAAGTAAATTTCTTATAATAATTGGAAACAACATATTCTGCTTTAAAATATTTATAAATAAAAAACATTTAGTCTCAAATAGGCAAAGCTCTGTAAAATAATCTCAAATGATGTTAAATAAGGCAATCATAATTATTATTTTGATACTTTGATACATCATTATGGTACTTGTTATGGTATTTAAATAGTTCAATTATACTAAAGTACTTTCTTCAAAAGGTCATGTTCTTATACTGGAAACCTGTTTAAATTTTAAATGTGTAATGTAAAGTAATTGTTACTCTGATTCATTTCATTAAATTGATAATTTATCAAATATAAAAGAGAAATGAAAACTTGCTCTGTTAATTTCATGTTAATCTAAATGTAAATTTAAACCAAGTATGTAAGATAATTCACTCATTTAAAAGAATACTTCAGTAATTTAATTTATTAACTAGACAGATGTCAGACTTTAAGCCATAAATAAATATTTCTAAAACTGTTCATTTGCTTCTGTAAATGACGATTAATGATTAACCTTAAAAACACTTTGCTAAAGAACTTTCAAATAGCAAAAGCAGTAAACGATTGCAAATATTGCATAATGAAAATTCATGTAAAGTTTTGATTATGCAGACTACCTACTCTTTCGGATCACTTTTTGATGCACACGCAATACAATCTTTTCAAAATAGAATCTTTCATAGAAGGTGTACGTTTTGCTTTATTTGAAATTCCATCTCATATTAAAAACATAATTTTTTCATTAAATCCTCTTAATGTATTCAAATTATTCCCCATTTAAAATATTTCAGCCTGCATACTTTGTTAATTTTCACTGTCTACACGTATGTATCACAAATGTTTAGAATATTTAAACCATTTGCATAAATGCATGCATTATAAAAGATACGCATGTTATTTAACTTGTATACATTTTCTTTAAAACTTGTGTTTCGATTTAATCAGCAGACATAAAAATACAGGAGAAGTTTAATAACTGTTTAATTCTCTAAATATAACAAATCTGCGTTTATGGACTTATATAATTATGTTTAAAGTGCGTAAATAGTAAAATTGATAATACTTTTAAAATACTAATTGCTTAAATTTAAATTGAGATTTATAATTCTGAATTGCTTTTTATTAAATTACATCTTATTTATAAATCATAATTAGCCTAACGAATCAAATCTTTTATTTCTTAGAATATTTCAGCGGTAAAACCTTTTACTTTCCTATATAAATCCTTTTTGTATCCCTATGGAATCTAACTGTAGCGCTTCTGAAAGAGGGGTGTTTGCAATGCTATTTCAGATCGTAATTCGTTTATTCTGACAGTGCTTGAAATAGTTTGCCGCTTCTATTTCCTCTTCCGCTCTCAGTGGAGAATGAAGTAAAGCTTTTTCAAAAAATTACTTGAAAAGAACCTTCGCTCGTTCGGATACGCACTCAGAAGTTCTACCTTAGGGAAATAGATTAGATTTACAGCAGTGTAAAATTAAGATCCATTGCAGCTTAATAAAACAACCATTTTGAGTACGAGTCCGTATAAAAGAATTTCGTTGTGTACTTAAAGTGCAAGAAATTTCACTCTTGTATTTTTTTCACTAGTTAGGAAAAAAAAGAGTACGCATAAGGTAAAAATACTTTTATTTACTTCGTGTTCTTTTTAAAATAAAGGCTATGTATCATATGTAAGACATCCTTGTTACTTAAATCAAAATATGTGATTTTAATTCAAGTTTCCTTTTATTTCTCTGATTTTATCCGAAAATCCCAATTCAACGTAGAAATTCAGTTAATGATAATATCTGAAAACGCAATTAGGCAAATTAAATTTTATTAGCTTAAACACAGCCAGCTAATTTACTTATATTTCACTAAATAAATGATCTCATTCGCAAACGTATAAAAATACCGCAGAATATTCTTGAGGATGTAAGATAAAAAATAATCAATTCAGACTGGCACACGCTATAAGTATTATACCCTTCTTGACATGTAAGATTCTCAGCATGGAGAAGCTTCAAAGACGTGACAATATTAGTCCGTGAAGTCAATACTGAAACTTATCAACGAATCAATTTACTAACCTTACATCGTCCTGCACGTCATCTTTTTCGACAGCTTTCCCCTCATTATTGCGCATCATGCAGTAAAATCTGATGCATCGCATTGCTAGCGTCATCTTGCAGTAAGGGTAGCAATTTCGTATCGGTGGACATTGTGGCTATGTAAGCAGTTTTGAGGTTCAGACCAAAGTCTGCTTCGTAAATACCATTTATCGTATTCCCGAAATATAAGCGCATACATGGCTCTGAGGCAAGTGTACTGATAGGCCTTCAGTCAAAGCTAATTAGTAACCGAACCCCTACATTTCTGTGATTTTAATTTCGGTTCAGCTATGCAGAAGAGAGATTTCGGAAGAATTTCCTTTGCTTAAAGCAAACTTTTCACCCTAAAATTACGGGACTGATGTGATGGCCTTACCCCTCAATAGCATTTGATAGAAATTCCTTTAATTATTTCTCTCTTGTTGCTTGAGATATTTGAAGAAAACGAGAAATTGTTGCCTGGTAACTGGTTTAATATAAATGCAACTAAAACGCAATCAAATTCTATTTCATTCATTATCATTGGAAGTGACTGTAGACTGAAATTAATTTATAGCAATCTGTAAAGAATTGAACAGTTTCGCCTTGCAGGTCGCACTTCCTACTATGTGCCCTTGTGGTGTAACTGCAAGCAGGTCTGTCTAGCCAAAAGTCTTAAGTTCGAATCCTGCCAACGACATTGTTAATTTTTCCTGTTTCCTACTCTGAAATAAACTTAATGGCTTTACAGCTGTATGTTCAGTAATTATTGCTTGCCAATAATTCTATTATTTCTTTCAAATTAAGAAGAAGGAAGGAGAAAGAGGGGAGAAACAAAAAAAAATTCATCATCAGTTTTTCTTACAAGCGATTCATAAAATAATATCAATTACAATTAATGCGAGCTCGTTTAATATGGATCTCAACCTTTTCTTCGTATCAGTTATTTTCGTAAAATTAGCTCTTCTTTGCGTTATGATACCAGACTTTGATAGTATAGAACCGTGGTTAGGTTCAGCGGATTCTCACCAGTTCGAAAGAACCGCCTTTTTAAAGTAACTTTAGTTCAGGAACCATTTGTTAAAATTAAGTCCTTACAGTTATTTACCTAATTAAATCCCAGGATTTAATTAGGTAAATAACTGCTGCTTTATAATTAATTTTATCTCTTATTCAGGCACTGGTCCTATTGTTAAAATATTTAAATCTAAACCCTAGGGCAAAGTAAAGCAAAATTAGCACGTTTAATAATTATAATAAATATTCTCTGCATAACGCACACATTTTCAGTGTACGGGAAAATTCTTCTCCGGCAATCAGATTCTCCCAGATTCTTTTACTCTCTCAGAAAGTTTAAAACGATATTTCCAGAAACCATAATTTTTCAGATGAATGTGGAAAAAATTATGACATCACATCTAATGTGTGGGAAATAGCTTTTATTAAAAGTCTTCAAAACAACAAAACATTTGAAAATTAAATGGCAGCGCATTTTAACCGACACTGAGATAGGTAAGGGGGAAATATGCAAATAAATACTTGAAGGTATTTGTTTATTATAAAGGTGCTGTCTATTATGTAAATGAACAACCATCATTTGGCTTATGAAATAAAGATGGTAACCGGAACTTGCTAGAAAATAGGCGTTTTCGCATAGTAATAATATTTTCCAATTACGAATGTTAATATAGTAATTCTGAATATGTAATTTGTCTTAAGGTCAAGGTACACGAATAACGAAAGTCTCACAATATTACATCACAATTGTCTTTGGTCAAGGTACACGAATAAACACGTTAAGGTACACGAATAACTGTCGCTGTTAATCATGCCGTCATCTTGATTCAAGTAACATCCTCATGCTGGATGACAAGCTGAAAATTGCTGAAAGTATTTTCCTAAGAGACATTTCTTCACAGAATAGGCGGCAGAATTCAGGGTGATCTTATGCTATCACAGAAAACTACGGATACTGTGAGGAGTTGAAATAGGTATTTAGTTGAGCACACATGCACTATGCACACAGTTTAACACTAGTAAGGTGGACACAAAATCAAGGTACACGCAATCATACCCCCGACATTACATTATCTAAACCTATCGAAGTTTCTTTCTTTTTTCTTTTTTTTTTTGAGAATTTTTCTACAATTTTCTAATTTTTTTTATCTTGCTCACTTCAGCATATGTCCCATTCATTTCCATCATATTAATTCAGATAACATTCCAGCTCTACTCAAAGACGATACAGAGTAGAATGTATGCAATCTCCATAGCTTCATCTATCCATATGCAAAGTGTAAAGACATCTGGAACTACGTTTCGTTAGATATAATCCTTGAGGTACCTCCAAGAGAAAATCCAAAGCGGTTGATATGGTAAAGCGTGGATGCCAGAAGAGATCCGTCGTGGCGTATCCATGTCCCAGTGAAAGGTCGAATCAGAATTTTATTTAGTCCATTATGGAGAACCTCTAACGTATATAAATGTCGAGGTTGTTTGCGACTGTTGTATATAAAGAAGTGCTCGCAGTAGATGTTCTAGGTTATAGAAAGAATAAAATTACCAATCTACTATACTCCTTACCATACCACAAGGGCATTTAAAACTATCATGGCTGTGTTAACGAGAAGAGTAAGCTTTTCTGTATCTTTTATGTGAATGTTAAGGAAATTAATATGTTCAGATTCATTGAAATTGGTGAACTGATGATACACTGATAATGGTTTCATTACTTTCAAGAAATCATTCCAAATGAAATGAAAGTAAGAAAGAAAATGATTACAAGTAACCACTCTCTTGATACCAAGTAACCATTGGCAATACTCATGAAATACGATAAAATTATTTTTGCTGATAGAAAGCGTTCATACCGTCAGTAGGTCATTGAATCATGCCAACTGTCCAGTTTGAGAAAAGTTGTAACGATATCAGTCTCTTAAAGTTCCAGACCCATATCATTATGATAGGTTTGGAGGGTGAAGCTTTCCCATATTCTTGGCGGTATTGTTACCGAACTGTTATAGGTCACCAATTCTCTGCATACCGGTATACATAAAACGAGCCTCCTTCTATAATGGCATCAGTGTCATTCAATGAAATTTTTGTTTGGATAATTAAAGGGTCGTTATTTTCAGATCCGAAAAAGAATGTTTTAATAAGCCCGTTATAAATAAAACTTGGAAAGGTAGCGCACCTTCCAAAAGGCCATATTATTCTAAATCATGTTATATCCTGAGCCACGATCTATTGTCGTGGTACCGGGACTTTGTTCCATTGTTCATTATCCACGAGGTAGTACAAGTAGCAGACTGAACACATTTCACTACAGAATAGTATACCATATGCATTCAGATCATTTTCAGTTAGGCATCGACTCCTATGACTGACCATTGAACTAATCTACAATGCAATGTTTTCAACGTGAGTGAAGCTCTTTTCACCCACAACAGGATCCGCAGCTGTCTCAGTAGCAATGTATAATCACGTCCCAATCCTTCTACAGTCCGATGACAGAGATATCAGTCAACTGGTCTGTAAATGCATGGAAATTCGAATATTACTGTTGCAATTTTTCAATAGATGGCATTTTATGAAAAGGAACTTCATTGGAGAGGTAGAATAGTTGCGAGAGCAAGCTTAAGGGTGTGTACTGATAACGTGTTTTTATCTCCAATCAAGCAGCTGTGTACAATATATTTATAAATAAGATTCTGTATTAAATAAATTTAAACTAAAGAAATACTAGAATGTGGTCAACCTGAACAGTCAAGTTAGTTAACACCTAACACTCTGCAGTCACATTGTTCTTCTATATGTGATGCATCAGCGGTTTAGTAGATATTTATTATTTCATATTTCTTTGTAGTATACTGAATAGTTTTCTAGACCTCAGGCCCTTATTGGTACTACGTGGCTTATAAACGTAATGGAACATAAGCACTTTCTGCTTCCTGTACATGATTAGTTTCATAAGAAATGCTCAGGTAAATGAAATCGACGTGGGAGTGGGACTTTATTGCCGCTGTTATCGCCAGCAATGGTATCTCTAAATTTCTTTATCAAGGAAAGAAACTGGTTTATGGAATCTTATTTACTTATTGCACGTCTTCACGCCACATTCCCTATTGTAGACGCCACACTTCTGAATATGTTCAGTGGGCAATTCGATGCAAGCATTTATTTTCAATAACTTCTCTTGTAAATATATGTATGCAAGTGCCAATATTCATGCTTCCAATAAAGTGTATTTGCCATGTAATAATAATACTGATACATTAAAAATATAACTTATACTTTTATCTAGCTATATCTTAACAATGGATGTGAAATCATACGTTTTCTTTCGCATGTTTGTCGAAAATTATAGATCTTAGTGTTATGGTCCTTGGCGTTTTATATGCTCTTTGAGAATAGAGTCTTGCCTCGAAGAGTTTATGCGGTCTAGTAAAAATGTCTTGTAATTTACAGGTTGTTCTAAAATTCTATCACTCCTGTACCATATTACCGCTTATACAATACACTCGTAGAAAACTTCTCACTTAATGGAATCTGTTTGTGTTTCAATGTATACATTGTTTTAACGCTCAAATAATAATGGTTGTTGCTTTCAGAAAAAAATGAGGAGGGCATAAAGAAAATTCTTAAACTCGGAAAAGGAATAATTTTTCACAAACAAGTTTCAAACTTAAGCATATAAAAGGCTTTTAAATCCAATTTGAAATTTATGCCATGATGCATGATTTCAAAAATGTGTAACAAAAAAAAGAGCTATGAACGTGCTTTCTTGAAGATTTCAAGATCATGGATAATATACATATATGAAAAAATGCAATATCCCTGCTTGGTTAGTTCAGAAAACCAAATAAGACATTCTTCATTAGATTCATTCATAGAAAAGTCATTATATTTCACGTAATATTACCATTGTATAGATCCAAAACATCCAAAAATAGCAACTGTATTGGAACTGATTAGAGTCACATATTTGGCTTTGCATTTCAAGCAAAAAATGAATATTTGAACTCAATAGCAAAATATAAATTGAATATCATACATTATTCTCAGAGACACGTCATTGCTGAAATACATTCTCTTTTGAAATTTTAGAACAGTACTAATAGAACTAAGGTTATTATGACCATGGTTGGCAAATCTTAATATACTGACTTTTCTCGTTTCGGATAAGCTGAAGTTAACAACAAACTGATAATTATATCAGGTAACAAAGATCGTTAGAAATATTAGTAGTATAAAAGGAGTGTGGTGCAACGCCAAACGTTGGTCGTAAAGAAATTAGTAGAAGCCTCCATTTCCTGAAGTTATACGGTACTAGGATGTAAGTACGCTTACGTGAAAAGTGGATTAGTTCAGATACCAAGAAATAACCTGCTGCTTTGAATTTGGAGCAAAACCTTTTGTTTGAAAGGAATTAAAAGCTTGTAAAGGAGAAACATGTAGGAGATAAATACTAATTTAATTTCGATAAAGAGAAAAATCAAATTAGCATTCTAACAAAAATGAAATTCATCATAAAAGATATGTAAAATATAAGTAGTTGGATATGGAAGACTAGGTTTAGAGGAATTAACCAAAACTATGAAGTTGTTTCGATGATACCTAAATAGACTTAAAAAACTCTAAGTCAAAAAAGGTATTCCTTCTATGATTTTATCTTAAGATATTTAAGTGAGTGATTGAAGGATCAATAATTGCTAAAGCTGGCCTCATTCTGAAATTGGTAAAATACAAATTTTTCATTTTTTTACAAAGGTTATTTATAACTCTTTTCATTTCATAGCCGCATGCAGAATTTTAATCCTGTCTTATTTTATCGATTCATGTTAAGTTACTCGGGGGTTATACGATATGAAATTCTCGAGGAATTTAGATATGGCATACTGCATTTGCTATTAATGTAAAAATTGTGCATTTCGACAGCGAAAGAGAAACTTCCATCAAAATTAAGCCCGAATATTGTTCTTATAATTTTGGGATCAATCACTGAAAATGAGGATAATTACGTTTAGCATTATGATTGCCAGCAGTAGACGAACGTCATCTGATGAAGAAGATTCTTTGGAAATTTGGCTTGTAATAAATAAAGAAAAGGCACCTCAGTATTAGTCATTTTGATTATTAAGCCATAAATTTTATATATAGTACTTAAAAGTTTATTTCAAAACATCCTTAATTACTAAAACAGGTTCTTTTGAAGTTTTATATTCCTAAAAATTGGTTTCGCATTCATCAGTTTTTGTTGAAAATTAAACCTAGTCTTGTTCATCTATTTTACACATTGTATTCCATACATAATTTTCCCTTTTTCTTTTTATCAGGCCAAACAGCCTTCAGATCGTTTAAAGGAAGAAGAGGTATTACTTATTACTAGGCTCTAGGCTCAAACAGAAAACAAAGCCACTTTTTTATAAAACACTTACATCGATACTATTTACTGTTTTTAACGCTTGATGTCATATGCTTCGAAACAATATATATGATTTTAATATATTTTGGCAGGGTTTTGATAAGACTTTATTGCTGTCCGTTTCTGCATTTTCATATTATGTTTGGGTAAATCCTGCTTTAAAAGCTTGCTAGATGGTAATCAGCTTTTTTAATGAATATTACAGGTTCCCATTGTGATTTTCTCATCTAAACTGTTATGTAACCATTTAATGATATCCCTGATATTTTTTCTAGAAGATTCAATATCGAGCTATGTGGCAGTGTGGTCCACCATCCATCTGAACAGTATTTGTCAGAACATCATTATTTAGGAGTGAAATTATCGACTATCAAATATTTTTTAAATGGCTATGTCTTGAAGTCTTCCACAACTTGCTAGTACGTTTTGGTTAAACACAGAGCTTCACATCAGCATTATCACTTATTTCATTATTTCATTCTATCAGGACGTTTTCTTCTGTGGTTCGGTATGAATACTAACTACTCTTTCCATCGATTACTTAATGGATTTTGTAACAATGATTGAATTTCTTCAAAATAAAAAGTTCTTTTAAGGTGTTTAATCCAGAAGTAGGTGATGCTCACACTCAAATTTATTTACATGGGTAATACTGAATTTAATATTAAAATTTAATAAGGCATATGCCTTGAAAATAATAAAACTTACGCCTTCAGGTTCTTAAATTCATCCATCCAACAATAAAAATGTTTTTCGAATAGTCAGAATGCCAGAAGTACCCCTTAATGGCTTGTAACATCAATTCATGAAAGTTACATAGGTTCAAAAAAAATTATTTAAGTCGCGATGTATCAGAAAATATGCAGTTTTAGAATAACTGGTATAAATAACATACATTAACTTCAGTTCTTCTCTTCTTTCTCAATAACAGAATATATTGTAGTGTTTAGCTTTAGTCCCAGAGACTTTAAATACAGCTGTCTCGGATTTACGTTTCATTTATAGAATACAAAAGCTTAAATTTCCTCAATCAAACCAAAATTTTCATTCAAGTTCTTCATCTACGATATCGTTGTCCAAGTATCTTAAATATCGTCCACATATTAACAAAACAATTGCACAACATGGTTTCCAAATGATGTGCATAACATTTTCTTTTAAATTGCTGAAATTATCCTTATTATTTGCTGTTTTTGTTTGATGTAAATATTTGATAGCATTTCTCAATGCTTTGCTTGCGTTTTTGCCTGCAAATCCCTTTCCAATTTCGAATACTGGTCTCTCTGGGTTTTAATCAATAACAATAAATTTTCAAACATTTTTGTTGTATAATTCCATATCTAACAGTGGTTCAGTGTGATTTACCAATGCTCTTTTTCTTTAAGAAGTCTTCTGGCTTTACCATAACCTCGCATTTTGTGAATTAGAACACTGGCTAAACACACAGTCGAAACCAATGCAAAATATTTATTTTTGACAAAAAAAAGTTTAATATATAAATAAAGTGATAAAAACTATTATGCTTAAAGATGCCACATTGGAATACACACACAAAGAAACTAATATGATATAATGAGCCACATATTAATACCATAAGCAGAATAAAAGCTCTTGAATTAGCAGAGTACTTGACAGAAATTCTATACAGCGAAATTTCCCTCCATATTGTTTTAAACAGATCTTCAACCAACAGCAATATAAAAAAAACTTATTGTATCATTACATTAGAAAGCATCTTCCCAGCTTTATATCTTTCGGAAAGTAAATCTTGAAAATTATCAGAACTTGAAAAAAAAAAAGCTGTCCTTGAATCTTATACAGTAGATTTCCAATTAACCGGGCCGAATTAACCATATTACAAATTAATCGGACCCTCTCTAAAAAAGTCAAATTTTCTTCGTTAAGGAATGATGCAAAAATTATAAACACAGATCATCAAAATAAAGCAAAGGATTTACGGGACATGCAAAAAAGGAGAAGAAAACGCATAAAATAACAGCAATGATATGAGATGATGTTACAGCATTTGGGAATTATTTTTATACATGAGAGTAAGCATTTTAAGAATGCATAATCTGAAATATATAAATTATAAATAGTTTTAAATCTCCATTTAAAATTAAATTGCTATGTCGCAAAAATGAGTTGATCTTCTGTTTCTCATTGGCATCTCTCAAAGCACAACGGTATCGAGCAACTGTGTATCGACTTTTCCTCATCAGATGTGATGAAGGTAGCTTCGGAGGCCGCTGCGGATATTATGGACACATGAAACGCATTTTTCTGTAACTGGGGACGTAAACTACAAGGACTGCTTTCGCTGAGCAGGCACAAATTGTTATGTAATACATACTTAGCTACTTCAGTTGTTGAATTAAAATATCTTAATTGTAATGATTTATCTTAATTCTGTTATCAGACTTAAAAGTTATTAATTTGTTTTTATTTTGTAGTTGATCTTAAAATTTCTTTGCCTTGTTGAAAAGTAATTGTTGTCATTTAATTTTTTTGACAGTTTTGGTTAACTCTGAATTTAAGTTGCTTGAGTAATTAATTTTTTTCTTTTTCCTTAAGGTAGTTTGGTTAACTATTTAAATTTTTTTGTTTAGTTAATACTTATTCTTAACTTGTTTGCTTAATGTTTAATTTCTTGTTAAGTTGACCCTTAAGGTAAATTTTTTAAAAACACTTTTAAAGTTTTGCCTTACACAAGTTGATGTTAAAATTTTAATTAGGTTTTGTTAACGTACCCCTTTTCTGTTAAGCTGGGATCCATATTTTCTGACTATGGTGGTCGTGTTTGGTGTTGTAGAAAACATAAAAATTTTTCTATGTGATTATTATATTTTAGTTGAAGTAATTTTCTTCGGTTTTTTATTAAATTAGTATTTAAAAACAAATCCTTAATTCCTTTCGAAAAACTTTTTACGTTGCTTTTGGGAAATCAAGATTTATGACTTTGTTTTGATGTTTCCTCGCTCTGCCAGACAGTGGTCTGGGAAATATCTTTCGTCAAGTGAGAAATCTGCACCCTGCTGGATCAGCTTGTTTTGTATGCAGCTACGCCACGCCAAGGTTGAGGGGTCGGAGTGATTCGCTTCCTTGCAGGCGTTCACCATGCTAAAATGGGACCCTGGTCGAGGCTAGCTCCTGCTGACAGGTTGATGACCTTGGAGGATCGGCGATTATTCGCCAACATCCAGCTTCCCTACTCCCTTGCTTCACCTTCCTGTTTGGAGGTTGCCATGCACTTGGCTTGTTTTGTACCATCTCGGATCGCCAAACGAGTGATTGGCGGAAAGAAGAAAAAGGCGTGCAGCGATCTACGAGAGGGGGAGACGTTTGGCAGACGAGAGAAGGAAAATTTTTGTGAAGGCTGACATCAGACCAGATAACTATAGCTCCTTCCCGAGTAGCTGTCTACGTTAACAGTGAAAAGATATCTGAAGAAATGGAGGAGAGAAAACCACCTATGGATGGCGACGCAGTGAGGACGAAACCCAGATAAAAAAGGGGCGGATGGCTCAAGAAAATTACCACTACTAACTTGCATTCTCTTTCTCTTTATCATATGGCAGAAAGTTTCTTCAAGGTACGCTGTTAAGTGGCAGAACGTATCTTCATGTACGCTGTTAAGTAATTGTGATATTCTGCTGAGGCCCCCACCTTGTAGTGCAATTGGTATGTCTTTTCATTTTCTCACTTAAACACATTGTACCGCCCTCTCGTTATGTATGTTGTTACTAGTTCTGTTTACCTTTAATAAATGAAAAATTTAATTTAACTTATCTTGTATGTTTCACTTATAACTTAGAACACTGGATCCTATAAATTTAATTAAAACTTGAACGGGTTGTTATATTATATTAAATTTAAACACAAAGCAATGTTAATTCCTTCTGTTGGAGTATTATCTGGTACTATTTACTGTTATATTTGAACACACAGGTTTTACTGTCTAAATGTTGTTTTATCATGTCTGTCACACAATTTTACACCCAAAGCAGTTTTTATTGTAGTGATGAGATTTAAAGTTGTTATTCATAATTTTTACTTTCATGTGTTATTGAATATTGAAAACTTAAACTAGTAAAAAACTCCAACAGTCCTCACAATGTCGCACCAGCGCCTTTATACGAAACAAAAGTGACTGTATGGGGTGGCATCGCAAACACATTCTTTCTCTATCCGTACATCTTCCAAGAGGTCACTTCCACAGATGTGAAAACGTGCTCCAACACAAGAGCTCGGAATACAGAAATGTTGCAGAATTACGTAGTTCCAGAAGTATAGCATCGAAATGTCGTTAATGACATCGTATGGATGAAAGAATGTTTTACACTGGCAATTTTCGTCATATGTGTATATTCTATTGCCAGTTATCTTTTTTAATGCGCTGGTCAATATGAGCAAGAAAAGAAGAGATGTTGCTATTCCAAACATTTGTCCCTGTAACCGTAATCGTGAATGTTATGTTGTTTTAAATCATCACACTCTCGAGCGCATACCTTCAAATAACAGTATAGGAAATTTAATTCATTCGTGTTGGTTGAGCAGATAGGCCGCTAGGAGTTCATATATCGGGGAAGATTTGTATGGCCACCATGTGCATTAATATGATTATTAGGCATTTGTATATAGTTGTAAATGTCATTTCCTCTAAATGAAGACGTTTCATTATAGAATAATGTATATATTCAATTTTTTATTTCATATTATTATCGTTACCTTATGTTCCAAATTTTTATACAATTATCTTTCATTCATACATATTTCTGCCGTTATAAAGAAAATAGGTAAAGTTTGATTACGTAGAACGCTTCATTACTTCTTTCTCACTGAAATACTAAGACAAGGCACCTTCACATCTCTAATATTATTATTTTTAACTTTCTATCAAATCCTTTCAAAATAGCTTACTTAAATATCTGAAAGAACTTTCCTAGAAACGCTCAGTATTACCTAGAACAGTATTAAAACGTCTGATTATTATTACGCTACGATAATTATGGTAACAAAGTCTGACTAATGATGAAAACTATTCGAAAAATCGAGTTTATTATATGGAATTTCGTTTAATCGGCTTACCACCCTGTTATTAATTTTTGAACAATTGGAAAATTTTATCATATTTATTTACTTTTAATTTCATATATTATAACTGATTCACATTCTTAGCTCTTGAGACATGGCAAAAAATATTTCTCTTGAATTTACAGTAAAAGATTTTTCTACTTTTACGATAAAATTGTTTAAGCATTGCTTCTAACATTCAGGAACCAGGTGACTGTTAAAATAACAAATGTGAGCAGATGAGAAACTGAAAGTAAATTTATGTTCTAAGAAAGAAAATAGTTAAATTTACTTTCAAGCAATAAAAATATTAGAAATGTTGAATGGATACGTATGGGAATTGTGTAACATAAAGCGAAGGTACAATTTATTCCGAAGTATATCCTAGAATGAGGGAACATTATGTCCGTTTAAATAAAATTCGAATAAAAAATAACTAGGGCTTTCGGTCGATTAAGATCTCAGATGACAGTCTTTCCCTCAGACTGTAGAAGATAGAGAAAAAAAATTTTCTAAATTCTTTTATTTGTTTTCCTTTCCTTAATCCATCAATATATTTTACAATTGATGGTAGCAAAGCAACATACTTTTTATTTTATTATGCGCTCGGTTGTCTTTGTTGCAAAGAAAGAATGATAGTATGAGCAGGATATGCAGAATAAAGCAGCTGATGCACATATAAGTACAATACTTTGCATTTACACATACGTATATAATATTTTGCTCAGACGAAAAGGTGGCTTCAAGCTTTATTTCTTTTTTTTTAACCTTTTTTTAAAATTTTTTTTACCAGTATCAGGAATCCACAGCCAGTAGTAATGTTTGCTTTGTATCAATCCTCCTGCCAAACATTAACAATATTTCAACCAGGTTTAGGAGCAATTACAAAATAAAATTTGCTGATTTTGGGAATTAATATTTCCGTATTTAATAAAAGAGCTTTCATTATTAAGATTCTTGCTACTCGCATTTGAATGTGAATTTTGTCTTAGGAAGATATGATATATTTCTTTTTTAATTATTTACAACATGACAAATGTTTTACTAATTGGAATGTTTGCTCTAAACGGAGCATATAAAAAGTTCTACTTTTTGCATAAAGAATTCTAAAATTATCTGGGCTGAAACTATTTTCACAAACTACTCTACCTTCTTTTAGAAAACATTTTAATTTGAAGTACCTAATTTTTATCAGTATTTAAGAAACTACAAAATATACCGTTGTTGAATAATTGTGTGTACAGATTACGATTATTTGGATTCCGCAAAGCATACGATGGTCATCTGCTTCTGTTGAGTTGTTTTAAGAAGGACTGGCTCTATACATTTTACAAGTGACACTTCCCATGCAACCAGCCCGCTGACTAAGATTTGAATACGGATCGCATTACTAACGTTCACCGCTCAGTTATTGCTGAGCTCTTATATTTAGAGTACGCATGTATACTGTAGAACGCAAGCTTGATTACGCGAAGATACAAGTGAGAATGGCTTGCAGAAAGAAATATAAGCAAAACCGCTGACCCATATAATTTTCTCTCAGCGTACTTCACTTTGAATTTCTGTCTCTAAATGTAATAAAAATGCATTTCGTGCAGATGTATGTATCTATATAAAGAATTAAAACCATAATACAAGTATAAAGATAGTAAAAATAAGTGTTTTTTATTCATTGACGCGGTTTTTGCGTAATTTTTATTATAAACGTCAATGCCTTAAAGCGTGGTTAAATACTATTTGTACAAAAAGCCCATTGCGCCTTGCGTTCAAATAAAAAAGTAAAATAAATAATAAAAGCAGTTTTAGATAATGTATTAAAATGATTTTTAAAATTATTTCTGCTGAAAGCATCTTCTTCTTTCCCATTTTAAATTAAACATATCAGAACTGTGTAGATAAGGAAGCAATAATTTTGAATTTGTCATACAAAGTATTTAACTACTCGGTAGTTTTCAAAACATAAATTACATCCATTCAGAATATTCGGAGCCTTCCCGAATTAATGCTAATTATTCAACATATAAGCTGAATGATGCTGTAGCATCAACAGCACTCGGAAATTACCTTGAAATTTTTGTAAACTGTCCGGATATTATACCAGTGATACAAATATTATTTATAATTGAAACCATTGACAACCCGCCCAAACTTCAAATCTGTATTTTTTGCTAGTTTAAGCAAGGACTTTTCTAAATTCTTTTACGATGTATTATGTTTTGCTAAGAGAAGGAAATACGTATTTCTTAGCCAAATATGTGAGAATAAGTTACAGTTTCAAATTTGTAATCAAACATTATGCCACATACTTAATTGACGTTTGCTTAGAGTAGAGATTCTGCAGTTTCCTAATATTGCCCTGATGTTGACAATATGGCCATATGTGTACATAACAAACAATTATATATTTACAGACATATCGCAAATTCACATTCCTGGGCTGATGTCTGGTCCTCCTATACACACACTGCATCGCCAATGAGACAGCCGATTGATTCGGATATTAAAATATCAGACAACAAACCCCGAAGGCACAACTACCAGTATTTCCAAGGCAGAACTGTAATTCTTCTAGGTTTGCATTTGCTCAGATGCAAGTATGCTAATGAGCAAGTTTATGCTTTTAGTGTTCTGAAATTTCACATCACACGGAGGACACAGGTGGTGCTATATAAAAATATATAAACTGAATTTTTCATTAACTTTAATGTAAGATGCGGTATAGGCATAGGAATGTTTCATTGCCATCTGCATTCCCCACAGGCTATCCCTGGCGAAATGCGTCAGCGCTCAAGGTGTCAAAAGGACATATTGACTAAGAGAGACATCAAACTGGGAAATGGGGAGATGTGCGTTGGTAAACTTAGAAGCAGGCGTGAATAAATTAGTATATGACTAAAGAGGGATTTGAGAATTGTTACAACTTTGGGCGTAGGTTATTATAAGCACAGATATAAGTGATACCATTAAATCGAGAGCAAGAGAACAATATACACAATGTATTACAAAAAAAATACGATTCTGTTCAATCAAATTATAATGCGATATTGTTCAACAAGAAGAGATGTGCAATATGCAAAACGTTATAAACAACACAATACAAATTCATGTGATACAACAAGAAAACGAAAGATAATACAATACATATTTGATACTTAGGTAAATATATATAGGGATAGGGTACAACAACTAACAGTCATTAAAATAATATTATACAGTGTACAATATAGCATACGCACTATCGTTTAATTACATACGGTGAGCCAATACATGTAAACATAATTCAGCACATTATTTCACACTTTGAAATTTAAGTTTTAACAACTGATATGCAATAAACAAAATGTACGCAATATGCAGCATAGTTCAGAAGTAAACACAGAATATAATGAAATAATACTGATGTACACGAAGCATAGGAATACCATAAAATGCATAAAGTGCGACGATGTACACGTACAAGTGAGAGAGTGGTTCTGACGGAATTTAAGATGCAATGGGCCTATTACTCATTTTGTTGTCTGGCAATATTATGCGAAATGCTAACACATTTACATAATTTGTTTAAAGCATTCTAATGGGTCTGATGCGCCTACAGATGGAAATGCATTATAGCTGGCTTTTATAGATGAAATTCGGTATTTTTCCGACTAAAAGTGGGGAAAATTGCTCTTTTATATGATTAGATAAGATCCGCTCGCTTACTAAACTGAACTTCTTCTTTTTTAAGACTCACTGTTCACTAAAAATAATATTGAGGAATAAAATCGGAACGGAGAGGAAATTGACAGCTGTGTGCAGGGAGCGAATGAGAAGTGGTATCGAAGAAATCGACCCAGTCGAACCATCTAGAACAATAAAACTGTGGGATAAAAATATATTAAAGAAGTTGGAAAATAATACAAAATACTAAATTCACTTTTAACAAGGTAGGAGACGCATTAATTTCTTCCCTAAAATGAGAATCTAAGTTTCCTGGCATGGTTTCAAAACAACTTCTTGTGAATGCACTCTGAAGGAACTACCGCTCCGTTTTGCGGAATAACCATTCGTTCACCCAGTAAATTGAACAGATTATTTCAATCAGTTAGCGAGCGTATCGTTCGTTCCTATTCACAACTGTGAAATGTATAGTAGTCCGGGTCATCGGCCACGCCGCAAATACGCTGGTCGTTGTCCCGGAAAACAAGTAAACCATAAGTCATAAAATTAAGTCATAATTTAAAAAAAAGTCATAAAAACTCTTGCCTTGTTAGGAACTAGGTAAACTGAGTAGAATCACTTATTAATTGCTAGCCTACTTTAGAAAAGAACATGCAAATGCTTCTGTCATTCACGTCAGTTTCTCAGAGGTGTTGCCATTGATTCAAAAGATTTCTCTTTAGTTATGCCTCTGAGCTCAGAAATTGACCCATCTATTATATGTATGTTGAGCTCATGACTACTCTTTTAGCTGCTGCATCAGTGGTCTCTTTTCCCAGGATTTCAGTGTAAGCAGGAAGCCAGTAGAGACGGGACCTGCTGATTCCCAGCGGACTGATAAGGAGCTCCTTTATGGTCCAAGGGGAGGGATTAAAAAACAACTTTTAAGAGGTAATTATTTATTTCATATTTGTGTCTGTATACGGCTCTACTGAAAGGCTCTGGAAACGATACTGGAAAGTCCCTTCTATTGCAGGCCTTCGCACTATCTTTATGACTTGTAAGAAATTTCTTGCATCTGAATAAATCATTCTCAGTTCTCCTCTTTGACAATGAATATCATTTTCGGTCTGGCATAGTGCTCACAACTATAAAATGTTATAGGAAACATTTACCTTTGTCCGCCAAATCTCTCTCCTTGTGATATTCATTCCTTTCCAAACTGTATTTCTGTCAACACTTTGATGGATTTTTATCTCAAATCTTTAAAGAATAGTGAAGTACCACGTACTAAAGCAATTTTTAAAGTATATTTTAAACGCAATTGCTTTCGAATCGACAACTACGAATTGCACAGTTTTAAAGGCTTTACAGTTGAAACAAATATAGTACTAATTATTAGTATTCACAAAATTTTGATAAAATATAATAACTTCCATACATGCAAATTACTCTTTTTAACAGCATAAATGGATCACGAATCGTTTGTAATGAAGGTAATTGTGTAAAATCGATATATGTGATAAATTGTTAACCACTGATGACAGATTTAATTAAATAATCAGCTTCGTCAATTATCTCTTTCAACTCCTCCTTTATAAAATTTTAGCTTCCTTTTCTTTCCTAGGTTCATCCATATATGTCAGAAACCGGAAATTTATTTTCTAAGTAAAATGTGTTGGAATATATCTTATCCAAGCAGCTAATATTTTCTGCCACAGCAATCCAACAACTAAATCCCCCTGCCGCAAAAAAATTGGAAGAATAATTGAGGCGTGGTTTTTAAAATTCAGACCCTAGAAGTCAAATTTTGTACTAAAACATAATTTTAAATATTTCTGCAATATTTGAAAACTAAGCAAAATCGTTAAAATACACTAAGACATGTATTTAAAAAAAATATTGATAAAATAATTAAGTCTTGAAAAGATGATATTAACTCAACATATTCTTACTGCATAAAGATCGCTATGCATGGTTTTCAAAATAACGTTCTAAAACATTATCTGTTAAACACAAAATCATTATACTCAGAATCTATTTTACTTATTTTTTAATTAAACACTTTAAGCTATTTTGTACGTAACGTTTTTATCTGTAGTGAGTTTTTTATGTAATATTTCTCTTTCTATTATCAAATGCTCCACAAAATTAACTATCTAGCTAAAATTCAGATCAATTAATTTTTCTTTTCGTTTTACTTCCACCTACTCAAAGAACGGATACTTTATTATATGCATAATTTTAGGATGCATGCATTTAATTTTTTATTAATAATTAACGCACGCGTATTAATCATACGTGATTTTAGCATACAAACTTAAACTAAGCTTTGCAGAACTTCAGTGCTAAAAAACTAAACTTCAATGAAAAAACACTGTTATTTCAGAATAAAAAAATGGTAAATTACTCCCGCACTAGAAAATAAACAACTATTTCGAGACTGAAAAACTATTAACTGTTAGATTTCCAGATGAAACACTTTCATCGGGAGAAGATAAGTGTACATACATTTAAGATGCATGATGAATTTTTCATAACACGAATAATTAAATGATTGTTTGACTAGCTAATAGAAAATTACTCGGAGAAAGAAGTACATGAGCTAAATATAGACATAAAAGAATCAGCCCTAATTTTTTTTCTTATCAATAATGATAAATTCTGTGTTAATTAAAAAATGCAAATTAAAAAATTGTGTACCAGTTAATGACATATTGTTGCAATTTTATATAAAATAGTAATTAATACATATATACATATCACATAACTAATCATTGATGCATTATTGCAGTTAATCACTGAGTAACAATAACAAATACTCTATATTAATAAAATTTGCCAACGTAAATACAGCATGTGATGGCAACTGCATCATGTGTATTTGTTTAAGGGGGAATTTTTCGTTATTCGTGAACAGAAAGCATTCTTATATTTGTTAAAAGCACATTTTCTTTGCATATTCTTAATGTAGAGTACAAATGGGAAAAAGATGATGAAGTATTGATCCTAGAACTGGGAAAACAGAAAAAGGATATTTAAATTTTCATTTGAGATTCTTTAGTTCTTGGGCCTTTCTGAAGATAAATATACTTTACTTAAAACTAAGAAGTAAGAGTTATTTTTACAAATAGCATTATTCGCATTTCTTATGACTCAAACTTGGGATTTTTTTAAGTAAAATTTTGTTTCTTATTTTTTTATTCTTCCCCATTTAGCTAAAGATAAAAATTACGTACTGAAACATATAGGTCAAAGCCATGCATATTAATTCATTTTTCATATGAATTTGTAGAGTCATTATGTTATTTCGAATTAGGAGACATGAAAATTGAGCAATACCCTTGCCGGGACTCGAACCACGGACCTCTCGAAAGAAAACGCACCGAGTGTTCTAACCACTTCACCACGAAGGCTTGCTAAGAAAGCGGGAGAAATAGCTTACATACTCCTCCTTTTAAAGGGCGACTGGAGATTAGGGGACGCAATCGCCAACATCATCTACCACCTTTTTAGGTCGAGTGCCACTGTAGAGACATGAGGTATTTTTGAAAGCAGGAGAGATGAGAAATGAGCAATGCCCTCGCCCGGACTCGAACCACCGATATCTCGAATGCGCGCCGAGCGTGCTGACGACTACACCACGAATTAATGCTAAGAAGGCTGAAGAAATACTCTATAAATTAACAGAGTTATAAAAAATGTGAGAAAGCTGATTGGTCGCCAACAGCGCTATCAGTTATTGGAAAGTAACAGTCCATCGGAATCAGCCTAACTTTAAAACAGTGTTCTCTGTGATAGATTTATCTCGAAGTTTGCACAAAGCAAATGGAAATAATTAATAACTGATTTATATATTTGGCACTTTTAAGCTTGCTCTTTTGACACGATTTTATTATTTTTACTTAAAGTTGCTCCCTGCAAACTTTGGTCTGAGCTTGTGTTTTGTCGAGATATCATAGAAGTTTCATTTATTTATTTATTTTTGTTGAAAATTACTTATGTTTTTCAAGTCACTGTGATTATATTGAAACTTTAGAATTGATGATTAAAATTAGACAAAAAAATCTTGCTTTCACCCACTATCAAGAAAGACCCTTGTCTCATTGTTGACTTAAGTATAATTAGTGAAATAAATGAACAGCAGGTACTCATTTACAGTGTACGTATGCATGCATGTATTTCTGCTTTTATTATTCCCTTATTTCTGAAACCTACACCATTTGTATTCAGTCTTTGTATGGCAGGACTGTCTAACATCATTTGACTTCAGTTACCTCATTGATTCACTGAACAAAATGTAGGATATTTCTTTTGTTTTCTAAACGATACATATGCAGAATAAACAAAATTCAATATTTAAGAGTACCTTTAAATAATTAGTTAAAAATTCGTATTTGTTATTTAATAAATTTGCATCATAAAGCGAACATGCTTATATGGCACATATTAATGCGATAATGCCTATTTAACGCGAGGAGAAAAGAAATGCTTTTATTTTATTTTTTATGATTGTATTCGTCATACAAGATTTAACTCTGATGCTAATTTTATTTTCAAAGACAGAAATTTAATAAACTGTATCTTAGCGTATTTCGAGTCAGCATCTGGCCAATATCGTTATGATTATTTCTATTATGCATATTTTTAACTAATCCTGGAGATCCGAAAAAAACATTTAGTCTTCCGCAGAACAATAAAAAAATTTTTCTTGTTATTATTATTATTATTGTTATTATTTCTGCTGTTGCTATTGACGGTGGTAAGCCCCACTGCGAAAACCTATAACGATATCTGCAGGTATATTATCAGTTATTTACTTTAAACCACATGAACCATTGTAGTTCGAAATACAGAAGTGTTTCATTGTTATCAATCCACATCAAAGAGCTCCGCTTTGTCCCTGTTTGAACACGTTATTTAAGTTATTTGATAAATTATAGTGTAACACAACTTCACTTTTTTATGGTTTTGTAGTTTTAGTAGTTTAATTTATCAGTTATAATATTTTAAAGCTATCGTCTTGCGCAATTAACTTTTTAATTCAAAAAAACATTAATGAAATATCTAGCAGAACTGTTGTAGAGACTGCAGTAATTTTTCTCAATTTTTTTAAAATTCAAAACATTATTTTAATTTTTAAATAAATTACACTTTTTATAAGCTATATTCTTAGTTTCAACAATGAATAGAATTGCCGTGATTTTGGTGCATTTGCGTGTACACTGGGCACAGCAGACAATCCTCGCATTGTGCGTCCAACACACATACTTCAATATAGTGGATTTTACATGCTTAACCGTTATTTCTTAAGTGTGCGGATAATTCGAAAATGCCTCTTAAATTTAAAAATACTGCCAATACAATATAGCTAAAAATACTGCCAAAAGGAGAACTAGCAATAGAGTTATGATTTCTACAAAACATTTTCATCAGTGCCAGAAATGTCACAATATTGAAAATACAATTTCAGTTTCCTTTGCTTAAACTATGAAGTATGTATAAATTTCCAGCAGTTTTAAAAAATCATTGTATAGACGTAATGCTTGAGAACAGCTTTCACTGAAACGTAATCAAAAGCAAATCAAATAGAATAAACGATTTTCGATAATCCATTTTTTAAAAACAGTCAGCATGAGTTTTATAACCACATAAGAAAAACGTTTCTTCTTAAGCAAGAGCAAGATTTAAAAGCGTAATTAAAGCGCATATGGCTGTGTTTTGCCATATATTACAGATGCGACTCGAGTATTCTGCTAACGTTGTGCTTGCTATAATCTATGCTATAAGTATATAAACACTAACTTAATTGGCGACGGAATGAGCGCTAGAGACCTGTGTGAAAATAAATGGGTATTTCTACAATAAAATTTAAGAAAATATTAATTTATTTTTAAGCGGAAATTAGATCATGCATTACAACGGATTTAAGATATACGTCGGGAAATCTACGCTTTGAGTTTTTGTATATTTGCATATCTGTAAGCGTAACTTTAATAATAGTTTTAGAATTTAAAATCAAAACTAAAAGTTTTTATAAATGGAAATTCTGGATTCAAACTCTGAACTTCTTTGTATGAACTATTCGCTGACTCAGTTACAGAAAAGAATAAAAATATTACTGCTGTAAGCAGTGCTTGTGTGATGAATGATACGAATTCGTGAGCAAACTTTGAAATATATTATATCTGGCATTCCAGTGACACTTAAATATAATATATAAACCTTTTGGGAAATCGGAATTCAGTACCATTCATAAAAACGTGTCATTTTCTGGCTAAAGTCGGAAGAAAAGTTGAAGATCCTACTATTCTAGTAATGAAAAGAAACAAACATGAAATAAGGTTTTATTTTTTATAAATATAATATTCCTTGGCATTGCCATCACTTGATGTTGTTATAACAAGATGAAAAACTGAAGAAACTCTCTGCGTAGGGTAAAAGGTGTCTTCCGCATTAATTATCTAGAAAAATGTTATATAATGATTTTCTAATAATGTTACATGATGGCTTTCGACTTTATTTTATTGCATACACGAAATAAATAATAAATTCAACTATACCATCACATTCATAGAGTTTAGAATGCGTGAATTTCCATATGCTTAATACTTCTTCTCTATTAAAAGTATTTGGAATAGTTTTACATTGATTACTGTTTCATTTTAAAATGTTTTGTTAACCTATTATTCACGTAGTTAAGAATTTTCATGTAGCTTCAATAAGTTAATGCTTATATTTGAAAAACTTCTCAGAATAGTATCAAAAAACAAATTAACTTATCATTTATCAATTTATAATTTATTAAAATAACAAATGGAGTTGACGAAAAATAAACAAACTATATTTTCTATATTTTTAACGTTTTTCTCATATAAAAATTATCTAAGTAAAATGATACCTACATTATGTGTAACTGATATGTAAAGCAGGTTTCGCAGGTTTTTTAATTATAATAATATCTAAAATAAAAAAATTATTAAATTAACTTTATGACATATTAAAAGACGAAGATCAGTAAAGTTTTAAAAATAATAATAATATTTTACTCCAAAACTCTTTAATTCTTCCTAATTTTGGCTCATTCCTGAAAAATGAAACTGTGTAAACTCAGTTATTTGAATTCCGTCTTTATCCTTTTTCATTACTAAATCAAATTCGGGTTACATGAAATTTATAAGTGGTTAAGTGGGCTGAGTGTTAATAATTATTTTATGCATAATTTCTCTCTTTTTTGAAATCATATAACAAAATGAATTTTCAATATGCAAAAACTTCCTGCCTTTTCTATAAAGTACGACGACCTTCGTTTATTTACTAGATGTCAACCGTCATTGCTCCCGTATGAATGTATAGACTTATTATATTTGAATTTAGTTTGGTAACCTCTGTCAAGATACTGAAAGGTAAGTCTTCCTATAATTACTTTTACATTATAAACAGCACAAAAGAAAACAAAAGTCTGTCTACGAATGGAGGATTAACCATTTAAGTTAAGAATTTCTTCAAAAAGGAGTATCTTTTGAAACGTCTGTTGGAGTGTCTGTCATTGCTCTGTTTTTCTATAAAGAGCTTTAATGGGTAAGCATTAGCTTTCAAATTATCACTCAAGCAGGTGTATGGAGAAGCATTTGATGAGATACTTCATTAAAATATGTTAATGTATTCGCAATGAAAACCCTAACTGCAAAAATTTCAGATACAAAATTTTGTTTACGAATTCGCAAGTAACTACAAAAAATGCTCTATTTTCTCAAATACGTAACCCAGTTACGTCTAAATTGGAAAACATTGGGCTTTGAAACTAAACTGGAATTTGAAACCATTTAAATTGGGCTTTAAAACCGTCATTAACTATCTTGGTTACTTTAATAACAATGAAGATCTCATATAAGAAAAGCAGATTTTAAGAACAAATTTCGCAACCCAATTTGGCTTCAGAATATTTGCCTATTAAGATATTTAGGTATTTTTTGGATCTCTGGGATTTTGGCTGACATGCTTGTTTGTGCTTGCGTGTACAACCAGTGATAAGTTTTGGTATCAACACATCTATAAAAATCCATTGTAGAGTTATTCTTTAAAAGACAAGCATATCACACTGAAATATTCACAGTTTGCTAACCAAACTAACTACAAATTAACCCAAGAGTTTAAGTTTAGTTTCTGATATAAGTTTAGATTTCTGATATAAATAGTATAAAACTTCAAAATTTGAAAAACTTTTATTAATATTCAATATTAATGTTTTTATCCGAAATTATAAATGATTCTTACCGTTAACAATACTCAAATATCAAATAACTCAGAATTAAGTAATGCATTATAATTATTTTCCTGTTCATATGCATTTTATGCCTTCTTAAAAAATTTTTATCAAGTCGGCCAAGTTACGGAGCCTGAAATTTTATTAATAACATATATGTGATAATTCATAAAGTAGACTTAAGATCCATGAGTTATTACAAATGCTGTCAGAAGAAATTCCTGCTTCATTGAATATGTGAGGAATTCAAAATTGAAATGCACATATAGTATTTGTAGGTCAAGAAATTTTATCGAATGGTACTAGTAATATGAACAAACATATCACATCATTTTTCATCAGACACTTATTCGAATATTCAATTCAGTGCTCTAATGCAGCCATCATGGAACTGCTGGTGTCACCTCTTTATCACAGGAATTGTTGTCCAGCCAAGCAACTAATCCCTATGCATTTTTGGATTGCTACCTGCTTTTTTGATGCTCTGTTATTAATGTGATTCATTTGATCATCTTACAACATAATCCCCTTTGTGATCGTCTTTGTTGGATTTACCTGTAGAACAACATCAGTCTGGAATTCTTCGAAATAGTGTTAAAACTTGACTATGGCTTTGATATCACATTGTTTTTGTCCCATACATCTCCGTAACCTCATGGAGAGATATGATAAATTTTGACGTATGATTTATCATATATCACCATGATCCTCTTTTGGCTTGCTATTTTGCCTACATAACTGTACCATTCCTTATACTTCAGGATTGAAGCATTATAATGGCGTGCTACGATACTTCTTGTAAAGTTATTACAATGAAAATGTTTCATAAAAAAGGCCTGATTAAGGGCATCAGTCTGGAAATAAATTACTTTGGTTGCACAGTTATGGCCAAGTAATATTGACGGTGAATCTTTTAGTACTATTTTTTGACTAGAGGGATGTTAAAAATAGGTATTTTATGTTTTGCATTTGTAAAGGTTTATTAGTTTAACAGTGATTAACTACAAATAACCAAGCTAATGTTCTGCGATAGCCAGTACCTTCATTAGCTTTGTTATTTGATTTAGTTAATAACAGTTGGAGTTGACATGATTCTAGAACAAGTTTTATTAGATTTTCTTCCTGTATTACTACGTTTTGGTGGCAGCTTTGTTATAGTGAGAAATTTCTGTAAATACAGTCTAAATACGTAATACTGAATACTGGCATTTCACTATTAGCGCATTCATACCCGTCCTATTTTTTGTATATTAGAAAGAACATTTAATGACAGTTAAGTCTTTATTCCTGTCTATACGCTTCAGGATGCGATAAGTGGTTCTGCTAATTCTACTTGTTATTATATTACTTCGATTATTTTTTTATTAGTGAATTTCTGTCTAAAGAATAAAAGCTCATTCAGAATGTTAAATTAATGCTATTATGAATCTGCTTAGTTTAGTAAAAGATGGAGGCTTACAAGTTAACTTCAAAGAAAAAAAAGATTGAAATTTTATTTTTGGAAAAAAAAAGAATAATGATCAATAATTTAATCTGGTCCACATGATTTTTGAAGCAGAATAGAAATGGAAGATTAATGGATTTTTAGTTTCTTCTTTATTTCCAATATTTATCAGAAACGAAATAACTTTTAAAATATTTCTGACAGGAGCATTCCTAATTTCAAACTCTAATGGTCACTAGAATTTGGTAAGGAGGGGAGAAGAACCATTTCTTTTCGCGTAGATTTTGCTGCCTTTTATTTTGATTGAGAAAATTTCACTCTGAAATGTTGCTAAAAAGCTTTTGAAATTTATTTTTCCTCATTCTTGGAGATACGTGTTGTCTTTTACGAAACATAAATAACTAAGTTAAGGACTAAAGAATTTCTTTTGCATAAATGGAAATACAAAGTTTGATTTTGAACATAACGTTGCTTTTAAGTCCCTTCATTTAAATATTTTTCTATCTTTAGCTAAGCAAGTTGTGTCATTTCATATTTCACTAAAGCTTATAGCTTTGTTCATTTTAATCTAGATGTAAATTATTCGTAAGCTTTAATTAATTTAACTATTGATGTATTTTATTTATCCTATTTGCTAACTGCATTATAACATAATTCTAATGATGATGAATTAAATAATGACACATATATAGTGTTCATGGTTAAAAATATTAACATAGCACTCTTGAAGGGAGACGAAATTCTTAAAGGAGTTATGGATCATATTAAATATTTAATATTTGTTGTCAGCAAAGAATCTTCGTTAAAAAAGCAAAGATGGTTTAAATTAAATGAAAAGTGAGTTTAATTGAATTGTAGCAATCATACATCCTAAACGGAAGGTTTTTAACTGCGAAATTGTGTATTACATCTAAGTTATTTTGCTGCATTGAGACGAGTCCTAGATTAGTACCCATAATGAAACTGACTGCATTCACTAATATTATGCTTAATGAAGAGGCATATAAATATTTTACATAACTTTCACAAATATGGGTATTACCCTATCGTATGTTTTCATATAATATATTACGTCAATTCTAAATAGTAGTGTTATATAGTAATTCTGGTATCAGAGGGTTTTCTAGCTGTGGGTTCCTTGGCAAGAAATTGGTCGACAAAATATGGGCTTAAAATATGAGTTAAAAGATAAAGAATATGATCCTTTCGCTTTCTGTATGTGTTCTAATGACAACGAAAACGTTTCCTTTCCTAAATGAGATCTTGGCTACTGGGTGCTCTGCAAGAAAGGAGTTTCCATAGAGACTTTTATGGCGGTCGTGTGTATGCTTTGTAGATTAAGATTGTTAATTGTGCAGGCGGCTATATTTGTAAAATACGTTTGGAACGAAAATAGGCACCAGTCTTTCTTATGCATTGCTTGATCTGTGATGCAAACAGAATGTGTAGACAAAAAGTATTTTTCACTGTAAGATACGTTGTTTTGTCAGGGCGTGAAGGAGCAGAGAGGAACGTCTTCAGGAAGAGAAAAATACTCTTCGCAATTTCTACTAGGTTTTCGCAATATATTAATAAAGAAGGATGTGCGACGCCTACTCAAATTTTTAAGGAGTTATTATTGGGTGGGATAAAGTCATGACAGACTGCGATTCACCAATTAATTTGAAATGGGGGCATGATTTCGCCTGTCGTTTTTGTATAATTAATAACTAGGCAAGAAGTTAAAAGAGGGTGATTTAGGTGAAATGATTGGTTAGATTTGGTTAAGAAAAGGAGATTTGTTTTTTCCTTCAGCTATCGGTTTTGAGTTGGGTGGTCAGAATTCAGAGTGTCAGCCGCTTATTTTGAACAGAGTCTTCTGCTTTAGGTGAAAGTGATGTGTTCCAGTTTCTAATTCTTCTAATGAAAGTAATTCATTCTGATTTTGACAATTTACGAATAGCGAGAGATCACTGGCTGTAAGGTGTGCATGGATTGGATGGTGAAAGAACTTTTTATTGGCGACGTGTAGAAATAAACAATATGATAATTAAGAAGAGAAAGCAGAGTAATGCGGTGATGACCCTCCAGCATATGTGAGATCAGCGGTATGGAATGAATAAGTGCATAATGTAAGTGAAACACAAGAACTCATAAAACACTTGAGAAGAAGATGAATTACGAAGCCGGGTCGGAGACATGAATTATCGAACTGTGTTAATTCAATCTGAATGAACAATCGTGTGTACAATCGTGAACAGTATCAAACTGTGTTATGTTCTATAAGTGACTGTGTTAATGACAGGTTTCATGTGTTCATCGTACTGCATCGCTTAATTTGTTTTGTTTCTTGACTGTGAGAAACCCTGAAGTCGGCAGTCGTAAATACCCTTCCCCTTCTCTTTATTGTAGAGTGATTACGTAGATCTGAGTTTTATTTGGATGGTAAATATTTATTCTGGAGTTTAGGATAAAGCTTTTATTTGTTTGTTTATTGTGACCTTAATATGTTATTGGAGAATGTAGGAAAATGTATTTTAAAAGGTAAAAATTAATAATTTTGTATGAAGGACATGTGTTTAGTTAAGAATATGTTTTTTGTCCACAATAGGTCCAGTTAATGAATTGTAAATAGCGATATTGATCGATCTGGGTTATTTCCTAATTACTGTCAAATTGTTCATTAGGCAGTAAGATAAATAAAAATTGTAGTGTATAAAAATTTGGTATGTGATTATTTCACACCAAAAGTTCTACACAACAGTAGTTCAAATATATTTTTAAGGAACTTGAAGAAAGAATTTGCTGTAAGTTGAAAAAAAGACATTCTTTCATTATATCATTTCATCCAGTATATTAAGATGTCCAGAATATTAGATCTTTCAATGATAAACAGAAAATCTGCATTAAAACGTGTTTGTGATTATTATATTGAATATGCAGAGCAAGGCAGTAAATGTCAGCTGCCAATAAATGACATTAGCATATCAGTGGCATGCAAAATAACATGACATACAGTTCAACAAGATTATTATACCCTTGTAAAAGTGCACCAAGGAAAACCACTCCGGTTTTGTGAGATATTTGTTTAGTGGAGAACCTATTGTAAAGTGACAAGAGATTAAGATTCTTCAGAGATGCATTATATGCAGCTATAAAAATATATACAAGTGGAAATTTATATAGAACCTTGTTTAGAACATTTTCGAAATATAAATGTGAGGGGAAGATTGTATAGTTAAATTCAGAGTTCTTTCATACAAACAAGTCGCTATGCTTTCATTGGTTTCAACAGTTCATTGGTGGAACGGAATGGAATTGAATAGTGGACTCAGTATACGTTCCATAAAGAAAGAATTGGTGGAAACCGTAATAACCGTAAAATAGATTTCCCAGCAGAACTTGTGTACTGCATTCCAAATATAACAGGCATTTAACGAGGTTTTTTTGCCACTCAAAGAAAACATCTCTTGGGTAAATGAGCACAAAGCTTTGGTTCGAGATTGAAGTTGACCTGAGAATTATTCTGTACCCAGAAACTCTCTGAGAGGAGCGAGCGTTCCGCGATGTTGCAGCTGTCATTGCACTGAATGCTCTCCAGATTATGAGTCAAGACTTTTTATTGTTACAGCTGAAGAAGCAAAGAAATTTTATCCTTAAGCGCTGAATCAACATTTCATCAGATTTTAAACTTGAATTACCGAGATTTTCGTGTCCAGGATACTGATCACCAACACCTTACGAGATTTCGTTAGGAAACATCAAAAGTACTCGCTATTGGCCAAAGAATTGCGCAATATCGAGTCTTAATATTTTATGGCGAGAAGCTATTAGTGTTGAAAAAATAATTAACTCCAGTCATCGATGTGAAACATTTTGTGCATCATTACGTATTGCTTCTGATAGTTACCAAGGTCGTGACCTTAGCCAGGCTATGATTTTCATCAAGAATTCAGGATGAGTCATTCCCCCGCCTATCGTATTGGACGATTTTGCAACCGAACAAACGGTATTCATATGTTCTTATTAAGTGTTAATTTTGCTAATTTACTATCTAAATAATGATTGAATATTGATGTCCATCGTATTATAAATCCAGTTACGTTAGAATAAAAATGATGTTAGTATTTATCAGATTCCGAAACATAATCCGAAAAAGTAGCTGTGTTTTCAAAAAATTCTTTGAAAGTGTAAAAGTACTTGTGTTGTTTTGCGATTTTTGTCTAGAAGCGTTATTTACAAAAATCACTTTTGCGGTGGTTTCAGAAAATTCTTCGAAACAGTCTGACTTGTGTTTTTTGCGATTTGTGTTTAAAAGTGTCGTATACAAGAATCACTTTTGCAATGTTAAACAAGGCAAAGAAACATGCTTTTAAACATAAATGGATTTATTTCTGTAATGTTAACGAATTCCCTATAAATGAAATAACGGATTTTCATTATATATCGTTTAATGATCAGCAGATTTTTTATATGCATAAGACGTTAACGTGTATGTTATTCAATGCTTCTATATAGAATATGCAAAAATGCATTATTGATTTCAGGCAATGTACTGACTGAATGGAGATATTATGATAATCACCACTGTTCTAAATAGTAGAAATTAACGGTAATGCATTGTACAGATATGATAAAAAGATATTTTAAAAACATGTAATAAGAAGTCATCTTAAAAAAGATTAACAGTAGTGCTAAATATTATAATCCATGATTACTGCGTTTTTGCAATACTAATATTAAGTAAATATGAAGCACATTTTCAACATTTTTAGAGCCAACATTAAATCCTTTTTCCGCCATTTGAATTTTAGATTAATAATAGTGGATTACTTAGTAACAATATTTTTGGAAATTTTCAAAATACTGAATACGCTTGCAATTACTTACTTAAAAATATTCGAAATATTTTACAAAAATTTTTATATTTCAAATAATCGTGAACTAAGAAAATATTTTTAAAGTAATACATATCTTATTAATTGCAAACTGCAGGATTTTTTTGTAATTTCTAACATCGCATTGTATCTTTGAAATATTACTGTCATTTATATTTGTTGGTTATATTATTATCTTATCATAAATATAAATGTTTGAACTTAGGTTTTATATTGTTAAATTTAAGCATGTTTCTATTGTCTTTGCTTAGTTTATATACGTTTGTGATGATAACAAAATTTACCATATGGATTTCCTTAGTTGATGACCTAGTTCATATGAAAATTCTTTAATTGCTTCAAGTAATTTAGTTTTTCTTTCGTTTTCATATAATAGTGATATAATGACCACGTCAGCGGCTAAATAGGTAAAGTCGCTGAATGATGGGAGTTCGACCCGGTTTCGATTCCATGCGAATAGTTTGGCTACATGGTTGTTTCCCCATGGGTAAAGAAAATATGAGCCAGTTTGCCTTATAACTCCTACATGAAAACATCCCTACCTTTAGGCATGGAGCCTTTGTGTGCTTTACCATATTTAGACAAAGTAATTTAACAAAATAGAATAACAGTTATTTTCTTTATAAAATCATTAATGTTCTGCAGATGAAAACCATATGTTATTCGTAGCAAAGTTAGTAGTTTAGTTGATCTCAGTAAATAATCTTCTCCTTTAACATATCGGACAGAAAAGGCCCCATGTTTTTCAGTATCGCGGCCTTCCTGTTACGGAGATCACGCCAAAGCTCAATCATTTCGTGAAATTCTTTCTCCCTTTCAGTCAACTGGCAAGTATAACAACTTATATACTCATGAGGAACAGAAATATTTTTCTACCACTGGGGAGGGGGATTTTGTTGTCGGTCAGGAAAGTACCTAAATTCACGTTATAGCAGGAACAGATTTAGTATAATTCAGAAACAATAATTCTGGATTCATTCTGGATTCAGAACCAAAAATTTGGATCAATAATTCTGGAGCATGTTACAGTACACAGCTTCATCGTCGGATATGATTCGTGTATGAATGGACTGAGATTACATAAACCGGCATACCAGTCGGCAAGATTCTCTTCCCTTGAGTCCAACTGTCAGGAAGACAATATTACAACTGGGAAAAACATGATAAGGGAAAACCGATTGTAACAGCTTTAGATATTGTTGCAATAATAATCTTGTACTTTTGAAATAGTTGAATTTGAAATATATATGTTAATAAATGGCAATGTTTGAATCGCCAACTCGAGAACTGCGTGCGGTTCTCGCACGAAGTAAGAAAAGGATTTTTAATTTAAAAAAAAGAGAGAATACGTTTTTGCTGTTAAATTTTTGCATGTCACCTTTTCTTGGAGTTATATGTTGCAGATAGGCAATTGATGTATTAAATAAAGTTTGCTGTGTTCCATCAATGGAGTTTACTTTAATTACGAAACAAGCATTACACTATGGATCAAATTCCAGAAAGCGTCATTATAATTAGTACTGTATCAATTCATCACATGATATGAGCTAAGGATGAAGCATTTCTGAAAATCATCGTCTTTAGAGATGACGATTTGGTACGCATCTGAGGAAAAACGGAGATTCGAGACAACAATAATGTTCGCTTGTCAATGATGATGAGTAAGAACCATTCAAAAGATTTTTTCCCGCGATATCTAAGCGCTTATCAAAAGGTGGGGTGGTAGGTATTAGATGAAGGCTATACTGAACATTAGTAATATAATTGTTTTAATGTTTGTAATATGTATTTTATGCAAAACATTTGGATTTTCTACTGAAAACATTGAATCAGGAACTAAGAATTCCTTTTCTTTTCTGAAGAGAAAGAAGGACCTGTAACTCGTATCCTTAGAAATCGACAGGATTTACCAAAACCTTGGCCAAATTAAGTTGAATTTTGCTTGATTTTATGTAGAACCAACTTTTTTAAAAGCTTATTATTTTTGAAAATATTTGAATACAGTAAAAAATACTTGTAAAATAAAAAACATAGTAAGCGAATATCATTTTTAAAATAATTTTAGTTCTATATGTGTATTTAAAATTTAAGTCTAGTAAAAATCAACACGTATATGTAGTCGCTATTTGACTTAGGGATACTTTCTATTCCTCCTAAAATTCTGTTCATTCAATATAGGAAACAAAAAATTTACTAGATGTTTTTTAAAGAAAATAATTTTGATCAAAATTATTCCATAAAGTCTTGAAGAAGTAATAAAAGTACTTCTAACGAAGAAATTACGGGTAAAGAAGGTACATTTCATATCCAGGGTTTAAATATAACTATTTATCAGCATATGTAGCTACACTATGCAAAGATTTAAGTTACTTTATATAAGTAGTCATTGAATCTTTGTTAATTATTTTATCTTGCTGTGCGTTTTAAAAATCAGTTATGTATTAAGTTTTGTCTTGTCTTTTTATCCCGTATGTTGTGTACAGGATACTTAGAAACCATAGTAAAGACTTTGTTTAAATATTGATCCTGGGTATCTACTTTCAATTATATCGTTTCTTAAAATAAAGAAAATAATACTACGAGAACCGCTTCAATGATGTGAAAAGAAAATTTCTATAAAAATCAAAGTTAGCTAAGTTTCCAACAACAATAAGAACAAAAAAATTCTTTTTAGCAAAATATTTATTACGTTTTACATAGTTGAAAACAAAACATTCCTTGTCTTTGGCGCCAATATTGCAGGTATACGTTTAACAAGTGCTTTCAAGGGGAAAGCTTCAAATTTAATAATGCGCCTCTATGCAAGACGAAATTATGACTTGGTGAAACAGCAACTATAGTTTGTTAATGTTTCCTAAATTTGACTGTCAAAGTTTAGAATTTCATGATAATAGATATCGTTATGAATTTTGCACATAGATATACGATTTTAGTAAAATTATATGTGAAATTTTTGTACTTTTCTGTGTAGTGTAATATGAAAAATCTAGAGAAAAAAAACTATGCCAGAGAAGTAAGAATACAGGTGCAAGTCCATGCAACATTGAGTAATGGCGAGATATCGCCTAGCTGGCAACGGTTTTGGAGACGTATTTTATGACGAAATTCGACGACAAATCGCCGAAACTTGCCAAGCTTGGCGATAGTTTGGTCCGTTCTCTGTATCATTAAGTATTGTAACTGAATATATGTAATTAATCACTATATTAGCTGCAACCGTAATTCGACACTCATATTGTCATCTAGTAATTTTCAGAAGCAGAAAGTACTAGAAATATCTCGGCGCCCGGGTGAAAACTATATAATGCCGGAGAGAGTACCCGCTCTCAATTAATTAGTTTTTGTTGCTGTGAGTTGCTAGTTCAGAGCGAACTGAGATAGCTGCGGGTCAGCTTTCTCTTTAGATGCGCTTTACATTACGTTGTGTTTAACGTTCTTAGTAGCCTGAATTGTAACTACTGATTGTACTCGGTGATACTGTGAACACCTGTATGAATATTTCTGTGGAAGTTTCCAGAACTTTGAGGTGTTTCTTTTAATAGAATAAATTTGATTAACCTATAATCGGACCTGTGAGCATTCAATATCGTACGAAACCGTACGCTCGCAGCACTATCAAATAATGACATAATCGATAAATTCATCACTGAGCTCTCTGGAAATTTATTATGCAAAAGAATGTAAATTTTATTTTTAATATATTGATTATTCCAAACTGAACAAAATTTCCTATATGAAATTTTTAAAATACTTGAATTCTATTAATACTCAGTTACATCTACGAAGCGTTCGCATTCATAATACTGAAACTATTCACATAAAATTCTCTACTGAAATGTAAAGAACTTCGTAAACGGAAATACATACTTGGATTTTAAGTAATGCAATCTCTAGCTGTTTGTTTTGAAAACTCTGAATATCTGATTCTTTACTAGGATATATTCAGAATGATATGCGTGAAGCTTTTATGGTGCTTCTAATGTTACATTAAGGCCTCTTTCATATAACGTTAAAGCTTCTTTGCTTCATCTGAAATTTTTAACAAAATATTCTTTGGAAAAATGCTTTAGTATCGAAATGCCTGTCGGCATGCAGACTTCTGACAAGTATTGGAAAAATAGGAATTCGCATCAAAATCGTCTAGTCTTAAAAATATTAGATTTAAATCAACATTTCAACAATTTTGTCCCAAAACACTAACTGCTAAAATTATAGAAGATTGACTCACATAAATAGTAGCTTACATTATAAAAGTATTAGTTTAGGAACTTTATTTTGAAACTGTAAATTTTTTTTTATAATTTTAAAAAGACTACATAGTTTTCACATGAATTTGTTAACAGAGTTCTGGAGTCAAGAGAGGATGCCCTCGCTTTTGCCTTTTCAAAGCGAAAGGTAAGAACTGAAATTTTCTTTCATTTGAAAGATGGCCGCTTTTGAGTTATTCAGAGTTAATCTGAACTCTTAAAACACGTAATTAATTTCCTTGAGCATGTAAAACTGATGTTAGCCAATATTTTTCTCTTAGCAAAAGCATAATCTAAAGCTTCTTACGAAAACACATCCTGAAATTAAAATGCTCATTTGAATTCCTATCAAATAATGACTTAATTCTGATCTAGAATTAAGTTATTCTTTTTACTGCTAAAGAATGGCGCTCGAAAAACCGGTTTTTCTACCTGCTAGCAGTCCTTACTTTCACGATTCTTTTTTGAGGAGAATCCATGTCACTGAGCTTCTTCTCGAGGTTTTTTACCAGCGACTTCAGGAATTTTGTACCGACAAATCAGGTATCTATAACGGAGGTTATAACGAAGCAGATGAGGCTAGTCAGTACTCCTGTATACACACACGTAAACCATTTTTCCGTGCGCCCCTCTGTATAACTCCATAACGTATACAACCTTCAGACATTTAATGAGGACTGAAATTCGATTATTTTAAAAATAAATAAGTAAGTGAGCAAATTTATCCAAGTATGATTTAACGTTGACTGAATTTAAGAGATCTTCTACAGTTATCTGAAACTTTACCAAGTTGATGTAATTAACAAAGTAATTCAAACGTTCTAAGCCTTTTTAAACTACTAACTTTTTTCTTGTATCCAAATTTTTTCCATAAGCATAAATTATCGAGGCTTGACTTTCACCAATGTAGATTTGAATAAACTATATTCCCGGAAGCTATCAGTTTGGTTACATCCGTTCTGTATTTTTCGAATAATAATCGCCTTATCTTCAATGTGAAATGCTATATGTTTACAGTTCGGCATACGGATGAACGTTTGCACTTGGATCTATAGATAGCCTCACAACCAAAAATGCATGTCATGGAGTAAGGAAATAGAGGAAGCTAATCGGTAGAGCATAGCAATTAATTAGTCTCTTGAGATAAAACTTCCTCATAGAAAACTGTTTCATAGATTTCACCGTTACTAATAATTCATGCAAAAAAATATAGAATGTATCAGAATCCATTGTGTACAACTTGTAAATTTTTCAGCTTTCACATGACCAGTTACTTCCGCTCATGAATATTACTTTAATGCAGCTGGTACAGAGATTGCAGCTTGTAGAACACAAGACACACGACATGAAATCCGCAATATCGATGACCTACGAGACTGCTAGTGTCTCCACTTATGCTACTACATAGTTTTCACATGACATTGTCAACAGAGTTCTGGAGTCGAGAGGATGCCTCACTTTTTCCATTAATCGTCAAATATTTACTTAATATGCTCAGAAAGAAAAACTAATCAATTAACATTTTACAGTGGCCTTTTTCTAATACACAGTTCTGTTCAATTTGTAAGGTTTTATGTTTATTAACTCAATATATTATTACTTTTATCTTTAATGTCACTTCTACCATCATCGACTCTCACCAGAATGCAAACTGGTTACCTGTATTACAACAGATTAATTGAAATTAGGAGAGAGATTTTAGCTTCGATCTGTAACCTTTCTTCATACTATTTACACCCAGCTTTCAGATTTTTCGGATCGGCGTTAGGGTTTTGCTAGCCATGTTTGCTCACGTCAATTAGAGGTCCTGAGCCAAAGTTTACAATATGACTTTTTCTGCGTAAATTAAGTACTTAAGTTTTAATTTGATGTTTCTATTCTGTGGAATCCCGCAAGCCGTTGTGTATTGTTCTGTTAATTACACAAGCTGTGTAAGTTATTAATTTGAAGTTGCAATGAAAGGTTTATTTTAAATCTTTCTCTGAGTTCACAGTTACTTTCTTTGGAACTCTTAAGACGAAGCGGTAAATCACTTGACTCGCTCTACGGAGCCAGAATTTAGCTTTGAAGTACACCGGTTCCATATAATACCTTCAATCAAATGATCAGCAGCAGCAGAACGCAGTTACAGTTCTTGTTATAACACTAAGTTTCAACTGTTGGAGATATGAATGAGAAATGACTTTAATGATATTCATCTGATCGTGGGTTATAAAAGGACAAAACTTGTACCAAAATACGTACCTGGAATTCGTACTCGTACCTGGAATTTTCTTAGGTAGCTTTTTACCTTATAGTATTTCAGGGTATTGACTTACCTGCATCTACACTAATAATCTCTCGATGCGGGTTATAAATAAATAGAGCTGTTTGTTGCCTTTTGCTTTGATCTGACCATTAATTCTGTGAAATGAATATTTCTATGAAGAAAGACTTTGTAAGCCTACGACGATACGAAACAGATCATCAGATGATTTTTCTACTCGCATAATATGCCATCCGTAAGCTCGAAATGATAGACTATTCGAAAGGAGAATAGTCCACAAACACCGGTGGTCTGCTTCTGGCAAACTAAAACACGTCATCTTGTGGATCTTCAAACGCTCTCTCCGAGCTTTAACAATGAACTATGATAACTATGAACATGCAATAACAGCATTTTCTGATGAATAAACATCAATTGCGTATCTATTATTTTTATTACATGTCTTTTTGGCATGATCGACTGGAAGCTCATTGCTCCTTGAGATGAGATTTGGTACTTGATTATCCCATTTGATGATAACAGTTCACCGATAATTAATAGTTCCATCAATAGTTCATAAAAGTAGTTAAATTATTACGTTTCGTCATCAAACAATCATGTAAAAACATAGAAACGTTTAATTGAAATAATGCGAGCATTTAATTCAATCCTTTTGTTAAATATAGCAGCAGAAAAATAAACTAATTACAAATTAAAACATTGTTAGATATTTGTAATTAATTAACTTTCCGAAGTTGTAAGGTTTTAGTTAAACTAACCAAGTTTATTTTAATTTAAATCTTTTCTATCTCC
>KK116433.1:7732-22764 GCA_000611955.2 Stegodyphus mimosarum
TTGTTCATCACTTTTAAAGTGGGTGACATAGTGCTGATCCATGACGAAAAGTTACCAAAGCATCTTTGGAAGTACGGATGTCTTAAAGAGCTGTGTTTAGGACGTGATTCAAAAGTTAGATCCTGTGTGCTTCAAACACCTACAGGAATTATAAAGAGACCCATTCAGTTATTATATAAATTTGAACTGGACTTAATGGACTAATATTTGAATGGACAAATCATTTACATTAATTTTCATTTATTCATATAATTCATTTATTATTTTTATTATTATAGATGCCAGATTTAGATTGTATTTAGAATTTGAATATTGCTTGCCTACTGTATGTAAGTATAATTTCGTATTTTATTTTTGTCCAAGAATTTGAACTGCTTGCCTACTTTGAAAGTGTTTAATACCTAAGTATTAATTTAGTTTATTATATTTTGAATTAATTATTTTCTTTTAATGATGATGAACAATAGTGATTGTTCATTCGAGGGCAGTGTGTTGTCACTGCCGATGTGGCCGTTAGGCAGCGTTGAAGTAAATATTTGATTTTGCATATTTTTGTGGCAACCCTGTTGCACTCTGATTAGAACTGTTACAAGAACCGACTGAGTCGGTAATAATGATTCTGAACTCTCGTTCTGAGAGTAATTCTAAAATAGTTAATCTTGTAAATAAACGTGTAAATAGTTTTACTTCGTGTGCTGATTTATTCACGTACTGAAGTGCTTTTATTGAACCGTGTTTTGAATCCGGTAAGAATTCTGACTAACCTGCAGGGAAGTGCAAATGGTGCTTCAGTAGTTGAATAATTTACGGAAGTTTTGAATGTCACTAGAATCCTTTAAAGGTTTTATTTTCAGTAATTTATCTATATGGGCGTTTATCAATACATCTTTATTTCCAAATCTTTCTGTCAGAAGTTTGATTGAAGTTTCATAATTTTCTTCGGTCAGATCGAAACCGTCAATGGTGTTATAAGGAGTACCACCCAAAAAGAATTTGAGATAATTAAATTTACTTATAGCGTCAAGCGTTTTATTTTGAAGTATGGTTGATGAAAAAGTGTTCCAAAATGTCAACAATTCACAGCTCTCGCCATAAAACTTCGGAATGGTAAGTTTAAGAAGCTTTACAGTAGGACTTTCGATTTTGAAGTTTTCTATCATATTTTCACTAAGTTGCTCAGTAGCCTTTAACACACTTAATTTTTGTTGTTCTGTATTAATTTCCTTCAATTTTTTGTTGGCTTTGTATATAAATGTAGTTATTCTTTCACGATACTCGTCAACACCGTTTAATTCCTGGTCTAGATCTTTTATGCTTATTAATTTTTCTATATCGGAATCTGTTTGTTTCAACTCATTTGATTTTTCATTTAAGAGTTCTAAGGAAACTTCTAGTTCCTCTGCATTCACTTCTGTTTTTGATAATTCAGTTTAGATTCGGCCAATTACTTTTGTAACAGCAGCCCTTATGTAGCCGCGTTTCTTTTTCAATGTATCGATTAATTCCGTCATTGTTTAATATTCAATAATTCAAAAAGTATCAACATTTCACTAATTATTTATGCATATCTATTATCTACATCACTGATATCAATTTCGACAGTCAACAGTTAATTTAAGGAAACGCAGTTGCTGCCAGTCCCTGTTCGGGCGCCATGTTAAAATTTTATCAACCTTTCAGTATTAAAATTTTAGATCAACAAATAGATAAGTGAAAAATCACTTACCTTCTAAAGGGTTGCCCTGGAACTGCTTGTGTTCCTTTCTATTTCGGTTAGTCTAGGCTGAAATTCTAATCACTGCGGTACACTACTATGAATTTTTTCAGAAATTTTAATTAGCATGTGAAAGATATTTACAGGTTACAATCATTATAAGCATTACGTTTAAAATATATATGGAGACAGTCTATCGATTCAACTTAAATTAGACGCGTCACACGTTCAACTAACTACGTTTTGTCTTTTTCCGCCAGAGGGCGCTCATGGGAGCTGAGTTATTTGCAAACAAACGTCACAGTATCAATAATGCTACACAACCAGTGCTGACAAAATTTTAAGGAGCGCTGAGAGAAACGGAAAACGTTGTGTTATCTTCGAAGCATGACACTAAAATGGAAAACATAATATTTAAGTGAAAACAGCACTGTCACTTTAGATGTCTCAGAATAAAAATCAAATTCTTTGGAGCTTGCCGATTGAACATATTTTCCTTTCAGTAAAATTAAGGCTTAAATAGGAGCAGAATTCTCTTTTCAAAGTCTTAAAACAAAATTGATTTACTGTAAATAATGACGTAATGTTACCACCTTCTGTGTCTGGTTCGATTCCACTGCAAGTGCAAAAAAACGTGGCATTGTAAGAAAGCAGAAGTAAGAGGTCACAAAATGGAGAGGTGCCCAAGAAGCCGAAGACAACAAACGAATGTGATAGCAATGTTTATATATTTCCAGGATTATTATGGGCGTAAATATGTAAATAATTAGCTTTTTAATACACCTAGTTTAATAATAATGTGTGCAACTCAAACAACTAAAACTAGGTCACCAGCTAACACAATGGGCTGGCTGGCTGTCTGAAACAATTTAATCCGCAATGAAAGGCATTATAATCATAAACGAGGTTTCTGTATCAAAGAATTACGTGCACACTACGCCTATGGTTAATTGGTTTCAGTATCCCAATTCTTTAATCTCTCACACGTTTTCCCCTTAATCTTCTACAGTGGACAAGCAATAATCCACAGTTTATGCTTAAGTATCAAAAAGGTTTAATTTGCACCCTATATTCATTTTCAACACAGAAGGAACTTCATAAATTGTATCAATAATGCTCCACAACTATTATGTTGAGCAAATTTTAGGATCCGCAGAGAAAAAGGGATGTTATCGTCAAATGATGAAACTGAAACGGAAAACACGGCACTTAAGCGAAAATATGGTCATTCACCACAGAAAAGAAAGCTTAATTTAATCGGTTTATTTGTTTGAATAACGAAGGCCCATTCACATTTACCACAGAAAACACTTCACAAATTGTATCAATAATCCTACACAACCATAGTGGTGAGAAAATTTTCAGGAGCGCAGAGAGGAGCGGGAAACGTTATGTTATTATTGTCAAATGATGAAACTGAAATGGAAAACACGCCACTTAAGCGGAAATGTGCTAATCCACCACAGAAAAGAAAACTTACTTCAATTATTTTATTTGCTTGAATACAGAATAGCAATATCAAATTTACTTTATATTGATGCTAATTTACATCACTCTTTTCAAAAGCAAAATTTATAATCGAACTATGCAAATTTTGATTTACCACAGAAAAAGCTACATAAATTGCATGAATAATGCTACACAACCAGTGTTGAAAAAATTTTAAGGAGCGCAGAGAGAAACGGAAAGCGTTAAGTTATCTTCAAAGAATGAAACTACAATAGAAAACACCACTACACTTTTAGATGTCTCAGAATGAAAATCACATTCTTTGGAGCTTGGTGGTTGAACGTATTTTCCTTTCAGTAAAATCAAGGCTTAAATAGGAGCAGAATTCTCTTTCCAAAGTTTTGAAACAATATTGATTTAATGTGAATAATGACCGTAATGTTACAATCTTATGGATTTGGCTGGATTCCAAATGCAAGTGCAAAAAAAAGTGGCATTGTAGGAAAGCAGCAGTTAGAGGTCACAAAATGGAGAGGTGCCCAAGAAGGCGAAGACAACAAACGAATGTGATAGCAATGTTTATATATTTCCAGGATTACGATTGGCGTAAATATGTAAATAATTAGCTTTTTAATGCACCTAGTTTAATAATAATGTGTGCAACTCAAACAACTAAAACTAGGTCACCAGCTAATTCAATGGGCTGGCTGTCTGAAACAATTTCTTTCGCAAAGAAAAGCGTCATAAAATAATGTGTGCCAGTCTAGCGAGTAGAGCTAGCTCACAAGGTAGCTAGCTCACAAGAATGGGCTGGCTGTCTGAAAAAATTTTGTCCGCAAAGAAAGGCATTATAATCACAAACCAGCTTTCAGTATGAACGAATTACGTGCACACTACGCCTATGGTTAACTGGTTTTAGTATCCCAATTCTTTAATCTCTCACACGTTTTTACCTTACTCTTCTACAGTGGATAAGCAATATTCCATAGTTTATGGTTATGCATCAAAAAGGGTGTAACTTGAACTCTATATTCATTTTTTAACACGGTGTGACAAACTGTAACAGCAAATGGATCATTAGGAAAACAAACAGCTGGTTATTATTAGAGACTTCCTCTTTCGGACTAACTTAAAGAAACTCATTTTTAGAGCCAGGGTTGAAGCGAAGAGATTGTCCTGAAGGCAAATGGGTCTCTATCCACTAATGCCTTTATGATGCCGACTTGTTTACGGGAGTTCGCTGGTCTTTTGTGAGAAGAGACGAAGCAGTGGAGTTGAATGGACATGTAGCCAGAAAAAAGGTTGGCGGAAAGTTCGCTGTAAGATACAGCTATGTAATGATTTACGCTATTTATCCTGCATTTAACCACGAATGAATTTGTTGTTAAGTTTTAAATAAATTTAAAAAGACAAAAAGCTCGGAAACGTTACAGCTATAATAATTTGGTGGCAGCAGGTATGATGAAAATCCACGAAGCAGTTTTAGTTTGGTCATCGAACGAGAACTCTTGTGCTTAACAAAGAAAGAATACGGACATTAGTTCGGGTGAAAGAAAGAACCGTCAGGCTCCGAAACTGAACTCTGCTTTTTTTAAAGAAGATTCTAGACGTCAGTCCGGGTGAAAGAAAGGACCACCAGGATCCGAAATTCAATTCGCTTTAAGTTTAGTGGGACAGCCATTGTCCGAAGATTTTCTGCATCTTTAAGTTGTAGGACTATCATCGTCCGGAAGGTGTTGAAGAAAGTGTTTTAGATCGAGGAGCCACCGCCGAATCGGAAAATCGATGGGTATTTGAAATTTCTTGGGAAGTCGTTAATAAAGTTGGTGGTATCTACACCGTAATACGTTCAAAAGCAGGTGTAAGTGTCGAAGAACTTGGTGATTAGTATTGTCTTTTGGGTTCATATAATGATGGACTTGTTAAAACTGAAGTTGAGATTATAGAGCCACCTGAAGCATTCTATCAAAATGCTATTCAAGCAATGAAAAATTCAGGAATTAAGGTTATTTATGGGAGCTGGCTTACTGATGGGTATCCGAGAGTTGTTTTATTTGATATTGGTTCAGCCGCCTGGAAACTAGATGATAAGGAAAAGAGACTTATGGAATGTGGCCAATATTGGAGTTCCATGGCATGATCGAGAATCAAATGATGCAATTATATTTGGGTACCTAGTGGCTTGGTTTCTTGAAGAGTTTTCTCCTAAGAATTTTACTTCAGATTCCACTGGAATCATCGATTCTCCGAGATGTAGTTCAGGTTCAGGATGAAGGTTACGTTTTCTGCAGAAATGTACGCATATTGTCTTCTGTTTTGAAAAACTAAATCCTTCTTTCTTTGACCAATGCTCGATTCTTTTAAGAGCAATTTGCAGCTGTCTCTCTACTTATCTCATGTCTGCACCTTGACAGCTTATCTGGAGGTCATCAACATATAAAGAACGTGAAACCGCAGGAGGACGTTTTTCCAGAACAGAGTTAATTTTCAAGCTAAACAAAGTAACACTTAGCACACAGCCTTGAGGCACACCCTCTTCTTGAGAAAATATATCTGAGACTACAGAACCAATTTTCACTTGAAATATCCTATCCTTCAAGAAATTTCGCAAAAATATTGGCAAGTTGCTGCGTAATCCAAAGGTGTGAAGATCAAGCAAAATCCCATGTCTTGTCGTACGCTTTTTCTATGTCAAAAAACACAGACACTAGATGGTTTCTTTTAACAAAGACTTTACGAATGGAGGTTTCCAAAAGGACCATATTATCAACAGTCGTTCGGCCTTTGCGGAAACCACTTTGATATGGGGAAATTAAATTTTTCTTTTCTAAATAATAGACTAAGCGACAGTTCACCATTTTCTCAAAAAGCTTGCAAACGCAGCTTGTAAGGGCGATCGATGGGTCTGTAGTTATTGGGATTCCTCGGATCTTTCCCTGTCTTACATATAGGAATGACAACAGCTTTTCCCCATGCATTGGGAAAGTTATGTTCCTTCCACACCCGATTATACAAAGTGAGAAGGGCTTTCAATGACTCAGAGGAAAGATGCTTTAGCATTTCGTAACTACCGCCATCTGGACCCGGGCATGACCGATGTGTCTGCAGTAAAGCTCTCCTAAAAATCACAGTTACAACGCTCCGAGTTGTCAGAATTGAAGTTAATGTGGATATTTTCAGAACGTTGTTTAGCGGACAGAAATGATTGGGAATAATTGCAGCCGTTAGAGATTGCTGCAAATGTTTCACCAAGAAGATTTGCAATTTCTTCCGCAGTGCTGATCGCTCGGCCATCTTTTTCCAGGATGGAAACTGAGTGGTCTTGGTATATTCCACATGCTTTTCTAACTACATACTCGTTTACTGGGTGTTGAGGGCGTTATCCCAGACACATATGATATCCAAGAATCCCTTTTACTCTGCCTTCTTACTTTTCGTGCGCTTGTTTTGGCTTTTTTGAAAGCAATAAGATCCGATAGAGCAGGGCATTTCCGAAAACATCTCCATGATTTTCTCTGCTCTCTGAGAGTTGCCTGGCATTTATGGTTCCACCATGGTTTTGAGTATTTTGGAGGCTTTGGAAAGGTCAAAGGTATAGAGGCTGTAACCGCTTGGATGATAATGTCAGTAACGGCTTTCACTGCATTCTCGACCGGCATATCATTCACATCTTCTTCTGTAAGTTGGGCAAGAAAGGAGAAAAGTTCGCAGTCCGCCCTTTCAAATAGAAAGCGCGAGGGTCTTATGACGGAACTCATTCATTCTCTTGTAAATGTTACAAATATAGGGAAATGATCACTGTTGTGAGGATCATCTCCAACACTAAATGTACAGAAGGGCAACAGAGATGGAGAACAGATGGCAAGGTCAAGAGCGTGAAATGTCCTTGTTGGCTGATGGAAGTATGTATCCTGACCATTATTGAGGAGACAAAGGCAATGATCTTCGATCAACTGCTCAATTTGTCTGCCTCGAGGATTTGTACCGTTACTTCCCCAAAGCTGACTCTGTCCATTAAACTCTCCAGTTATAATAAATGGCTCTCGCAGCTGCTCTATCAACTCATCCAGTTCTCTCTGATCGATAGCTTCATTCGGAGGCAGATATATGGAAACGACAGAAACTAATCCTTTGATATTAGCCTGTATAGCAACGGCTTGAAGGGATGTTGCTAACGGAAGGACAGTTGGCGGATAGTCATGTGAGGTGAGAAGGCCTACACCCCCACAGACGCGTTCACTAGCAACATTGTCCTTTCTCGTAAAAGAATACCTCCTAAGCCTGACCTGGTCACCAGCTTACAGAAACGTTTCCTGCAAAGCGAAGCCTACTAGTTGATAAACATCGATCATGTTCTTGATGTTGAAGAGACCCTGGTGGAAACCACGACAGTTCCATCAAATAAGGCTGGCCATTATGAATGTTTGTTTTGTCTGTGCTGCTTCTTTGTCCGTCGCGGAAGGTTTTGCGGAAGTTCCAATCCCGCCTCAATTTCCATATCATCATAATCCGAGTTCATACTTTCGAGGGAGCTTTGACTTTGACCTCCAGGTTTAATGAGTTGACTATCATTGTTTTTTTGTTGTCATTAGAATAGTTTTCCTTAGTTGTACTTTTTTTATTTAAAATGCTTCTAACTGACATATTTCCCGATGTAATTTTAGTTGCGTTAGTTTGTATTGGTTTGTTTTTGTTCGGATTTTCTGATTCATTATTTTCTTTTCTACATCCTAGCATCAGATTAGTTTGTATCCCAATAGATATTACAGATTTGGCAGCAGCATCAGCAAAAGCCGCATTTAAACGTGGCTGAGTACTAGCAATAATTTTTCTAGCTTCTGCATAGGTAAAGTTTCTCATAACTTTCGATGACTGTACCTCCTTCTCGGCTTTCCATTTAGGACACGAATGTGAAAATGCCGTGTACTCGCCCTTACAGTTGATACACAGTGGCACAGCGTTACAGTTATCACTGTCGTGGCCCTCCACAGAGCAGCTTGCGCATGTGGGCTTACCTCGACAGGACATTTTGGAATCGCCAAAGCGCTGGCACTGGAAACATCGCATGGTGTTGGGGATATACGGTCTCACTGGGCAACGAAGATACCGAGCCTTGACACTTTTGGGCAGATCAGGCGAACTGAAGGTCAGGATCACATGTTTGGTATCTATAAACTGACCCTCTTTACGCATCTTAATCCGCTTAGCAGCACAGACATTCTGACTGGAGCGTTCGGTGACGAATTCTTCCTCCGAAACAGAGAGAAGATCCACTTCCGAGATTACTCCGCGACAGTGATTCAGAGTTTTGTGCGCTGAAGCACTAACATCCACGTTTCCAAGTTTGGTTATGCCGAGAAGTGTTACAGCCTGAATAGGAGATATGATTTGCACTAAAAGATCACCGGATCGCAGCCGCTTCATGACCTTCGGTTCTCCAGCAATTGCTTGAATATATTTGTTTATTAAAAAGGTGACATTTTTTTCAGTTCGCCTGTAGAATCGTTAATTACAACAAAACGAGGTTGAATTATAGATTGAATAGCATTGGCATTTTCGCTTCTTTTTACTTTTTTGTAATATAATTGTGTTCTGTTGACGACTGTATGTTTGAATGAACCATAATTGAAAGGAAAGTGATTCGGGTCCGACCGCCCCGCCCACCACGGAGCCCAACAAGGGCCCATAGAATCCTGTATTAGGGCTAACCAGACCTATACGCACACTGAAGCCCAAAAGTTGGCTTTCCCGAAAGTAGGTACTCCCGAGAGCTTATTCCCATGCCACTGACACAAAGACTAGTGATCAGCCGATTGACACCCGTTAGGACAACAAGGCGCCTCCCGTTTACCTGAAACGGAGGCCAAAGCAGTGTGTTGGGGACAGTACCTCGCCCCTCAACTACCAGGACCCTCTTTTCCAGCGACACGGGTCTCCACGCACGGCAAACACGCAAGCAGTTTTCTCGTCACACATGAACCAGAGACAAGGGCTGTTCCAGTCTCTCATGCCGAGCCCTAACCTCCGAAGAAGAGAATCACAAGGGAGAAAGGAAGGAAGAAAGCTTCAGCTCAGAGCAGAGGAGTCGGAAGAGTATAGATCACTGGAGCTCTTGAATCGTGACACCCGTCTCACCAAGATGATCCACTGAACGGGTAGCGTACCTCGGGATTGTCACACCCGTACTCACAAAAGCGAGCTCCTGAGGGGTGGCATTGTAAGAAAGCAGCAGTTAGAGGTCAAGAAATGGAGAGGTGCCCAAGAAGCGGAAGACAGCAAACGAATGTTTATATATTCCCAGGATTACGCTGGGCGTAAATACGTAAATAATTGGCTTTTTAATGTACCTAGTTTAATAATAATGTATGAAACTCGAAAAACTAAAACTAGGTCACCAGCTAACTCAATGGGCTGGCTGTCTGAAACAATTTGTTTCGCAAAGAAAAACGTCATAAAATAATGTGTGCCAGTCTAACGAGTAGAGCTAGCTCACCAGCTAAGAGAATGGGCTGGCTGTCTGAAACAATTTAATCCGCAAAGAAAGGCATTATAATCACAAACGAGCTTTCAGTATCAAAGAATTACGTGCTCACTACGCCTATGGTAACTGGTTTTAGTATCTCAAATCTTTAATCTCTCACACGTTTTTGACTTAATCTTCTACAGTGGACAAGCAATAATACAGTTTATGCTTAAGTATCAAAAAGGGTTTAACTTGAAACCTATATTCATTTTTTAACACGGAAAGAACTTCACAAATTGTATCAATAATGCACCACAACTATTATGTTGAGAAAATTTTACGATACGCAGAGAAAAACGGAAAGCGCTATGTTATCGTCAACTGATGAAACTGAAACGGAAAACACGGCACTTTAGCGAAAATGTGGTCATCCACCACAGAAAAGAAAACTTACTTCAATTATTTTATTTGCTTGAATACAGAATAGCAATATCAAATTTACTTTATATGTGATGCTAATTTACATCAATCTTTTCAAAAGCAAAATTTATAATCGAACCAGGCAAATTTTGCTTTGCCACAGAAAAAACTACATAAATTGTATCAGTAATGCTACACAACCAGTGTTGAGAAAATTTTAAGGAGCGCTGAGAGAAACGGAAAGCGCTGCGTTATCTTCAACGTATCAATAATGCTAGACAACTAGTGTTGAGAAAATTTTAAGGAGCGCTGAGAGAAACGGAAAGCATTGTGGTATCTTCAACGGATGAAATAAAATGGAAAACACAATATTTAAGAGAAAACACCACTGACACTTTGGATGTCTCGGAATAAAAATCAAACTCTTTGGAGCTTGCCGGTTGAACATACTTTCCTTCAGTAAAATTAAGGCTTAAATAGGAGCAGAAGTCTCTTGCCAAAGTCTTGAAAGAAAGTTGACTTTATGTGTATTATGACGTAATGTTACTATTTGGCTGGAAACAAAATGCAAGTGCAAAAAAAGTGGCACCGTAAGAAAGTAGGAGTTAGAGGTCACAAAATGGAGATGTGCCCAAGAAGCGGAAGAAGGCAAACGAATGCGGTAGCAATGTTTATACATTACCAGGATTATGCTGGGCGTAAATATGTAATTAATGTACCTAATGTAAATATGTAATTAATGTTATTAATGTACCTAGTTTAATAATAATGTGTGCAACTCAAACAACTAAAACTAGGTCACCAGCTAACGCAATGGGCTGGCTGTCTGAAACAATTTATTTCGCAAAGAAAAGCGTCATAAAATAACGTGTCCCACTCTAACAAGTTGGTCATCAGATAAGACAATGGGCTGGCTGTCTGAAACAATTTATTCCGCGATGAAAAGCGTCATAATATAATGTGTGCCAGTCTAACGAGTAGAGCTAGCTCACCAGCTAAGAAAATGGGCTGGCTGTCTAAAACAATTTAATCCGCAAAGAAAGGCATTATAATCACAAACGAGGTTTCTGTATCAAAGAATTACGTGCACACTACGCCTATGGTTCACTGGTTTCAGGATCCCAATTCTTTAATCTCTCACACGTTTTTCTCTTAATCTTCTACAGTGGACAAGCAATAATCCACAGTTTATGCTTAAGTATCAAAAAGGTTTAATTTGCACCCTATATTCATTTTTAACACAGAAAGAACTTCACTAATTGTATGAATAATGCACCACAAGTATGTTGAGAGAATTTTAAGATACGCAGAGAAAAACGGAAAGCGCTATGTTATCATCAAATTATGAAACTGAAACAGAAAACATGGCACTTAAGCGAAAACGTGGTCATCCAGTACAGAAAAGAAAGCTTAGTTTAATCGGTTTATTTGTTTGAATAACGAACTGCAAGAACAAATTTAGTTTATATGTGATGCTAATTCACATCGATCTTTCATACCAAATTCTACAAATGAGCCAGGCACATTCAGATTTACCACAGAAAAAATTTCACAAATTGTATCAATATTGCTACAGAACCATAGTGGTGAGAAAATTTTCAGGAGCGCAGAGAACGGGGAACATTATGCTTTCGTCAAATGATGAAACTGAAATGGGAAACATGCCATTTAAGCGAACATGTGGTCATCCCACACAGAAAACTGCAGTTCAGGTAAAAATCATACACAATGACCAAGCGGAATACTACCATAAATATACACCTTCTGAAATCTACGAAACAATACCGAGCAACAGCCGAACTCGCTAGATGATAAAGAAAACGGAGAGAAAAATATTTCAAGACCTCCTAGCACAGGAGGCAGAAACCATACTAGTCTTTAGAAAGCAAAGCAGCACCTCGAAAAACAACAGAAAATTATATTCATATTACACAAACAATATAGCAGCAGTCTTTTAAAGTGAAAAACTACCCAAACTTCTCGAACATTAAGTAGTGGACAACCGAACTCAGACAGGAAAAGAACAAGACCCAAACTGAAATCGGCAACACGTGAAGGGAACCGACGAGAACTCCCTTAGAGATATCGGCAACAAAAGGCACATTACAAAAAGCAAATCCTGAAAGCCAAACTGAAATCACGACACCAATACTGCGACAATAATAAAAACCCTTCCAGCCCACTCTTCAAGATGGCAACAAACAAAATCTTCATGCCAACCCAGCTACACAGCCCCATGAACAAACAAAGCACCAGAACGAGAGATGACATAATGGGAACAACCCTAAATTCCATTCTGAATGTAAGGAGACTAAAAGATAACCTCATCTCATCCTAAGTCTCATCGACGTAAAAATACCGAAAGCAAGAACACCGAAAATCAAAATACATCAGGTCCTACAACACATAGAAGGAGACCAACTGCACACCATTCCAGCCAAGCAGATAGACAACAATGCCAAAGACCTCATAGCTCTATTTAAACTTAAGTGACCAAATGGTACCATCAAATGGGTTATAAAATGCTCTCCCAAAACCTTCAAAAATTGCACGGAACAACGGCAGATCCACATTGGTTGGAAATCAAATAATATAACAGAATTCATTGCAGTGAGAACACGCTTTCATTGCCAAGACCTAACTCACAAGAGCATGGACGTGAATACAGCAGCCACTGTTCTTTCTGTGGCAGAAGATATGACAATGCAGACTGTACAAACTACCACCCCTACACCATTAACCTCTTCGCGACGGGCGAATCATATATGCATTTCGTACGGACGCATGTAAGGCCCGGGCGGCTCACCCGTGCACTCCTGGAGAATTAGCCTAGTGAACGCGCAGTGCAGATATGCATTTTAAGCTGAAACAATTTTTAATAGCCACTAGATGGCACTCTGTGTCCATTACATTTAAACTGAACGTAGGTTTAGTATTCTGACCTTCAGATTGTTTATATTCTGTCTGTTTTTTGTATTTTGTTTGTCAGTTGTGGCTGGGGAGGGGGCAAATCGTAATGTAAACAAACGCAGCTCGGCTCTTTAACTTTCCACGTGATATAAGCATTCTCGCTTCTGACAGCTCTCCGAACACTTTTTTTTTGTTTTCGCTACTATGTGGGGTTTTTTAGGGTTTCAGCATTAGTTTTGTTACAGTTTGTATTGCTTTTGGACATATTTTACGCACCTCTTGTTATTTCGGAAAGCCTTGACTCTAGATTATTATGGCAAGGAAACGTTATTTATCAGACGATGAATATATTCGTATGGTAAATGAACCAACTAGCGATATAGATGAAAGTGATGATTCATTTGCTAAAGAGTTAGAAAGTGATATTTCTAACGATTCTGACACGGACTTTTTGTCAGAGACTGAGCTGGCTGAATGCCTGCCTTCCACATCCCGTAAAAGTTCGACTGAAGATACTTCATCTTGGACTCGAGGAATTGCATCCTCATACATTTACTGGAATACCGGGAACAAATTCTGTAGATCATGCAGAAAAAGAAATTGATTTCTTCAATATTTTCTTTGATAATGATCTTTTAAATTTGATTGTTGAAGAAACAAGCAGTTTTGCAGAAAGCGCTCAAAGAAGTGTCCCATCAACTTCTAAATCAGCCAGATTTTCAAATCTAAGTATTGAAATCATAAAAGTGTTTTTTTTTTTCAATGATAATACTGATGGGCATTATCAAGAAGCCTAATTTGAAAATGTATTTTACTACAAATGAGATATTTGCTACTCCGTTTTTCAATAAAGTTATGCCTAGAGACGTTTTTCTGAACATTTAAAAATTTTTGCATTTCACCTCAAACAAGGACGCTAAAAAGTTGGAAAAACTCGGATTAATTGTTGAAAACCTGAAAAATAAGTTTAAAAGAACCTACATGCCCGAGGACAATATTTGTATTGATGAATCACTTTTTGGTTGGAAAGGACGCCTTGGCTTTCGTCAATATGTTCCATCGAAAAGATCGCGCTACGGCATAAAAATATATAAATTATGCGAATCAGTATCCGGTTATGTGTGGAAGAAATGACTAAATCTGGCAGAAAAGATAGAGTTACTGGAGAAGACATATTAAAACCTAGGTGTATTATTGATTATAACAAAAACATGGGTGGTGTAGACATAGGAGACGGAGTTATGACACACCATTCAAGTTTTAGAAAATCGGTGAAATGGTACAAAAATTATTCTTTGGGCTTATGGATATAACTATATTGAATTCCCACATTCTGTATGACAAAAAACACAGCACTAAAACGCCGCTTCTAAAATTTAAGATGAAATTAATTGAGCAAATTTTAGAGAACTATGAAAATTATAGAGACGAAAAGCAGTTTACAGTAAGATCTGTACCAGCGGCTATCCGATTATCTGGTAGGCATTTGCCTACACTTAATCTGAACAAAAAGGGAGAAAAAAGCCGCAGAATGTGCATTGTTTGTTCACAAACCGTGCTGAAAGAAAGAAAAACACAACAAACATTTTATGCTTGCAAGTCATGCAGCGTAGGACTTTGCGTTTCTCCCTGCTTCGAGATTTTCCACACTCAGTCTTCATTTTAAATTTTATTATTTCTTTTTGTAAATAGCCTTTAGAAATAGCCCTTGTCGTATATATTTTATTAATGCGAAAGTATACTAATGTGTTTTGTCAATTAAAATTTTGGAATAATTGGAATAGCAATTTCAAAAATTATTTCTCAAGGTAAGCAAACTTTTTTTATATATTTTCTTATAAATTGAAGGAAAAACATTATTAAAGTCTAGTTTTAATGCTATAAGACAGATTACGTAATAATCTAAAATACTACCAAAAATTACGGTGGTAGGACTTAAACTTAATTATTTGCGATTTTTTTTCTAAACTTAGGCCTAGTGGAGCAAAACCCCCGTCCTGTAGCATAATTCCTTTCACTTCCGCTTCGTCCTAAGCGCGCGTCTTAGACAAAGGCGCCCCGTCGTCAAAAGGTTAA
>KK116433.1:24434-46410 GCA_000611955.2 Stegodyphus mimosarum
ATTTTAATAGGATGAAAGTGTGTTACAACCTCTCTCCATACCAAATGCCACCAAGAATCACTTATCAGATTGAAACAATTCTCATCGGTAAAGAGGACATGACTCCATTGATGAGGTGTCCACCAATCAATTTTTACAATGGTGTGTACTCTACATCATTGTAAAAAGTACCACCTATGGGCTGTTGTGAACGGTACACTGCATTCAGGATGGACGGCGAATAGGCCACCTTCATGAAGTCACCTGCCCAGAGTAAACGGGACACCTATTCTCTGATTTGTGCATCTGCTAAGCAGTGTTGCCCACTGTCTGATTTTGATCTCTTTTCACTTGTAAGGTAATATATCAATTATCAGTCATCTTTTTTTTTCCTTGGCCAACCACCACCAACCTTTCTTACAGCTGTATCTGTCATTTGGAAGGTTTTCCAAGCTTATGAACAACACTTTTACCAATTCCAAACTCTTGGGTGCAGACATCAAACTCCATCCCTCCTCCAGCTTGCTAATCATTTTACAATGTGTAAAAGCATCTTAATGTTTTCTTGTAGCCATAGTGCATGTACAATCTTCCTTTCTTCTTTTTAAGTTGTCTTGTATTGTGTGCTCTGAATTCTCGTGTTTTGTGTGCCCTGCTATACACTTTAACATCATAGTACTGATATTTGCATATGCATCACCTTTCCACTGAGCTGGCTTTTCATTGTATTGGCCGTAAAAAGGACTATCAAAATTTTTTATGGTTGTATGTTGAAAAATTCATTTGTTGCTTAAATTTTGCACACTAGTGTATATTTTACTTTAAATTTCATTATCATAACAGAATAAAAACTTTATGAACTTACAGCAGTATGGCACTAAAAGTAATGTCACCATGAAAAATTTTAATTTTCTGCAATCTATAACTGTCAGTTACACCCTTATAGTGGATTGAGAACAGGTCATGTCCTACATAGCAACAACATACTCTGAAAGTTAAACCAAGAACCTCCTACCATGAGTAATCCTCACAACCACAATAACACCATTAGCAGCAACATCCACCTTCTCAAATCTCAGAAAAGCCAAGACCAAATTTCCTTCCCCCAAATAAACCTGCAACTACTACCACCCCTACACCATTAAATGCCATATCAGTAGCCAGAAACAAGGAACAAAATTTGACTGCCACCACCCAGGATCATCCATCAAATGCCCCACATAGCAACAACATACTCTGAAAGTTAAAGCAAGAATCTCCTACCATGAGTAATCCTCACAACCACAAGAACACCACTGGCAGCAACATCCACCTTCTCAAATCTCAGAAAAGCCAAGACCAAATTACCTTCCCCAAACAAACCTGCAACTACTACCACCCCTACACCATTAAATGCCATATCAATAGCCAGAAACAAGGAACAAAATTTGACTGCCACCACCCAGCATCATCCATCAAATGCCCTACATAGCAACAACATACTCTGAAAGTTAAAGCAAGAACCTCCTACCATGAGTAATCCTTATAACCACAAGAACACCATTGTCAGCAACATCCACCTTCTCAAATCTCAGAAAAGCCAAGACCAAATTACCTTCCCCCAAACAAACCTGCAACGTTCAAAACAGCAACAGATCAAATGGTACATGTCTCTGAATATCCAATGGACTTCATCAGCATCCAACACCGTACTGCCTAGACAGTCAAATGCAATGCACACCACTCAGCTGGACAATTTTCCAATGACACCCAAATTTTCCAATGACACCTAATCTCCAGATGCACCAAATCCAAGAACAGCAATGACTGCCGCCACCAAAGATGGAACCCAATTTCAGTCATCAACAAATGCAATATTTCTACCATCTCCATTAAGAGAGATACCTCTCAACTGCTAATAACAAGCATCAACCTGTCGCCCTTCGAAGACGTAACACAAACCCTCAATGAACTTGCTCATCTCCTACAAAAATATAACAGCCCACACGTTATAACTGGGGAATTTAATTGCCATAACACTCTCCCGGGCTACACAGAAACTGACCATTGAGGACAGGAACTTGAAGCTTTCATCAATGCTCACGATCTTATCCTCCATAGCCAACCAGATGATCCTCTGATTTTCAACAACGCACGTTTTCAAGGTTCGGCAGACCTTCTACTTACCATGCATCATCCTGTCTATGCGGTTCAGAAAAAAATCATACACAATGACCACACGGAATACTTCTATAAATATATACCTTCTGAAATCTACAAAACAATCATTAGCACCAGTCGAACTCGCTAGAAAATCAACAAAACTGGGACAAAAATATTTCAATACCACCTAGCACAGGAGGCAGAAACCATACTAGTCTTTAGTAAGCAGCATCTCGAAAAACAACAGAGAACTATATTCATGTTACAGAAACAATATGCCAGCAGTCTTTGAAAGTAAAAAACTACCCAAACTTCTCCAATGTTAACTAGTGGACATCAGAACTCTAGACAAGAAAAGAAGCCCCATGCACTCTGCCACAAATTAAAATCTGCAACAAGTGAAGAGAACTGATAAGAACTCCATTAAAGATATCAGCATCAAAAGGTACATTACAAAAAACAAATCCTGAAAGCCAAACTGAAGTCATGGCACCAATACAGCGACAATAATAAAAATCTTTACGGCCCACTCTTCAAGATGGCAAGAAACAATCTTCATGCTAACACATCTGCACATCCCCATGAACAAACTAAGCACCAGCACGACAGATGACATAATGGGAACAACCCTAAATTCCATTCTGAATGCACGGCAGTAAAAGATAACCCTGAAAATGACGATGACGACCAGAAATCCCTCAAAACAATGTGTCCCCCAGCCACCAATGACGACCCGCTATTCGCCCAGCAAGAAATTGCACATAGCATCAAGAAACTTAATAGGAAGAAGGCTCCAGGACCAGACGGAATATGCAACAAGCTAGTTAAGCTTCATCAACAAGAATATAATCCTGAAGATCTGCAACAAATGCATCCAACTCCATACTTTCCAAGAATGCTCAGGATTACCCTCAGAGCAAAACTATTCCCTCCTCTTTATTTTTTGTAAAGCTAAGACAACATTATAAACCACGCTACAGAACACAGCAGCAAGCTCTCATGGCGAATGAAGACAATGACACTCCCTCAGAAATTCACCAAGAACACACTAGAATTTCATCAGGCTATTGCGACTCTCCAGAAAAAACCAACGACAATTGAGGGACAAATCTCATATCCAGAAGAGAACAAGATTACAACAGAAAGTTGAGGCAAAACCCATCAGTCCCTAGCCACCATATCATACGCAGATGTAATTAGAACGGGCCCTTCGATCAACTTATGCTTATCAATGGTGTCAATGTTTTTTTTATAATCAAGTACCAAATACTTGTTCAATCTATCATTGCAATATCTCCCTGATATATGGAAATAACTGTATATGCATTAAGAACCTAAGGAACGGTATTAACGTTACACCACAAAGTTATGTCAATATGTCTGCAAGACGGACCCATTAATAACAGAGGAAGCTCCACTGAGTACTCCGTGCAATATTCCCTTAAAGACAGCAGAACTCGGGCTCATCCGGTAACTCATTAGCTTACGCACCCAGTACCTCAACTTCTCAATTTTCTCTCAACAGGGCACCCGCGAGACACCCTGGAAGGGTCTTTCATCTAGGCGGGTAATGTGAGGGGACAATACCTGCAAAATCTCATAGTGAAGTTCTGGTGTCCTCCACATTTTCACCTGTCACCTGGAGGTAGATGGTTTTGCAAAAAGACTTGTGTTTATGTAGGAAGCCACTTTTTACGCTTCTGGCAAAATTAATCACCACTGAAAACCAATATGGTGTACTGGAATTATTCTCCAACAGAGAATGTTTTCTGGAGCATTTCCAACAGTTACGTCTTTGGCCCTTTTTATTCTCATGAAATATCAATTAACTGATGCATCTACCAAGATATGCTATCAGAATGGTTCTTCCCTCAGTTGGAGGAAGGAGTTCCTGGCCCCCTGGCTTCATTCTGCATGAAGATGGCGCTCCACCACATCAGCGTAAAAACATATGCCAGTACCTGACCAATAGTCTACCACATCGTTAGATTTGTCATGCTGGGTCAAACAATATGCCATTGCTTTGTTGGCCACCGAGATCACCAGATTTAATTCCTTGTGATTTTTTCTAATGGGATTTTGTTAGACAAGTGTCTGTGATTTCATTTCCCGAGGACTTACAGCAACTGAAGCAGAATATAACTGAGGTGCTTGAATCGTTAACAAAGGATATTCTAGCACGAGTGTGGCAGGAAATACAATACTGCACAGTTATTTGCTATGTCACTAGAGGGAGACACACAGAACATTCATAGAAACTCGGATATCTATAGTTCCCCTTTGAATTTGATTTGTGATCATAATTACAGCATGCTTTCTTTTTATTCCATTCAATATGAATTAAACTGTAGCTGTAATTTTTTGTGACCTACCAACACATACATACTCTTACTAACAAAAGAAAACCAAGCATCTTAGAAGAAATTAACGTAATAATTACTGTTATGCACATGCAACTAAAAACAATAATTAATGGTTTGTCCAGAACGTTTTTGCCAATTTTGAAGGAAAATTGCAATGAAGATGATTTAATTTCAGTACCTTTATTAAATTATACAGTTGCCATTCTGTCCTACAGCCCTGACGAAACATGATGCCCTACCGATTCACTATTTCTAGTCGTTTTTGTTCAGTTGCTGTCTTTAATTCATCTAATTGGGAACAATATTCATCTGAATTTATCATCTCATTGTTTAGTTGAATCTCCTAATGCAGGATCCCTTTCCAATCCCACCAGACACAAAGCATGACCTTCCTTGGATGAAAACTGTCTTTTAGAATGGCTAAAGGTGATTTATTCCGCTTCCCCCCCAAGATCTTTTTTGTTCAATATAATAAATGATCCAATTTTCATCCCTCTTTACTACCTGCTTCAAAAATAGTGTCTTCTTATTGCAATTATACAGCAAGTCACAAATGGAAATGCAATTCCTCAGATTTTTCTCCGTTAAAGAGTGGGGAACCCATATATCAAAATGATTTATGTAGCCAAGGTTTACAAAATGCTTGTGGATGGTGGATTTTGACATATTTAACATTTTCGCTAATTTACATGACAAACAATGCGGGCTTACCTAGACGTTCTTGATCTTTAAGGTTGAAATCATCAGTTTGATATTGTTATTTATGCTCACTTGTCTGACAGTAACATCAGCCCAAGCCCACGAAATTCCTCATGGCAAGGAGCGCAAGATTACACTTGTCGTTGGCAACAGCCTTAAGCACCTTACAGGTGATAGTGCGAATTAGTTCAGTTCAGCCCCCAATTTTCATGGATTTGATGCCCCAATTTTTGGTCCTAGGGAGACGGGTCCAAGGGCTTCCCCCCCTCTCCTCTGCCGGCAAACCACACAAGAGGACTTTTGGCTCACTGCAATATTTAAGAGTGCCACATCAACACTATAAATTTACTAACATCTATGACTTCTCTGGGATTCAAACCTGGGCCCTATGGCACAGCAGTTAGTGACGCTAACCACTACACTGGTTGGGCAGCAATCGCCAGTTTAAACCTAGCAAATCACTTCTAAACATTTCTTTCAGCTACAGCACCTTCGCCATAAATAGTGCATATCTTGTTTGCCGCCTACGTGGCATTTTTGCCTCTCCAGTAAAAGAAATGCATTAAATGCCTAAAATGCACTTTGGAATCTTCCATATTTAATTGTTTAAAAAACTGACAAAAATTAACACACTGTATCCAAAATTTTTTCCAAATATGCCTGAAGAAGTACTGTCTTTTATGATATGTACATATGTAACTTGTTTAAATTATTCTGATATATTCAGACCTCTCTTTACAACACCTATCAAAAAGTGGCACACACTTTCCGGACAACTCAATATAAACAAACATTAGCTCTAATAATATGGAAAAACATTTCGAACTTCAAAGCATTTTGCTACTTTTCAAAAATTTTCCTGACTTGCACTTCGGTAACTACTCCTGTATACAATAAAACGTTTTTTTACAATAGTATTTCTCATTTCTAATCAAATAACTCTGATCTACTACTACCTAGAATTTGGTCTTGGAAAATACATAGCAAATTCTGTTCATTATATTAATAAAAATAAATTACATGCAAGTATTGCATTTAATAAACAGCCTCCTCTGAGGAATACCACTGTTTCGTGGTTTAAAATAAAAGTATTAGATGAATATTTTGGGAAGAATTAAAATGTGACCCTTTATAATGAGTATCATTCTGACTTGGAAAAATACTTCTTTCCCTCTAGTGACTGGACACTTGCTTGTTAAGCACCAAGCTCACTGGACATGTACCATCTCATCATCAAGAATACTGTTTATAAGGCAAAGACCAGTATCACGCTTGCATGGAAATATGATGATAAACAATACCAAAAATTCATAACTTCTCTGGGATTTGAATCCATGCCCAATAGTATGGCAAATGGCACTTTCAAACATTACACTCAACATTATGGCCATAAGACAAGGAGAGAACAATAAGAGATACTTTCATATGACATTATCACTCCTTTCAGGATATGCTTAAAATGTGTAAGATTCATGCCATAAGGAAGGGTATTTCACGTTCATAAGACAATGTATTCAATTGTTTCATTAATGTGAAAATTAAATCCTGATTACGACAGCCTAAAGCAATTTTATACATCAGATAACAAACAAGTAACAGTAGAGAGCTACAAAAGGGGGAAAAAATAAGCTTCATTATTCAGTAACAAAGGACTAGATAAGTACATTTCAATGAGTAGACAGAGCACATTTACAATGGCAATACAGTACAGATCAAACACAAATAACATATTTTCCATCAAAACTGAGATATCAAAATTAAATTCACACAGCAGCTAATACAATTAAAATAATGCCCAGTTGCAAACATAACAATGTTACTTCCTTAAACATAACAATAAAGACTCTTAAAAAAAGCAAATAAAAAAACTAAGGAAAAAAACTAGGAAAAAAAACTAGAAACAGATATACACAATGAAGTAAATGCTTCACTTTGATAAACTGAAAATTTATAAGAACAAGAAAATAAATGAGATTATTTAACATTGTTACAAAACAGATATAAAAACTGATAATAATAACTATCTGGAGAGCCCTGAGACACATGCATAACGACCAGAAGCTTCTAAAGAAGTGAAAAACATAATAGTAAATCTAGAAAAAAAAATTTTTCACATGATCAACCAAAATTTCGAATATAAAATTTTATATATACATTTATTTTATCATTATAGCTGCTTAAATACTGATATAGTTAGATAAAGGAATTGCTGCAATATCGTTACACTAAACAACCAGAAACCTATATTAAGAATATGTCTATTTAAAAAAAAACAATGCACTTATTAACATATCCATTTTAAAAGCATATCAAACACACACTATAATTAAATTATAATCAAACTTTAAAACACAAGTGAGTAATATTACCAAAATTCAGAAGAATAAAAAATAAGCACATCAAGTCACCCAAACCGTGCTAATGATTAATGGTTGGGTTTAAATAACAATTTTGGGGCTAATTAAAGTATGCAAGCATCTCCATATAAGAAATATACAACTTTGATACCGAATTCTGCAACTGAACCAGGCACATTTAGATTTACTACACAAAAAACTTCATAAATTCTACCAATAATGCTACACACCCAGGGTTGAGAAAATTTTAAGGAGGGCAGAGAGAAACGGAAAGCGTTATGTTATCGTCAAATGGAAAACATGGCACTTAAGCAAAAATGTGGTCATCCACCACAGAAAAGAAAACTTAATCATTTGAATTGTTTGAATAACGAATTGCAAGACGAAATTTATTTTATATGTGATACTAATTTACATCAATTTTTTGAAAGCAAAACTTGGAATCGAACCAGAGAAACTTTGATTTACCACAGGAAAAACTACATAAATTGTATCAATAATGCTACACAACCATAGCATTGAGAAAATTTTAAGGAGTGCAGAGAGAAAAGGAAAGCGTTATGTTATCTTGAAAGGATGAAACTAAAATGGAAAACACAATATTTAAGTGAAAACACCACTGACACCTTTAGATGTCGCAGAATAAAAATCACATTCTTTGGAGCTTGTTGGCTGAACATATTTTCCTCTCAGTAAAATTAAGGCTTAAATAGTGGCAGAATTCTCTTTTCAAATTCTTGAAACAAAATTTATTTAATGTGAATAATGAAGTAATGTTGCAATCTTCTGTGTCTGGCTGGATTCCAAATGCAAGTGCAAAAAAAGTTGGCATTGTAAGAAAGCAATAGTTACGAGGTCACAAAATGGAGAAGTGCCCAAGCGGCGGAAGACAGCAAACTAATGTGATAGCAATGTTTATATATTCCTAGGATTAAGCTGGATGAAAATATGTAAATAATTAGCTTGTTAATGTACCTAGTTTAATGCAATGTGTCCTTTCAAAGAACTAAAACTAGGTCGCCAGCTAACACAATGGGCTGTCTGAAACAGGATCAACAAAAAAGAAACCCGATAAATAATATCAATAATGCACCACAACTATTATGCTGAGAAAATTTTAAGATGTTCAGAGAAAAAGGGAAAGTGCTATGTTACCGTCAAATGATGAAAGTGAAGTGGAAAACATGGCACTTAAGCGAAAATGAGGTCATCCACCACAAAAAAGAAAACTAGCTTTAATCATTTTACTTCTTTGAATAACGAATGGCAAGACCAAATTTATTTTATATGTGATGCTAATTTACGTCGATCTTTGATACCGAATTCCGCAACTGAACCAGGCACATTTAGATTTAACACAGAAGAAACTTCATAAACTGTATCAATATTGCTACATGACCACTGTGTTGAAAAAATTTTAAGGTGCAGAGTGAAACGGAAAGCTTATGTTATCTTCAAAGGATGAAACTAAAATGGAAAACACAACATTTAACTGAAAACCCCACTCACACCATTAGATGTCTCAGAATAAAAATCACATTGTTTGGAGCTTGCTTGTTCAACATATTTTCCTCTCAGTAAAATTAAGGCTTAAATAGGAGCAAATTCTCCTTTCAAGATCTTGAAACAAAATTTATTTAATGTGAATAACGAAGTTATGTTACAATCTTCTGTATTTGGCTGGATTCCAACTGCTGGTGCAAAAAAGGTCGCATTGTAAGAAAGACGCCGTTAGAGGGTACAAAACGGAGAAGTACACGAGAGGCGGAAGACAGCGAATGAATGCGATAGCGATTTTTGTATATATTCCAAGGATTCAACTGGACATCTATACGTAAATAATTAGTTTGTTAATATACATAGTTAAATAATAATGTGTGCCATTCTAATGAGTAATTATTATTTTTTATTTTACATAAATTTTAATTATACAGTAGCAGCAAATTCACAAAATCGCATAAACTTTATGTGTAGAAGTGTGACAAAAATACGAATTTGTGGAAAATTTTATGATCTGGTAACACTGATCTGACATCTGAATTAATGATGATTTTAGGTGCTTTTACTGCAAATGTAAAACAGTTTAAGTGATACAATTGAAACTTTGTACGTAACTGATATGGTCAAGTCCTACAGACAGGTAATTAAAATTACATTTTTGCAAATCTCTCTTTATATATATTTTAAAACGAATGCACTGAGAAAAACATACTTTCCAGGTATGGAGGACAGTGGATAAACCCTGTTTCTTAGATCCTAGGATCCTTATACCAGATGAAGGTAACAAACCGCATTCTGACACCAAAAATATATACATATACATAAACAACATCTAAGAAATTCATTAGGTTACTCATTACTAAGTTGCACCCATTATTTTGAAACAGATTAAGAACACCTTCATGTTGGAGTAAATTAACTATGTAATAAGTATAACCTTTAAAAACAGACAATATAATCAGTATAATGCTTGATTTGAAAGGATTAAATTATTTTATTAAATTGCATTTTGATCTGTTCAATTTATGCTTGCCCTCTTCTTTCCCACCTATTTTAAAATTTATGATGGCTTTTAACAAAGAATTAGGTACAGATATGCTAAATAATAATAGGTAAAGAATCACTGGCAAATACAATAATTTCAGAACTTCTGGAAACAACACACTAATACTTTCAAAAGGTTCAGAAAAGTTACTTTACATAAAAGCCATCTGTATATTACAAAAATTTAACAACTGAATTAAAGTTACCTCAGATTATGTGCTATGTCACCTAGTTGTTAATCATAGTGCCTATCAGAAAAGAATGAATCACTGTTTTTAGATGACCTTAAATGGCATTTAATAGCACTTATGATTAATGTTTCTTTGACAGAATTAATGGATTTTTAACAGAATGAACGACTATATAAATTTATGCATAATGATGCACGAAACAGACGTATGCCTGACTTCTCACTGTTCATACCAGTTTCTCACACTCTCATTATATAGAACATGAGTGCTATAAAAGTTTATTCATAAGTGGCTATTCAGAATTGAGAAACTTTTTCAGCATATATTCTTTATACTTTAAGGATGAGGCTTAGTTACATTTATGATTAACTATCTTACAGGCAGAAGCATTAAGTAGCATTTAATAATTATCTTGAGGAAGAAAACTTCTTCCTGTCTTATAAATGTTTCATCCCACTCAAAGTTATCAGTAAGATATGATCCATGCCTGCAGAAGAACAGTGGCAGAATAAAATCTAAAATATACCAAGAAAGGGATAACCAATCGCATTATTACAGGCCATGCAATGTTTCCATAAAATTTCACTTGCAAGTCACTTTTTGCATGATTCCACAAAATAAAGGAGTCCAGCAACCACAAAGAAACATTACAAAATGCAAGAAAGAAAACTATTTGCCTGCCTGGCTTTACATACATATTTGAATTATCTATTCTTTTTCCTGACACTTCAAAAATAAACACATACTGTGTACTAGCATGTAGCATCATAAGTACAGCTTCACATGAAATAAGAAGGCTTATAGTGTCATCAGATAATGCCCCAACAATTATATTGCAAGAGCCATATATATAAACTGAAATTATTCCAGAAGCCTGGAAGAGTTTTATAAATCGAGTTCTACAATTACACTTACTTACAGACATCCTTTTAACCTGAGTAAGACCCAAAATTGAAGCGCAAAATGATAATGTAAATATTATACAATATATACTTCTAAGGACGATATAATTCACATTTTTGGACGTTAAAAACATAACTGTAATTATTATGCTTGATACAAGAATGAGGAATCCACAAAAGAGACCTTTAGTTGATCGATTGCAGATCCCATTGTTGTCCCTATCATATGGAACATATGATGTAAAACTGCATTTCTTGGTATCAGGCCTAGATTCTTCCCATAGTACATATAAGACACATACTATTATAAAACAATACTGAGATGCAAATGGATACAAAAATTTAGTTGCTTTCTCAGATATACTTCCAACAGTAGAATTTAGAAGGCACATTTGGATAGCAACAGTATCAATCACTTCTTGATATTCAGGTATTCTCCACCAACAATTGGATGTAACTATAAAAATTGAAATAATTAAATCTTTTTAATATGTATTCTCGTAAAACACATTAATACACTGAAAGAAAGCAATAAACTCTGCAACTTAACAGGCATTAACACATGCTTTATATGCATTATTTGCAACACTTCAGATATAAAAGTATGTACATGAATATAAAAAATTCTAAACATAAGAATATCACATATGACAAAAGCATGACTAATTTGTATGCAGACAACAAAGGTCTATACAGAATATTATAACTCGCATTCTGCACAGCAAAAGCAATTGAAGATCTGGAGGAGGGGCAAAACCAATTAAGTCCAATTTTTTGTGAAAATTGAAGTAATAAAGCCCTCTAGCAGGGAATAGCTTCTATATTATCAATTGCTTTAGAAAAAAGTATTCATGTCTGCAACTGTAACCAGGAAAGATAACATATCCAAAATCATTACCTTACCTGTTTTAAAATGCTTTGTCTGTGATGCACCCATAGTTTTTTGAGGGAATCTTTGCCAAATAATGCAGCTTACCAAGTATTCTCTTTCCAAATGTGATGATGTGCAAGTTTTTATAAATGCGCTTTGCTTCATTCCATGGCATTACAAAGAACCAGGTTTAAAAAATAAGAGATACTTTGGCCATTGGTGGAAAAGCATCCATACACGTCAAAGGAAAATATAAAATTCCTGAAAAAACTATTTCTAAAATAATCAAATTTATCAGCTCCCTTAGAGTGAGAAAGTCTGATTATTCCTTAAAACAAGTCAGAAGATATGCCAGCCTGAAGAGTTAACATCATAAAATTAAATGACATGTACAAAACGAACAATTCAGTGTCATGTGATAAATTCAAAGATATTTTTAAAATCAGATTCTGTTGGCCATGCCCGGGACTTGTAGTCTTTGTGATACATCAAAATCAGAAATTGATACGCTGGCCAAAAAAAGTTGCTGATGAAGAGGAAAAGCAATGTTGATCCAAGACGTAAAAAATGAAATGATGGAAAAAGAACTTCATTTGAGAAAGAGCTCATTATGGGAGTGAAGAATGTTCCCAAAATTAACAAAAGGAACTGAGGGGAAAAATTTTAGTCACCTAAAAAACTGAAAATTTATTTCCCTCTTATTTCATAGTTGTATACTTACATATCACACATTTTGTCAAATAAAAACTGACTGTTTAATTCAAATTTTTTGTATGATTTGATAAAAATATTTTCTTTATCATTGAAGTTACATAAACTAAACGTTCATTTTTTTCAAAATTCTGGGTTAAAGGAAATTCTGGTTAATTGATATAAATGGTTTTCTCTCTACGTCTTCAATTCTTATATCACAAATTGCTAAAATTCATAAAAATTGGGTTATTTTAATAAGAGACTAGCATACAAAGTGCTTTTGATTAGACAAAATTTTGTAATAGTGAAAAATTATTTCTAATGGAATATAAAATTTTAAAATGAACAAAGGAAAAATCTCCCCAAAGTATTACAGAAAAGAAAAATCGAGAAAAGTGTAAAATATTAAAAATTAACATAACAGTCTCTCTTACAGCACTGCAACAGAAATAATTTTATGAAAACGATTCTTTAAAACTATTTTGACTTCCATTAGTTGCATATTATTAAATAAAACTGAAAAATTCATTAGAACTATTTGTTACATTCAAATGTTTCAATATGTAACTCTCTGGCCAAGAGTAAAAAAAAATCATAAAAACAGAAAATTTGATTCAAATGATATCAGAAATTAGAAACTGAATCATAAACTGATGAGAAGTAACGGTTGTTATATTAATGTACCATAGAATTTAGATGTGCAAGTCATAAGAACATTCCCCACATATATTCACGGTAAATGTGACATGTTTTTCACAAATCCTGCATTTAGAGGGTTAATATAACAAAATCTTATCCAAATTTAAGCACATTAAAATAAATATACTTACAGTGGACAGTATGAAGAGGCAAATGTTTATTCATATCCATGGAATTAGCATCAGAATCCAAAGAATGCACAGATATATTTATTTCATTTTGCTCCCACAAAGAACTTGAGTTATGCTTAAAATGCAAGGCATCTTGCCAATCTTTATTGCTTTCCCAGAGAAACATTTGGATCCAAACAGCAGCAACTGTAGCCATAATATGCATAATGACAAGATGACAAAAACATCCATAACTTCCAAACAATTCCTATACAAATAAGTTACAATTCAAATATAAAAATTAAACATGAATTAACTTTTAAAACCATTAAAAACTTCAGAAGCTATTAAAATGTAATAATGTCCATTTTATCAAAATGATGGGAGAGCTCAATAAACTCTAATTTAAATCTTGAACACTTCATAAGTAAAATATCATACCTTTGTATAATCCTTCAGAACTCAAAAGCAATGAATACATACACACTCTCTTGCAAAAAAATCGAAGCACCAAGAAGGACTTTTGCGATCGTGATGAAATTTGGTACGCAAAAACATCTTGATCGAACATGCAAATGATAAAAGTTTCAAGGCAAATGAACAGGAATTGCAATCATAGCGCACATTTCTAGTGTGCAATTTGCAAAGTATAAAACCAGTAAAAGAGGCAAAAAATTTCTCTTCTTTTCTTGCTGCCATTGTAATTCCATAAAGAAACAACTAAAGATGCCATTACGATGATATTGAAGACCTTACAGACAACTAAAAGATTTCAAACATGGTCACACTGTAGGGTTGCATGAAGCTGGGTGGTCATACCGAGCAATAGGCTACTACCTACAGCGTACAGACACTACTGTGCGAAGATGTTGGCAGCAACAGTTGCTACAAGGAAATTGCCAACAAAATGAAGGCTCTGGAAGGCCAATGAGCACAAATGCGAGGGCAAGGTAGGATGATTGTTCGCCAGGCCCGAACCGCCCCAATGGTATCATTGTCAACTATTTAACACATTACAGCCAACCGCCCCAATGGTATCATTGCCGACTATTCAACACATTACGGCCACATCTATACCTTCCGTGGTACCATCCACCATCTCACGGCACTTGTATGAGAGGGGCTACGCTCAGAGGCCTTTAAGACATCTGCCTTTGACTCCACAACATCATGGCGAAGTCGTCTGGAGTGGTGTCGCAGCCGATCATCATGGCTGCCATCAGACTGGTATCGTATAGTGTTCAGCAATGAATCCCGCTTCACACTTGAAGCAGATGACCACCATGTTCGTGTCTGGAGAGGATGGGCAGCAGTCCCAATCAGTCTTTGTTTTACAAAGGCATACTGCATAACCCCTGGTGTGATGGTATGGGATGCCGTTTCTTGTAACAACTGGTCATCTTTAACAGCTCAATGATATGTTGACACCATCCTGCGGTCGGTTGCATTACCCTTCATGGCAGGAAAGCCACATACCACATATCTCTCGACTGTTTCCATGCAGTTGCTACTCTTCCTTGGTCAGCAAGGTCACGAGACCTTTCACCAATCAAGCATGTCTGGGGCATGATAGGCCGCCAGATTCGGGCACCACAAAATATCACAGATCTGGAGCAACAACTGATGAATGCCTGGTAGAATGTGTCGCAGGATGACATTAGGCACCTCTACCACTCCTTGCCTTGATGAATTCAAGCATACATTGCCGCCATGGGCAGTTCGACCAATTACTAAGTTGAACACTCAATGGGTGATCGCAAGCTGTGAACAGGTACTATGACCTTGATTTTTAAATCATGTTATTATCTGTGAATGAGCTATACATGTATTCAATTTCATCAAAAACCACCACTTGCTTCATGGTGCTTCGATTTTTTTTTGCAAAAGAGTGTATATCATTAGTTTTATTAATATTTGTCAATGTTTCAAACATGTTCCAATTAAGCCTTCATAATGAATAAAATAACAATTCATTACAGCTGAATATTCAATTAACAAAATAAACCTACTGGAAATGTCATTTTTCATATATGATTTTCTGCTTTTGTTTTAATGCATGAATTGCATTCAAGAAATACAGCCAAAATTTTTACAGAGAAGAAATAACTTTTCCTGAAATATGAACAGTACAACTTGAATCTATACTTATGCTTTCATTTTGAATTTGAAATTCTACATTGTAAAAGCAAAATATACCTGTACACAGCTTTATATTGCTAAATTTGTATTAAAAATTTTATTATTTTCATAGTATCAACTAAATGGTAACATTGATTAAAAAATGGCACAAAGAGCATTGACAATTTCAAAATTTTAATTCACCTACATATTCCATACACATATTTATGTATATGATATGAAGGACATTTATAGATTAGTTTATGTAACTACGACAAAGCCAGCCTGTTCATGGCATTCGAACCTCGGACCGAACTACCAGTGTTAGCAACTTTATCGCTAGGCCACTGGTGGGCTTCGATGGACACTTACAGTCTTTTGATATATTCGCCAAGAATTACTACAATCTGTAAGCACTGTTATATATATAAATGCTTATAGATCTGGCATAAACATCAGTTTTACAAAAAGTTTTACGCAGTAGTTGAAAAGTGAAAGCACTATTCGATCCGAACATTTGTATTTAAAATTAAAGACACACATTTAAAATATAATTCTACAGCTTCATTTAATTAGCATTGCAGGTTTAATTAACAATAAATATAATTAGCACAATATTGCTGCATTTTCTGGCAATAACTTATAATGCCTTTAAATTATTCTCCTAATTTTCACAGCTCAAATCTTTACAATTTATAATTTTAAAAAACTGTCCTAAATCATAATTTTATTTTACCATTTTTCTTATCAATTTCTTACATAATAGTGCCAATGCACCAAATCCTGTTAGGCATGGAAAGCACATGCTGATTCCTTCAATGTAGTGTGCGTGCAGCCTTGGACATTTAACGGCATGACAAACCTGTTACTGCTCTGTCTCGTGCAACTAAATGCTGCTTGTCCTTCAAAGAAGAATGTCTGGCTCAAAGGATCGAAGCGTCTGTTTAGTAGGCTAGAGTCTCATTCATTATTGGAATTAATCAGACAAATCGCTCCACCAACTAAGAACGATCATGCACAATCGCCCACAAAAACAAGAAAGATCTCTTAATCTGTCAAATCCAGGCATTTTATTTCTCAAATATGTATAATATTGTTATTAACGTCATTTCTAAATGCATTATGAATAAAACTTCTTAAAAGAATACATACATGTATGTTACCAGAAAAATTTAAAAAAATCGCTAAATCGTAGATTCTACTAGCATAGTATGACAGTAAAATTATATAAAATGCTTGTAAACCTTTTTGCTCACAGTTTTCACAAAACATATTGGCAAATTTCAGCATTTTAAACTCCAAAACCCAAAATATATTGCACAGAAAATTTTAATATTAAATAAACAAGTATATAATAGATAGAATTTCTATATGTTTAACAATTTTTAATTTATTATAACAATGTGTTTACTCTAGAAGATATTTAAGATTAAGGATATTTAATACAAAGTAACATATTTTAATAACATCCAATGTTGCATACATTAACGTAATGGTTAAAAATATACACACATGTACACAACTTACAGATGAGTTGCATTTTTGCTTGCACACAGAAAAATGTACACGAATAAAAAAAATCCCGCAAATTATTTGTTTTCCAATACCTAATACAAGAAAATAAGCACCAACCTATTGGAAATAAGAAATAATAGCTATGGTAGCAAGTATTTCGTAGAAAGGTGGGCATACTTAAAGAATGGATGAAGAAGTATTCATCAATGCCCAGACAATTTGAATACTCAGTAGAGAATATATGTCTTAAACTATAACCAACAACTGCACTGGGATGAGACTCACTGCCAAGTAATTAGGAGTTCCTTGGCACATTACTGCATTTCTCATTTAGAGTAAATATTAGGTTTTGCTCAGTGGCGTAGCTAGGGTGGGGCAAGAGGGGGCATCTGTCCCCGGGCGCAGCATCCAGGGGGCGCCAAACTGGTGCTACAGATTTTAGAATGAAATGTTTCCCATTCTTGGAACACAGAAAGGGGGCGCAAAGTCTTTAGTTGTCCCCGGGCGCTCAAAATCTTAGCAACGCCTCTGGTTTTGCTTGTTTACTGGCAAACAACTGCAAGCTCAAGTGTCCTCCTATTGTGTCCCATGCATGCTACATGAAGCAGCATGCAGGTCTCTTGATCGAATCCCCTCTCACCAAAAGTTCTCCACTGCTCCCAAAATAGGCAAGCATGGCTTTCAGCAACTTTTTTATAACAACACTCATCCATCAAGACAACATTATTCAGGATCTGCAGCTCAATTACGTCCGCCAATAATTATGTGTCCCTCCCCTAACAACCAAGCACTAACATAATAGCACATTTCTCATTTACTTTACTGCTAGTATAGATTTAGATAAAGCATCAGACAAAATTATGACTGCAATCCTATGGCAGACTGAACCGACTCTCACTGGAGAACAAGACATTGCCCCATTCTTGTCTGCCCAAATTCAGTGATGTGAACCACTGCAAATGCCTTCTGCAGCACTCCTTGAATAGTACCGTATAAATTGCTGGTTTTCAAGCACCTAACTCTACACAATTCAAATGTCATGGCAAAGTTTGGTGGGATATTTTGATTCTCATGAGCAATAAAGGTGAACGGCAATTTGATTGGCTATGTAGCATCAAATACATCTAGCTGCTACCAATAATACAGGTCTTTTTAACATAATCGTAAAAGAAAGGAAAACTCCTGCAGTACATTTGCAATACACAAGGTCAGTAGACAAATAAGGTTAGGCTCTTTCCAGTGCAGACATCACTTACTAAAACAGAAGGAAGAAACCATTGCAATACAGTAAACTTGAGAGTACATTACAATTTTTCATATGCTGCACAAGATTTAGAGATAATACTTTGCACAAAACCAGACTCCACTGCAACTTTGATCACTGTTCGGCCTTCTTCCAGCTTTCCTCTAATAAGAGACAATATGAGATAAAAAGTTCACATCTATATATTTATTGTCATGTTCAGAATTCTTAACTCTTTGTCAATAGTGAACACTGCTTTTTCATCTACTTTCAAGTTATCATGCAGCCTCTAAACACAAAAATTGGAAATCTGCATAGTACAGGGCTTTCTACTGTACAAATAGCACCAAATTCTATGGAAATCTTTCTCTATAATGTTTATCTTTGTGCTGTAGATACCTACATAAAATTTCATCTTATAATGAAATGCCGTTTTAATTTCTTATTTTACTTATATATCATCAATAAATACCTATAATATAAAATATGGACTCAGTAGAACAGGTGTCATAAAAATACAACTTCAGGCAATAATGATTTTTACAATATTTTAAAAGTTTACATATTTAAATAATTAAAATTTTGAAAACCTGCATACACACTCACTTCCAAAAGTTAAGCACGAAGATGTAAAATGCAAACAAATCAACAAATAATGCTGTGATTGACACAAAATTTGGCAGGAAAGTAGCATATATATTTATGCATAAAACAAAATCAATAATTACATACAGAAATGAAATCAATATTAAATTTTTGTAAGTTATCAGATAATGACATACTGGAGACTTAAGCAGAAATTATGTATAAAGTGAAAATCAGCATAAAATGAAAAAAAAGGACATTAATAGGGTATGTGATCCCCCCCTCATCTGTATACAAAGTTTACACCTTGTGACCATGCTTTCAATTAGGTGGTCAACCACCGCAGAATTAAGCAGTCACCATTCTTCTTGTAGAGCAGTTTCCAGCTCAATAAGAGTGGCTGGAGGTAAGAAACGGGAAGATACAGCACGGCCGACAGCATCCTAAAGATTTTCAATGGGCTTAAGGTCAGGCGAATATGCTGGCCACGCCATACGCACAATCCCTTCACTCTTCAGGTAGTCATCGACGATGTCAGCTCTATGGGAACGTGCGTTACCGTCCATTAAAACAAAAGTAGGGTCAACTGCTGCAACATACAATCTCACAATGGGTTCTAGGACTTCATCTCGATACAGGACAGCCGTCAAAGAACCTCGTTTAAAGATGTGCAGGTGGGTGTGGTATCCTAATGAAATCCCTGCCCACACCATAATGCTTCCGCCTCAGAATGCGTGATGTTCGGTGATGTTTTGGGACTAAGTGCGTGTTCATTGTTCACGCCATATCCTTATACGCTTGTCATCTGGCTCTAGAGCAAATCTTGACTCATCAGTAAACATGACATTGCCCCAGTCAGACACATTCCAATTGACCTGTTCCAGGCACCACTGTAATCGTGCCCCTCTTGAATGGAAGGATAGAGGAACACAAACTCGAGGTACACGGGCGTACAGTAGCTGCAGATATCGCCTTACCAATGGACGCTGTAACCATAGATGTCACACGTGTGGAGGTCGCTCTGCGATTCCAATTGGCTACAATAGCAATATATTGACCTTCCGCGGGGGTTGTAACCCTTGGGCAACTGGCTACGGGCCTTCGGAGAACTGTCAGTGTATTTGGAATTGTTTCCATAAACGTGAAATTACAGAATGATGAACGCCGAAGAAAAGAGCAACATCTGTGATCGAATGTTCGTGTTATGCGCCCCTCAGTACGCCAGTGCTGAGAATCTTCCATTCGTCTTCTGAAAGTCATAGAAACACGCATGTCTTGAAAACAAATTGTACGAAAGTTTTAAACACCTTCTGTCAGCACTTACAATCAATTTCTGTAACCCTTCACAAAGCTGGTTTCTTATAAGACTGCCTTTTTTGCATATTTCTTGGCATGAAAGTGCAATTCGCTGTTACCTAACATATTTGCATACTTCCATCTACATCTGCATCGAATTGCATCTCCTTCAATTCTGATTGGTTTCCGGAAATTAGCATTTTCCTCTCCGTGCTTAACTTTTGGAAGTGAGTGTACTTAAATAGTTCAATTACCTTCAATCAAAATGGACTTTTACTAGTGGGTATTGTTAAATGCTGAGATTTACCCAAAAAGGTTTAGTAAAAGACCAAAATGAAAGAGTTTGCAAGCATTTTTGAATATTACTCTTTACTAAAGAGCTAAAAGGGCATTCACCTTATTACTAAAAAATACAATTTATCAAATTCTGAGATTCTACAGTAGTATACAGGATATTTGTAAAAGGTAATCACATGTTTTATTTCTTTAAATATTGATTCAAACAAGTGCTCCATAAAACTATATTTATATTATTAAAGAAAGCAAAATATTTTAAATTAGAATCTAGTGGCAAAAAAATCTCTTGACATGATGAAGACAGTAAACACACTCAGGAATTTAATATAATGTGCAGAATTTTACGAAAACTGTTCAACCAATGGATGGTTCCCAGGTACGTAACATTTAACCTCACATATAATCTCCACAGATAAAAAGAAAAATGTAAAATGTTCATCCATTATGTTTTAATAAAATGTAGTAGTTTTTTACATGCAAAATTCATTCAAGAATTCACAAGACACATTCAAGAATGAGTTTATCAGCATGAATCATTTTTCAAACAAGCCATTATGTCTAGGTAAATTTAATAAGATTTTACCAGATTTCGAGAGTAGTTGCGACACAAATTTTGCCAGTTTGAGATCCCAGCACAGCAGCGATCTCAAACTCAAAACCAAACCAAACATAGGATGAATATGATCTGAAAGCAGCTGTCAGGCCTCGAGGAGGAAGTTATTTTATAATAAAAGAATATCTTTTTACACAATTAAAAACATACTGCATGTTTATCAAAACAAATATACACAGCAGTAACAAGATGCAGAGAAAAATTCAAATTTATCCTTAGTTTCTATCTGAAATTTAAAGGTTAATATTTGGTAGAAATTTCTATTGGTTACACACTGTAATTCAAATGTATTGACAGCTAAATATTACATTTTCAGGTTGACTTATTCAAATACTTCCAATATATTGAAGTAACCATTAAATAATTTTAATAACCACTTCTAATTGAAATTAAAAATAAATAAGTGACAAAAACATCCCAAGGCAAAAAATTTGAGATTAAATAATGACATCCTATTCTTTTTTATTTTAAAATTTTTCTATCATCCATACAAAAAAAAGGAAGGTGAAAAAATAAAGGAAGGTGATTATTTCATATATTATCCTCTCTTAAAGATAGAGATTCAATCCACAGATCTTCCAGTTATTAGTTGCAGGGTTGCCACTCAAATAAGAAATTGAAATTTCCTGACTTTTCCATGTTTTCCAGGTATGTTTTAAGAAAATTCCAGTCTATCCGCGTAATGCACTTTGGCTGTGCTAAGAGGTAAATTAATTATGGTACCACTTGAAAACACAAAAATTTGCCAATCACATAAGA
>KK116433.1:46456-139103 GCA_000611955.2 Stegodyphus mimosarum
ATATATATATATAATACATAATCCCCAAAGCATTGCTATTATAACTATAATAGGAGTTTTTTTCTCTATTGAAGATTGAGATTAGAATGTGCCCAATGTGGATTAAAAATGTACTTTTTTTTTGCAGACATTTTGTAGCTAAACAAAAGAAAGAAATCTACTTAATGATATTTTTAAATAAATTCAGGTATTTTATATTTATTTAGCAGCCTACATACACAAAAAATATGTGCATTAAATTTCGTGATGCTATGTCATCATACAGATAGAAGTAATTTCAGGCTTATGCCAGAGAACATTTCCTGAAATTTGAAAGTATGATTTACTAATAGTAAATAAACTTCAAGGGAAGAAGCAACATTAAAGGATATGAATAACATTAAAATAATTAAAAACTGAATTAGAATAATCAACAATCTTTTAGCGAATATAGTTATATTAAATGGTTAACCAAGATGACTCATTACTTTTTTTTTGTTTTGTTTTAATTTTACAGCTAAATGACAAATAAGACATTTATTAAAAAGGGAAAAAAATGTTTAAAAGATTTTGCAGTAAAATCCTAGTATAAGTTACAGCCTTGGCACGATTTCGAAAATTACTGCCAAGAGCAAAATGACCTGTTTACTGCTCATCATAATGACGCCAAATTCCGTGTGTACCATATATAGAGGTTAGAATAGGATACATGGAGGCTATTCTAACCTCCATAATACCATATACTAGGATTAAACCGATTTTGTTTTATACAAGAATAAGTATTTTGTTTTATACAAGAATAAGTATTTTGTTTTACACAAGAAGTATTTTCTTTAGTTCAACATGAACTGCACATGCACGAAACTTGCTTTGCCTTCTGATAGACAATCTGATTGGAGCTGCTAAAATTGGCTTTGTGCCAGCTGGCCGAGTGACGCTCACGTGCGCCAAGAAAGTGATCGCTTCTAACGTCGGTGTAAAACTCGCTTTTGGGTGAGGGGGACTGCTGTATGAAATTCCCTGACTTTTCCCTGAATTTTTTGGTCAATTTTCGAATTCCCTGACTTCTTCCGGTTTTCCCAGTTCTCCAGGTAGCGTGACAACCCTGTAGTTGGATCTGCTACTTAAACCCGATCATCACCTTTTCGATCCAAAAAAATATCGAATCATATCTAGATGCTACATACATTAAGGTACGAAATTTAACTTTTACGTTAGTACTACAGCAAGAAATTTCAATGGAGAAAGTGTTCTCCGACTGCAAAACAGTTGCATAAATATAATAAGTTTCAGAAACTGTATTTACTATGATTATTTATTTAGGGCTTTAAAATTTTAATATTTATGACAAAGATTTCAGTTAGCATCTCGACATTGAAATAATGGAATATTAATCCTGAATTCCATATCATCCATATGTTTAAATCAAAATATTTAACAATTAGCTAATAATAACTTAGCAACACAACTGAAAAATATTTACTTGATTTGGTCACCCCTTAACTTGTATGTTGACTGTCTAACAAGAGCAGTACCAACTGGCACATTGAAAATGATCACATTCCTCTCAGTGAGCTGGGTACAAAACTGTTTCACATCTTTTTTTCTTAAATAGATCTATCTCTTTAGTAGACTACTGTATAAGTCACAGACAATCTGTTAATTTCGACCAAGCGGTAATGTTGCTAAACACTGGTAGTTACAACATGGGTTTGATTCTAGGTGAACGAGCTGGCTGCATGTGCGTTTTTGTGGTTTTCCCCATGTGTAATGTGTATATGAGCAGCTTTCCTTAAAACATCCTCTACGAAGGCATCCCTCCTTTAAAAAAAAAGATTGTACTTATCTTGAATAATTTCAACTGCAAACGTTATATTTGTTACTACGGAAAGAATTTATTTTTGCGTAAAATTCTGAATGCTTGAATTTTTATAATACACAGAAACTGAGGTAACTAGAAAATAATATTAAAAAAATATTCGTAATTTACTAGGATATCTAAACAGTATAATAATTGTTAAATAGATTTTTATTAAGAAAGAATATTTTGATAAAAATAAATGATTACGGTATACTTCTACGTCGCACTTAACAAGAGGCTTGTTTGTTTTAATTTAAAACGATGAAACACACTAGAGTTATCTAAGAGGTGAAATGCTTTTGTGAAGATTCTGAAACGAAACCTGGCTCACAACTGTATTTCACATGAAGAAATCCACAAAAATTTCTATGCAGCCTGGCTGTGTGTCATGATTCGAATGCAAATCAAAGGATCAGATTCTGTGGTCTAATCGAGTCGGTGCTCTATTTTTGCTATGCTGTGGGAGCAACATATGCTCCGAGATAAATATTTTAGTTTGAATGTTAGTTTAATAAATGTTTTGTTTCATCGTCTTTAACGGTGCGATGTTGAACCACGAGCCATTATAACACGCTCTCTTAGCAAGACTCAAAGCTTAGAGCATTGGAAAACGGAAATGGCATAAACGTTAAGCCTAACGTATGAAAGAAGTTCACATTTGCGAATAAAAGTAAAAGCAAGAGAATCATTTAATCATAAGTTTGAAAAATTTGGTTTTAAAGAAGAAAAAGAAATGAGAAAATGTTCAAAAACGTGAAGAAGGAAGATTTAGTAACTGTTTTATCGGAAATCAGCGACGAACTATCTGGAGATTTGAAGATGGTAGAATTCAAACACAAACTCCAGCACAACAGAGAACACTCCGAAGATGCTGATTTCATGATAGAAATTCTGATTACTACAGTGGAGAATAGAAGAAATCGAAAGAATACAAATGGAAGAAGAGAGATTGAGAACAGAAAGAGAACACAAAATAGAATTAGCGAAGATTCGAGCAACTCAGAATGAGGGAAGTAGAAGTCTGACACCTTCAATCCAAAACACAGGACGAGAAACTGAAATTTCCCTCGACAAGCTGATGAAAGGAGTAGAAACAGTGATACCAGTATCGAAGACCGCAGAAGCATGGAATTTATTTTTCGAGTCTATCGAAACAGCATTTAAACACAAGAACGTTCCAGAAGAATACCAATTGGAAATATTATTGAAATTAATTGGAAAAAAAGCTTCAAATGTCCTCATTTATATAAATGAAGAAGACCTGAAAAATTATGAAAAAGTGAAATGATGAAGATCTAAAAAATTACGAAAAAGTGAAATTCTGAAAGAATATCAACCTACTCCTCGAGCCTGTTTAGAAAATTTTAGAAGAACTAAATGTTATTCTGGCAAAACGCATATCCAGTTTGCTTCACAACTAATAGCTGCATGGGAATATTACTGCAAATCAAGAGAAAAGATTTCAAAACACTTAAGGCATTAATTATTTCAGATAAATTATTTCAAGCTTTAGACAGTGAAACATCTGCACACATCGCAATATGCCAAGGAAATAAATGGTTGAAACCGCAAGAATTAGTTGAAGAATGTGGTATCTATTTCACAGCGAGAGGAAAATCTTTTGACAAAGTCCGAAATGAAACAAAACGAGCAGCGAGATTCCTGGATACAACATATACCCAAGATAAATATATTCCTCCACAAATGAGAAGAGAATACTCAAAACAAGAAGGCTATTCAGTGAGAAGAAAATAATGTTATATTTGTGGAAGCTATCAACACATCGCAAGAGATTGCCCAGACAAAAGTAGAAAGAACGAAACTGCAGTAAATAAGAATGAGAAAGAAAGATCCTAAAACTCAAAAAAATTCAAACAGAACATCAAAAGAAGAAGCCATCGTAGCAAAAGTAGACTCATCTCATCTATGATCAGAATCAAAAGAACGTATCATGCAGCCATTGCAAAAAGTAGGCGTTTTTATTAATTCTGAGATCGAAGCTATCATGGACTCCGGAATGCAGATAACGATCGTACATTCATCGCTCATTCCAGATTTAGAAGACAGAGAAGGAAGTAAAATCTTGTTAACCCCTGCTTTCGGACTAGCGATTGAAGCAAAAGTTTGCCGTGTACCTATTTATTATAAGAATCATGGAAGTAATTTATTTAATTCTGTGGATACATTAATTGCGGTGACTGATAAGCTAAAACGTGCCTTGTTTATTAACTCCAGAAATACACAAATTGTTGATTAACCCTGATGGAGAAGAATCAAACACAGAAAGAAATAATTCCGGAGACGGAAACTTGCAGAGTTTATTCGCCAACGCACAGTCAAAGGAGCAAGTAGAATCCCCCCTGCCAACGCTTTTGGAGGAGAAAACCAAAGGGGAGGGAGAAGGCGAGGGCTTGCGTAAATACAGACTTTTTGTCTGCTGAAAATGTGCACAAAAAAAACGAATGCTGTCCTTTGCTGAAAGAAGCATGGAAGTTAGCTGTAGAAAAAAAAAAGGAAATATTTATTTATTGATCATCTTTTACATCACCAAGAAAAGATATTAGGACAGACTGTTTTCCAGTTAGTGCTTCCTCTTAGTAGAGGCAGTGCTGGAATTAGCACATTGTTCCATTTTCTGTGCAAATCTTGGAATAAGGAAAACAAAGAAGAGAATATGATATTCATTTTTTTACCTGGATTAATGCACGATGTCGAAACATGCAAAAATTGTCAATTGAAGAGTCCAGAAAAGTGTTCGGACAAGATTCCCATCAGACCCATCAGAAGACCAGAATTACCTTTCGAACTAATGAACACAGACGTTATTGGAACTATTGAACCTCCTTCTGCTAGAAAACCTAAATACGTGTTATGGCTGGTAGATCAATACTCCCGATGGCCAGAAGCAATTCCACTGAGAAGCTTGACAGCACAAGCCACTTGCAAAGCACTTTTGGAGATTTTGATGAGAACAGGAATCCTTAACACAAAAGAAATCACTTTATTTCAAAATTAACTCAAGAATTGCAGAAAAGACTAGGTTCTCTAGACCTGCTTACAGTGCTTCAAATGGATTGGTAGAAAGATGGAACAAATCCCTGAAACAAATGTTATATCATGTCATCAGAACTGATCCTTTACTTGGGATAAGCACATCCCAGGCATGCTCTTTGCTTACTGAGAAGTACCAAACTGTACCACTGGAGTCTCACCATTTCAGCTGATGCATGGAAGACAACCAAGAGGTCCTTTAGCAGTACTGAAGTCTTCATGGTCAGGACAAATACTTATACCACATAATCTAAGTGAATCAGCAGTAGTACTTACAGCATTTAAGACTAAGGTTGGAAAAAGCCAATTTAATTCCAAGTGAGAAACAGCAAAAATATGCTGAGTACTTTAACTGAAGATCAATACAAAAAAATTTCAAAATTGGAGAACAAGTCTATTTACTCATCCCAGATTCAAATAACAAACTATATGCACGTTGGACTGGACCAGGAGAAATCGTGAATCATTGTCCACCTCATTCCTATAAAGTAAAACTATCAGATGGAAAGATCAAGCACGTTCATTCAAATAAAATTCAAAAATTTCAAGCTAGCATCAATGCAGTTGGAGTGATATTTGAAAATGAAGAATTTGGAGAAATTATAACCTTGCCAGAAAAAGATTTTTCAACCCCCCTAGAAGATTTGAAAATAGACGTGAATATGAATTTAGAAAATTTAAATCCACAGCGAAGAAGAAAATTAATTGCTTTTATAAACTGACACCGAGCACTATTCACCAGAAAGCTGAAACTAGCTGAAGTTGAAGCTCATAAAATTAGATTAATACCCAATATGGAGAGGAAGAAACTCTACATCTACATGATTCCTGAAACATTGAAAACAAATGTTGATGAAGTAGAAGAATTATTGAAATCGGTGTTAATAGAAGAAAGTAATGCAGAAATAGCTCACCCAATAGTTTGTGTAAGCAAGAAAGATTGAAATATTAGATTGTGTTTAGATTATCGAGCATTGAATGCAGTGACGAAACTAGACGATTTTCCTATGCAAAATGTCATTGATTTAATGTACAGTATAGGAAGAGCCAACGTCATACCAGCATTGGATTTACTAAAAGGGTATTGGACAATTCCCATGGAGGAGCAAAGTAAAGAATATACATCCTTCAAAACTCATAGAGGTCAATATCAGTTTAAAGTGTTACCTTTTGGCCTAAAGGACACAGCAGCAACTTTTCACAGAGTAATGAATAACGCGCTGAAAGAATTTCAACAATTTTCAAGAACCTATATTGACGACATAGCTATATTTTCTACCGATTTCGACACTCATCTCCAAGATTTGGATAAAGTTTTCACCAAACTAAAGTCACTTGGATTTACAATCAATTTTGCAAACCCAGAAATTAAATATTTAGGACACGTTATAGGCTTAGGGAAACATCAACCAGATCCAGATTCCGAGAAAATACAGGCAATCAAGAAACTGAACATGAATGAAAAAACATCTTAAAAGTGTGTTAGGCTTACGTAATTATTATTGTGATTATGTTCCAGGGTATGCAGAGATGCCTACCCACTCACAAAAAATAAACAACTGGAAATACTCGAATGGAAAGAAATTCATGAGTCAGCATTTCAACAACTTAAGGAATGATCAGCGATGTCAACGGAACTGATCACCCCAACACCACAGGATCCTTTTGTCATTCATTCTGAAGCATCTCAAATCGGAACAGGTGCATTTTTATCTCAGAAAAGGGGAGAGAAACAATTTTCCGTGTGCTAAACAAATAAGAAACTATCAAAACCTCAACAAAGCTGGCCGACTGTAGAGCGTGAAGCTTATGCTATAGTACGGGTATTAAAAAAATTTACACCATGGATATTCGGTACATCTGTGAAAATTGTGACCGATCATAATCCCCTAGCATTTATTGTAAGAAATGTTCCGCAAGCATCCAAATTACAACAATGGGCCGTAGTGCTGCAGAAATACAATCTAGAAATAGAATATTGCCCTGGGAGAAATCTAGTTAATGCTGATGCATTATTCAGACTCTCCCACCCGTGAACTTTGAACAATATTTACTATTCATATTCACTAACATTTTATGTGAGTAATAATTAGATAGTTTTTCTTTGCATTTCTAATTAATTTTACAATTTTCTGCCAATATTTATAAGTAGTTGAGCTTTGTATATTAGTGTAGAATGTTTAAATGTATATATAGATATTTTTTTTCTTTTTTCTCATTGATCGCAAACAGTTTCTAGATTTTAATATCCAGATTGGTGGTTGATATGTATACACTCTCAACAACAATCTTACGACGGGGGTGTCGTATCTGGCGACTGTTTGGCGATCAACAAAGTACGCTTGGCACGTTTAGTCTCTTCTCCCAGGAAGGTTTACTGTTTTAAGGGAGTCAAACATTAGCCACGAGAGAGCAAGGTGCTCTACTTTTGCTATGCTGTAGGAGCGATGTACTGCTCCGAAATAAATATTTTACTTTGAATGTTAGTTTAATAAATGTTTTGTTTTGTCATCTTTAATGGTGCCTTGTTGAACCACGAGCCATTACAGAGTGCTAATATCGTTGAATACTATAGTTCGAGCCACACTCAGGTTCTGGCAAACAGAGTGGCTGCATGGACGTTTCCATAGTTTTCTTTGCGCATAACATCAATACCAGCCAATTTCTTTGGGAAGTTCTCCCCGAAGACATCCTTTTATTTGTTATATAACACTTTCTTGCTTTACCGTAATCAATATTTTCTTCCTTAAATATATAAGGTATTTTTTCCCTCCTTTCTGCATCCATTCATGGGGTAACATAGCACACTTGACGCATATTTAAGAGGTGCGAGGTTCAAGTCACGGTGAGGGCAATGCACATTTTTCATGTCTCCTGCTTCGAAAAAACCTAACATCTCTACAAAATGTGCTAACATTATGGACTAGAAATAAAAGTGTATCAATAAAACAAAACTTACTGAAATAAAAGGATACCTAATGAGGTAAAATCATTAAACGCTGGGTAATTCACATCAAATTTGATAACAGAAATGTTTTTTTCTTTTGTACGTGTAACGCAAATAATCGTTAGTTGCACTTGAAAGTTGTCCATGAAGGCAGAAATATCCTTAACTAGGGCAGGAAAAAGGTAACAGAGTGAAAAGTTGCATAGTCCTGACATTTAAATCATAAAAATAATGGTATAGATGCAGTCAATTAGCAAAATATACCGAATTAAAAGATATTAAGCGTTCATATTAATAAGCCAGATTTCTGTACGAGTTTCTGCAGATTGCAATAAAAAAGGGAGGTGAACAATTAGATGTTATCGCAATTCCATACAAAAAATTTTAACATTCTGTGACTAAGCGTTTTTGAGTTACGCGATAAACATGCATACATCAATACAGAACACGTCTCACTCAAACTAGTCATAAGTTCCAAATATCAAATTTCAGCATTTTATGGCAAACCGTTTTTTAAGACCCATATGTAAGTATAAACGTCATGATGGAAATAATCAAAATGGATATTTCCTTTGAAATATAAAATCAGAAATTTTTGCAATTACATTACTTTATTTATTTCGCACAAGTCAAAACGATGTCATTAAATAACTAATTACTAATAAATTTATGATGCAATCTAAAGTACTTAAATCTAATAGTTTAATCTGGAATAAACTTAAAATATTTGAAAATCAAATATAAAGATAATATTTAAATAAATTGCAAAAAATTGCAACCCGAGGGGAAAAAAAATTCTCACAAATTCCTTTTGACTATATATATATATATTAAAAAGTATTTTCACAGGAAATATTTGTAAAGAATGCAAAATTAATTTTTCATCATTATTGAAGCAATTCCCTAAAGAAACTGGAAATTTAAAGCAGTTTACGTAGTTTCTATTACTGATTCATACTGACTAACTTTCTGTATTTGGCACATATCTTGACTGCTACAAGTAATATACAGCCTAGAAGTTAGTACGCAAACTATAAAGTAGCCAAAGAGGAGATAAAATATCATTCTAGCAACCAATCTTGTGCCGAAAAATTAATTTCACTCACTAAATTTAATGGAGAGAAGAACTACCTTAATTATAACCATATGTGGGGGCGCCTGCTGTTAAAGTAGTTTGAGTCAAAATGCTAGCCATTTTTGCAAAAGACCAGTCGGGAACACACGATTATTTTTAACGCCCTTTCCCGAAAAAGCCGAGCCGCTCAGGGGGTTAATCCAATTTGCATCTTCAAAACTTTGAATACGATGCACATCACAGTGTATATTAATTAGCTCTGTTTGTATATTTTCAGTGGCATTATTCACGTTCGCTTTCGGTACAGAAAAAATGTAAAATTAAGATTCCAAATCATTAAAATCTTAAAACTCTTTATACTTGTCATAATAATGCTTATTAATTTACAGGAAATGAATTCACAGACTGTATAAAACTGCTTCCAGGCTGACAGTTTGAGACCCTTACAATATAGGATACAGTTTATTAAATTTGCAGCTAGCACTTATTAGTTTCATAGCTAATCAGCATTTTCTCCATAAATTCTGCATGTAAATGTACAGAATTTTCTGTATTTAATGCATGGAAGCTTCCTGAATACTCCATTTTTGCTCTACAGGGAGTGTATATATACATATGAAATTTTGTATTTACAGCATCCTATGTCGAGCACAGATGAAAATGCTTACATAAAAGTGTGCCCTTTATTTTGAAAAATTCTGTAATTGGAAGCATTTGACCAGGTTGGTATTTCAGAAATGAAAACTATATCAACACTATGTGAATCTGTGCATACACAGGAAAATAAGAAAAGTTATTTTTTTTAATATGTACAAATGTGTTGCAGATACAAAATAGTACATAAATATAAGTGAACATAAGTGCAGCAGAATTTGACAGCACAATTTGATTCTTTTGCTTTGAACAATAGACATTCACTAAATTAAATGCTATCAAATTCTTCTATTCTCACATGTTTACTTACAAAATTCTTTTGAAGAAAGATACAAAAGTTAATCATGTGAATCTACTAATAGGTCATAAAATAATAGTAAGAACTTGCCAGAATGTGTCATACTTATGCATTAAACAATACCTGTCATTTTTAGGCAATAACATGATAATAATGTTCCTGTATCAAGCTGATAACCAGCCAATAAAGTTTTTACTAACTCTTGTAGTTATTGCCACCTTTTGATGAAGTAATAAAAACAGAGGTATCTGTCTCTAAGTTATGGTCTACAGTTGAAGAATTTTGAGAACCACAATTTCATACAATGAAATCATATATTACTTATAAAAGTGCACAATGAACGTACACACAAACCATTATGAATAAAAGGAGAGAGGTTTGAATTTAGAACATATTAATGATTGCCTAACATTTGTTTTTGGTATCTATAATTACACATATTTGCAACACTGCCTATTATCAACAATGGCTCTATGTGAATGACACTTATTTAGTTAATGCATAACTACTAAATTTGTAACAAATTCATTACATCAAGGAAAAAATTAAAACATACTCAATTTAACACATCAAAATAATAATATAAAATTCTAACTATTATTAGGGTCAGCACATTGCAAAAAGGATCAAAATGTTAATTTAATAAACATTACACATATTGGACAAAATCTTTATTCAATATGCAACTTCTACTATGCCTTAATGCACAAATAATTTCCCATGGTAATGCAAAATAGCGATGATTTTTAATTTGCAAGCTATGAATAATTTTATCATGCCCATAATCGTGAAGTTATCAATATAGCAGTATAACAGAATTGTACGGAAAAAATAGAGGCAGACAGGACTTGTGCACTTTGTCACTATCAAATAAACAAACAAGCAAAAGCTATAAAATAAATAATTACATAAATTTCATCAAATACTCAAAATGAACTTACTTTGGGATTTGAAACCAAAGAGATAGTAAGCAAGATGATAAAAAGACCGCGAAAAACAGGAACAATTGCACTCACAATACTCATACATTGTGTAGATGATGAAAAAATAGCAGCAATCTCCAAGCAAGTAGATACAAAAAATCCCAGACCAAAAACTATATGAAGAAAAGAACTAATCTTATTAAACAAGTATTACTTCATTAAGGTACTTCAAAAACTTACTTAGAACTTCAAAATGACTGACAGTGGTGTGAGTAATATAATGCCGAATTTCCAATACATTCTTCTCAGTTCTGTGAAGAAAAGAAGGGCACGATGTGAAAATAAGTTTAAATAGTGATGCATTCGCATTCGTCCTTTGCATTCGTCCAGAAATTTTGAGCAATTCTTACTAAGGTTTACTGCAACAGTCCGCTTTTAGAATTGCTCACATGCCTATGAACATAAAGCATGTATTACTTTCTTTAGATTTGTTAACTTTGAGTTGAATAACCACATGTCAACGTGGTTAATTACAGATTCATTAAATAATCATCATGGCACTTAAATGCAAAACACTGATGACAGAAGCAACAATTGAAATAATCAATGTTGTAGAAAAAGAGAAGGCCAATTTACAAAAATTTTGCCTTTAAGTCATAAAAACATAAAATGAAGGACTGCTCAATAATATAGAAGAAATTAAAACTCTGGATCTGCAACAGGGAAAAAAATGTACAAACAACACAAGTGATGAAAATAAATACTGAATAAATAATACTGCCTTACTGGCTTTGTTCTGTATACATACACAGTATTTGTTTAAGTGGTTCTCACATTACAACAAAAAGATAAACTGCTGAATCACAGACAGAAACCTGACTTTAAATCACTAAATGGCTAACTTCAATTTTAGAGACAGACAAGCTAATGTTTTTAAAAATAAATTACAGGACAGCTAAATCTGAATCCGCAGTTCATGATAGAACAGACAAAAAACTTGAAAGCACATGTGCAAACTTGCATCCCAAAGGCTTTTATGATTTGGATGAAAATTATATCATTTTTAGAGTAATGTTGAATGAAGCAATAAATTTTTAAATGAAAAACACTAAAGACCAAGCTTAAAAAAGGTTAACAGTAATACTATCGGTAGGTAAAGGAAAAAAAAAATTGTTATGCAAAAAGTGAAACAGGCTCAGGAATTTTAAGAACGTAAATCTTTGTGCACTTGGTGTGCTGTGGGAAAGCAACACTCATGCTAGAGGACAATGGAAATAATACGAAATGACTCGACTCAAAAGTATAAAAAGAGAAATGAATTTTGTTTTCATGGTTAATACTGAATTCTGGGAAATTTTACAGAAACCATTAAGCCAAAATGTCTAAAAATAAATTTGCCACCCTTTCACACCTAACACTGCATTAGCATGCCAGCGCTTCGGTTAAAGAATAATTTAAGCATTCAAGATTATGCATAACACTCTGTTCTACAGCAGCATTTTATCAGAAATTTTGAATAGTATGGAAAGAAAGGAATGACCGTTTTAAAAGCAATTTACTGGATATTAGAAATTGTTAAATGCATTAGCTCAATCAGTGTGTGAGAATGTTTCCAGAAAGATCGAATTTTCAGAATTATTTCATGAAACAACACTAATGGTTTTAATACAGTCAAACTGAAAAACGAATCTCTTCTTTTGTTCAAGCTTTTAATGGCATAATTAAAACTGAAGTACATATAACTGTTGGAAACAAAATTAAAAATAAATTTTACTAAGAAAAATGAATACTCAGAAGACAACATTGAAGAAAATCTAAAAGTAAAAATTGATGAGGCCATGTGATGTGCACAATAGCAAAAATACTCTGAAGAACGAAAGTGAGTATTTAAAAACCAAATCTTGAACCACAGGATTCTGGTGGACTCAGTATAACCAAGCAGTTAAAAATTCACATTGACACTTCTTGATGACAAGTTTTGTTTTTGTTTATATGGTCTTGACAGCAAGACCATATAAACAAACACAAATTGCTTTGAGAGATTATTTAATAATTTTTGTAACACCTAACTAAATGTGCATCCCAATATTTTGTTTTATTAAACCAGAAAGTAAGCTTTTTTAATATATTTGCACATTTTTATTTTATTTACTCACTTTACTATTTAATTAATTATATATAAGTATACTTACAGGGTGATTAGCGAATAAGCCCTGATTTCAAAATTAAATATCTCTACAACAAAGCTCGATAGAATTATGGGGTAAACTGTACGTTTATTAGCAAAACTGTAAAAATGGTGTACAAAAGTTTAGAAAATTTAGTTGCGAAAATCATTAACAGATGCCGCTCTAAGCGCAAAGACCTATCAATAGTCTTTAAAATATGCTTCGAAGTCGAAAGTGATCAGTATGACTGTTGGCTAGTGAAAACAGGCTAACGTAGAACATGAAATAATGTATTCCATTCAACAACGTGTTTTTTTGGTTCTGGAATTTCACCGATTAGAACACAGTCCTATGGCAACACGCCGCAGTTTTCAAAACCGATTCAATGTTTCAGTTGGACCCGACACGAAAACCATTCGTATGCTTTTCGCGAAATTCGAACGGACTGGCAGCGTTGCTGATGATTGAAAGGGAAATGTTTGGCCTAGGCAAACTGTAGTCACTAAAAAAATGCAGCCAAAGTTTCTGGAATTGTTCAGTAAAATCCTACGAAAAGCATCCGATGGATTGCATCAGAAACAGGTTTGAAGTACACGAGTATGCAAAAAATGTTAAAAAATAGCCTACGGCTGTTTCCATACAAAATCCAAAGTCATCAGGCCATACCCATGAAAGCTGTGCAACAAATGGTTGACTTTGGATATCAGATTCTAACAATGATCGACAACGACAGATTTGATGTAAGCTGCATCTAGTTCACAGATGAGGCACATTTTCATTTGAATGGAATCGTTAATAAACAAAACTGGAGATTTGGGGGTTCCGAAAATCCTCATTTGTGTGAAGAGAAAGCACTGCATTCGCCTAAAGTTACTGCATGGGCTGCGGTATGCGCCAGAGGCATTATCGGACCCTTTTTCGTACAAGAAACACTAAATACTGAACATTACGTTACAATTTTCGAACAATTTGTCAGCACTCAACTAGCGTTGGAGGATCGACCAGGTATCGAGTGGTTCATGCAAGATGGGGCTTGACCATATCGGATAGATAAAGTTTTTCGCTTTCTTCATGAATACTTTTGGAATAGAGTAACTGCGTTAGATTATCCACAATTTACTCACACAGAAATAGCTTGACCTCTATATTCTCCCGATCTGAGTCCCTGCGACTTCTTTCTGCGGAGCGCGTTGAAAGACACTGTCTATCGAAACAATCCCACTACTCTAGATGAGCTTGAATCATTGATTCGTGTTGCATGTGATTCCATTTCCGTTGAGACACTGCAAGACGTTATGTGAAACTTCATTGTTCGTTTATGCCACCTCATTGTTTTGAACAGTGAACATTTTGAAAAAATTGTATTTTGATTGCAAAGGCTGCTTCACTTTATTTATTTTTTTTAAAGACTCCTTTCAGAGAAAGAGTTTTCAGCGCAGAGCACCATCTGTTAACGATTTTCTTAACTAAATTTTCTAAACTTTTGTAAACCATTTTTACAGTTTTGCTAATAAACGTACAGTTTACTGCACAATTCTATCGATCTTTGTTGTAGAGATATTTAATTTTGAAATCAGGGCTTATTCGCTGATCACCCTGTATGTTACTTCTGTTGCTATAATTTTTAAATTTATATGTAAAATTGAAATGGATTTACCTAACATGACAGATTAGTAGAGGTCATTGATAGTACCATAATATACACTGCTGAAATAAATTGAGAGAATTAGCATATTTTATCGAATTGCATGAACAGAACTGAACTGAAGAAAAAACCACTGCTTCTAGATAAAAATACAAATCTTGTATGGCAAATACATAAGCATACATGTGTGTGTAGGCGGACCCAGCACAAAAACAACCTTTATAAGCGGGTGGAGGGTAAGACGAATTGCGTTCGCTAGCACACCTCGGCGAATTTCTTGGTGTTATCTTCCAATAATCGGTTAAATTCACATCAAAACAGTAATAATGAGTAACCACCAACGTTTAGATGATGGAATGAGGTGGCGAATTGTGGGAAGGCTAGAGGCAGGCCAATCGCAAGTCCAGATATGCAGAGAGTTTAATTTAACGCCCAGCATCATGTGTAACCTATGGAAACAATTCCAGGATACTGGATCCATCGACAGAAAGCCTGGGCAAGTTCATACAAGAGCCACTACGGCCAGAGAAGATCGCTATTTGGCTATTTTAGCGAGGCGTAACAGAGAGGCTACAGCTTCTCAGCTCTCTCAGGACTTGTATGCAGCCACAGGGATCCGTGTAACAAGAGTGACTGTTTCCAAAAGACTGAATGACAGAGGGTTGTTTGCCAGAAGACCGGCTGTTTGCGTCCCTCTCACTTCTACGGACAGGAAAGTCCGATTAGCATGATGGAGGCAGCATAATGATTGGAATATGGAGCAATGGGCGACCGTTCTGTTCACCGACGAGTCCCACTAAATGCCGATTCTCGCCGTGCTTTTTCATACGGAGGGAGGCAGGACCCGCTACCTACCTACCTTCCAATCTCCATGAAATCAACAGTTATGGTGGTGGTGATGTAATGGTCTGGACAGGCATCATGCTGGATGGCCCCACACCTCTCCACGTCTTTGACAGAGGCGGTGTGACTGGTGTGAGGTATAGGGATGAGGTCTTGGAGCCCTATGTTTGCCTTTTCCGGGGTGCAGTGGGCCCCAGTTCATCTTACAGGATGATAACCCGAGGCCATATAGAGCTCTTCTGCTCAACAAATTTCTCGAGAGAGTATATTCACCAGATGGATTGGCCAGCCACGTCTCCAGACCTCAAACCTTTAGAGGTTGGTTAACATCTGGGACGCTCTGGGGAGGGTAACTGCAACTCGCAACCCCCCTCCGAGAACCATCCAGGAACTGAAAACAGCATTGCTGAATGAGTGGGACCAATTGCCACAGGCACTGATAAACTGCCTTATTTCTAGTATGACATCATGCTGCGAGGACTGTATGGATGTAAAAGGAGACCATACCCCCTATTAACCCATTTCCTTTGTGTCTTCTGCAACTGCTGTTTCAGACTCCCATAGGTGTTATAAACGAACATGTGTGTCTATTATAACTGTTGAATGTTTATTTTGTTTGCATTATATCAACCTATGTTCAAACCAAATTTTATTAAAATCTGTCCAGTAGTTCTAGAGATCGAAGATCAAATATGAAAATTGTTTTAATTTATTTCACCAGTGTACTATATATCACATATTATATACAGTACAAAGTCCATGATCCGAACTCGTTGAGATTTTAGTGATGCTAGATTTTGGAAATTTTTGAATTTCATATCATCAGTTTAATATAGTAAAATGACACATAGAAATAATAAAATTAAAAAAAATTAAGTACTTGTTTAAAACATTTATGACTTTAAAGAAATCAAAATTTTGCAAAAAAGCTTAGTATTTATTTGTTTTGCTACAATTTTCTTTCAGTGCATGGTTTTTAAGCTTTTTTCGGGGGGGGGGGGGCTTGTATTTTCCCTTTAATTTTACAGATGTAATTTCTCGTCATGTTATAAAGTACTGTCATGAGAATTTCCACTAAACTGTCATTCAGAAGTTTCCTCACTATCATCAGTAGTGATATTTTCTGGATTTAAAATCATACAATAGATTTTGCCATCGATTACTGATAGGGGCAATATCATCACAAGGAAAAACTGTTATAGCATCTTTACTTATTGTCATTTTTCAACATTTCTTCACAAATTCCACTAACTAGGACTATTTTGCCTTCTATAGCATCCAATATCTACATCAAAACAAGACTACTGTTTCAGTTAATTTCGAAATCCCACAAACTGCATCAAGGTTGCTACAGCTCAAGAATTAAAAACACTTTTCAATAAAAATGAAATTTCAGAGTTTGATAAAGTAACTGTAATACTAATAGCCTGCAAAAAATAATTAAATCAAATGTTAACACTCCATTGGGCGCATTTGATCTGCTCGGCACACCTCGCGCCCTTTGGTTTGCCACCCTCCTTCAAACACTGTTACTCTCTCTTCAATTAGCTTCTCCTCTTCTAGTGCCACTGGCAGTCATAATGTCAGTCATGTAGGGTTTTAAAAGAAGTTTCCTGCCACCGCAAATATTGTCTGCACAAACAGTTCATTTTGGTGAGTTTAATCATATTTCGTCAAACGATTTTTGGCATTTGAAAGAAAGAGACTTGCTTTCATTGCATTGTGAAATTTGTAAAAAAAATATCCTTATCATTACGTAAAAAGTGTCTGAAATAGAACTATTACACTACCAGATTAGAGCCATCATTTACTTTCAGTTCTGTTGCAAAATGACAATGACAGAATATCACCAAATCATGTCTACAGCTTTAGTATTAATGGTGTATCATATTATACTGTGAACGTTTGGTACCGAAATTTCAAAAATAAGGACTATGGCACTCAAGAAACAGAGTGGTCTGGCCAGCCGACTGATGTAGATGATGCCTGCCTGCAAGAACTTGTGGAAGAGGATCAGTATGCAACCACTCAAGCTTGCTAAGGAGTTCGATTTCAGTGCCATTCCATTAGTTGCACTATGTATCAGTACTTCATGTACAAGTTCAAGCACTGGGTGCCATATGAACTGACTGAAGCAGGTAAGGACAGATGTGTTTGGACGTGACACTAATCTGCTTGATTACCAACACAAGGACAAAATTCAGGACCAGATCGTCACTTGTGATGAAAAGTGGATTTACTTCAACAACAAAGGGTGAAAAGGGGGGTTGGTCTGCACCTGTTGAGCCTGTTGGCAGCATTGCAAAGCACAATTTGACTAACAAAAAGATCATGCTCTTTGTATCTGGTGGGACTGCCATGGTATTATCCGTAAAGACTATCTGGGAGAAGGTAAAACCCTCGACAAAAAGGTGTACAGCAAGATGCTAGTCCATGTTGACATTGCTATCATGGAGAAATATCAAACTGAGTTCCGGCACAGAAAGGTGCAAGATCATGTGTCTGCAATCACCAGATGGACCATGTAGACTTGAATGGGATCTTTTGCCACACCATATTACTCCAACATTGCTCCTTTGGACTTCTACCTTTTTTTCACACCTGCAGCTACATCTTTCATGGTCCTATCTTCCATTCTGCACAGGACATCCAAAATGAGGTTGATTTGTTTTTGGACTTGTGGTCACCAAGTTTCTGGACCAAAGGCTTTGAAAAACTACCAAAATGGCAGAAAATTATAGATTTTAGTGCGATTACTATGCGCACTCACGGTACTGGTTTCATGCTTTTTTTTTAACTTTATTAAAAACGTTTTTCGCGGAAAAATTTCATTACAACCAGATATTTCTTCATTTCCAATTGGCAGATGAAATGAACTAATAGGCTCATTGAACCCAATTACATTGCAATTTGACAAGCAAGTTTTCTGTTATTTTTGATATTGTACCCCACTTTTTATCAGCAATTTTGTATAATAAAATATTTTATGTTTATCTACAAACCTGAGTCTCATTTTGGGTTCTGGCTTTTTAAGCACATCAGGTCATGAATTGTAAATTGATTCAAAAATTCAAAATATTGCTCATTACAAAATTTGACAAAGATATTTTCGTGACAACATTATAAATCTTTGCTTGATTGAGGCTTCGAAATGTCAAAAAAAAAAAATGTTTGATCTGAGAAGCCCTCAAGACCTTGAAGAAATTCGCCATCTATTGGAGGGTGTCTGATGAAGACTATGAGGATTTTAAAGATGAAGATTTTGGTGTGAAAAGAAATACTGATTCAGATGATAGTGTAGAGGAACATGAAGAGGGATCAGAGATGGAACAAAAGCGTAGTGAAGAAGACAATACTGATGAAAATACACTTTTATTTGAAGAAAGATCAAGTCACTAAGTGGTATAAGAATCCCTGGCAAAGCAGGGTTTGAAGCAGATGTCATAGCATCATTACTCACTTACCTGGAGTTGTTGAAGCCGCAAAGTAGGGGAAAACTCCTGTTGAATGCTGGAATTTTATGTATACAGATGATATTTTGAACAATGTAGTGAAGTTTACCAATCTGTATATTAATACTATCAGAGGATTATTTTTCAGAGAACGGGATGTGAAACACAGATTTGATTGAAATAAGAGCATTCATAGGATTACTCTATGTAGCTGGGGATTACAAGGTGAATAAATTATCCCACAAGGAACTATAGGGGATGGATGATTATAGCATTACAAGAGCATCAAGAGATTCAAGTTTCTTATTCAGTGCATCTGATTTGATGACTATGAAACAAGATGTGCGGAAAAAAAAGAACTGGATCTGCTCATCCAGTACTGAACTTAGACCGTCAGCCACCCATGTGCAAATTTAAAACTGGCCGCCCTTTCTTACAGAAATATAATATATTTGATACTCATTTCACAGCCTTTAAATTTGACTGTCCATGTGCTGTGCACCATCTTGCCCCCACCCCACATTAGGATCAGTCATGGGCTTGCATCAAGCTGCTTTCCATGGTAATCACCCTTCAGACAATGAAGATATGGAGTAAAAATTTTATCTCTTGTAGATGACAAAATATTCTACTCCTTCATTTTGGAAACTTATGTGAGAAAGCAAAACAAAGGACCTTTCTGTATAAGCAACAAAGCAAATGAGGGGAAAAGGTTGCCGGAACCTTTGTTTGGTTCTGGAAGAACATAAAGGGCAACAAATGGTTTACAGAGGTGAGTCTTCTGATTGAACGAAAACAGAAAAAACTATTGTACATTGGAGTGACCAGAAAAAAAAAAAAAAAAAAAAAAGAGAGCTACCAAAGCCAAACCACAACACTCTAGCAATTTTGGCTTCAGCAGTGATGGTAATGTTTTGGTATTCTAAATAAACAAAATATGTATATATATATCCTTGTAGCATCACTGCATGAAGACCAAGCTGCATGAAGATCTTTCTACTGGAGAAAAACAGAAACCAGAAATATTCAGTTTCTACATTGAAACTAAGTTAGGAGCAGATACTGTAGACAAAATGTGTGGTTCGTATAATGTCTCAAATGTCCCATGGTAATCCAAAAATTAAAGAGATTCGCTCCCAGCCAAGAGAACAACCCAAAAATTATGATGAGCCACAGATGCATCCAAGAAGAGGCAAATGTTCTAGTTTTAATTAAATTTAAATCTTTAATTAGTCTTGTACAACAACTTTATAAATATTATTTTGCAACATTTAATATAAATGCACATTTCCTTTTAAGACTATGAAAACTGTTTTATTGCCCTTAGTTATTTTTATAACTTGTGGAAGTTTAATAAAGTAACTGATTTTTGTTAGAATAGTCCAAATGCACAGTAATCCATAGGAGACACATCGGGGGCCTTGGATGGGATGCATTTAAAGCGAATAGCTCTAATTCCGGTCTCATTTTTTCAAAAAATAGAGCAGCAGATTTAGAGGTATGGCTTGGAGCCTTATTCTGATGGAACTTAATGCAGTGAAGACGGTTTCAAGAAAGAGGTGGAATTTCTTTTTAAAAAATATGGGTTAAAATGTATTTGTTAGTAATCTGAATTAATTTTGACATTTTTTTCTACTTTCTTTATTTTAAGTTTTCTGTAGTAAAAGAATCCAGTAATAACCACAAAACCTTTAGAAAAACTTTCCTTGCTTTCTCTCAACCAACATAAGTCTTTTTCTCCTTGTTTTCAGTAGTGAATCGATCTTTATTTCAATCAGATAGCCAAGCCTCATCAATTGTAACTGTATATTTCCATTTTTCACCTGCCAAATAATTTTCGTACAGCAGTCTGCACGTAGTTTTACACTGAAAAATATGTTTCGGGGTTAGGCAATGAACATAATTTCTTTTGTTTTGATTAGCTTTAAATCAGATTTTATAATTTTGTTCATAGTTCTTACAGAACTGTTTAAAGATTTTGCAATAGCTCTTTGGGGAGGGCTAGGTTTTCCTTTAAAACATAAGATGCGACTTAAGATTTAAAAAGAGCTGTACGTACATTTATTGGGTATACATTTGTTGCCTTTTTCCGAGTCAGATGTAAACTGTTCCTTCCTATTAATTATGTCACTTATCTTATGTGTAAGAATATTAAAACCATGGTTTTCGCATCTTTCTTTAATAACTGAATACGAGTATTTCTCTTCAGACAGCACAAAAATACAGCCTTCGATCCATTGTTTATTTCTTAGTGGCGCTGTAAAGACAAGAATACTTTTAATGTTGCAGATGATAACTAAACATCATTCCAATTTCATGCCAGTCATGTCTGTATGTTAAAATTTTTAAATTCATGGAGAAAATCAAAATCGTTTAAAAAAACATGTGAACACCCTCTGTCTGTATATATGTATATATATATATATATCCTCTGTATACACAAAAGCAATAAACGAACTAAATTTTAAAATTTTATAAAATATTAAGTAAATACGCCTTTAACACAAAACCACACATTAAATATTTAAATGAGGAAGCGATGTCAACTGGTACTGAATGAATATGAATAAAATATTGAAAAAGAAAAGACCTGCCATTAAAAAGTTCTTTTCTTTCACTTTATTTATTTTCTTTGTCTAAGTGTGTACATATATTGAAAGATATTTTAGATGGAAAATTTTTTAATTTGTAAGATTTTTCAAAACTGTAGGCTTTTATTTTAATATCAGGTGTTTCTATTTGATTTTACCACAAATACCTATTTCCTTTCACACTTGATGAAAAACCGCTGTGCATCTCAAAATTTATTACGAAGTATTGCTGAAGTTGAAAACTATATTACTGTATTTTCCCTTCAGAATGTACATTTTATCTGCGATTTAATCTGGTTCTTAGCTCAATGCTTATCTGTTCAATTATAATCAGGAGAAGCCATAACACAGATCAAGAAAAGGGATATTAAAAAGCAAAGTAAATCAACACAAATACAGGCAAAAAAAGGGGGAGCAGGAAAACAATATGGGAAACCAATGACACATTGAGCTTAAAAATGTTTAAAAACATGTGAACAGAAAAGCCTTAACACAAACAAAAAGCACTTTCTAGATGTCCAAACAAAAACACTAAAACTATGCCAGAAACAAGCAGTAAAGAAAAAAAGTTGTGTACGAAATGCACAAAAAAGAAATAAAAACACAAAGCTATCCTTGAGTATCAAAATAAATATCCCAGAAATGAAGATATAAATAAGTAACCTACATAAAGTGATCATACCAATCATCTATAGCAGTGACAAAAAAGCACCAAAGCTGATCAATTGTTAGAATTGATAGCCAAGTCTCTCCAGATGTTCACACAGGAATGCTTGCAAAAAAAATAATTTTAATATATATATATATACATAGAACACATAATACATATATCAAAATTATAAAATATACAGTTGTTTCAAAATCAATGGTAAAGGTGGTTTCACTTTGGATATAAATATTACAAATTACATAAAGTTAGAAAAGAGAAATGATTTAGCACTTTTTCTGTTATATGTCTATACCATGTTCATACAATGTCACTGTTATCACACAATTGCTTTCCGTGCTCTGAGGATTAGCTACATTGCCACATAGAAACTGTTTACTTAATTCATTAAGGAGGAATAATATTAAATGGATGCAAATGAACTTAAATCATGTCAACATAATACCTAAGGTTGAATTGCAAAATAGAATCAAGTGGAGAGTAATTTAGATTGGTATATATTTTATATAAAGGTTTTATTAATTCTGAGGACAGATTGAGTTCGATTTAATAGATTATGGCTAAGCACACGAGATGTCTGTATAAGGGAGGGGGTGCATTTGTGGAACACTTTCTACAGGGAACTGGCTCATATCCACAATATGCATGGGAAAAATCAAAATTTTTAAGACTGAGTGATATAAATTTTTGTTCACCAGTGGCAAAAGGAACACCTAGAACCTGTGGAATCACTTTTATAGTGAAAATTGACAACCAAAAAATTACACTGCTTTCTGATCCTCACTGAAAAGTGGTAAAAATATTTATAACGCAAAGCAAAATGCCACCAAAATAGTTATTTGGCAACTCAGGTATAAGCATAGGGCACATCTGTTTTTGCCAGACGCAATGCTGAAGTTGTGTGATATTGAATTTGTGCAATTCTCTGATGTTTTATGATGCTGAAACATATTGCAATGTTTGCCAGAACAGCAGCACAAAAAAGGATTTTTCTGAAATGGCAAGTATTTTATTTCTGATGTTACTTTCTTCCTTAATTTCATTGATTTATCTTTCTCATATGGAATTCTTAGTGCATTGTAATTTTGAGAATGGCTGTTGCCTTTTGCAATAGCTTTGGGAAAAATCACTTGCCAAGGAATTCATGCCTTTTTGGTGATGGTGCAGATAATCAAGAAGTAATTAACTTACTTTCCCATTCCTTACAATAAACTTACTTTCACATTCCTTACAAGTTGCACCTAAAAATTATTTTCTCCTATATGCAGAAAGGCAATAACCAAATTTAGTTGCCAGTGAATCATTTATAGCAAGAGGAAGAAAACATGAAGTAAAATTATAAACCTGGTGATTTCACATAAAACGGCCTATATCAAGAGTTGCCTATATATTTCTGGCATACTTTTGCACTGATTAATGTAGTAAATAGAAAGTGTTACTCAAATATTTTACATTTCTTGTCACTCTGTATCATTATACTAAGGATTAAAAAAGCGCTTGATGTTTTAAAAGTGAAATATACATACTTATAGTACATAACATATCAATACCTTCACTAACACCACATGAGTGGGAATCAAAATTAAGGAGGTGATTGAAAAACAAATTAATTCAAACATGGTCCATAATTTTTCAGCCTTGATTAGACTCTAAATAACACTTGGAAACAAATGCTACTGATGCATCATATTACAATTCATGGTTTAATGTAATGGCATTTTAATACAAAGAATTAAAAGCAGAAAATATAAAATAAAACCACACTTAACTGACACAATGAAAAATATTAAATTAGCGACTATGAGAAACCATTCATACACATATGTTTGTTCAAAGTACATTTTATGTAGCAACTGATTTCATTATACTGTGCACCAAACATCCGAACATCTGTCTAGATAACATTTTCTGGATTATGTAGATTAAAATTTGCTTCATACTAAAAGTATTCTATGATAACGATCTACAAAAAAATGGCAGCATCAAGATTTTACTACACTCCAAAATTTTCTAAAAAACTTGTAATCTTTAGAATTTATTTCCTCTAACATTTTTGTAAATTATATGCATTTTAAGCACACTACAATTAATTTACATTATGTATTTCGCAACTTTACCTATGAATAACAATTTACCACTCAAAAAGAAAGTTTTGAAGATGATCTATACATAAATGTAATTTTCTTGTTAAAAATTCACATGCACAAAAATAACCCATCAGTTCTTTTTCTGTTTATGAAAATAAATGTACTAATTTGAATAAAAGTTTTATTTGAAATGGATCAGCACTAGTTAGTTCACATCAATAGGGTTATTCTGTATGTTTGGAAACAATTAAAACTTCAAAATATTCTCATATGGTGTAGTTATATAAAGGTATTGATATGATAAGTCAAAGCTAACAATATAACAATGCTTTTAAGTAATATAACTACATATGGTTAAAAGCAATGTAAACTAAGAAAGCAAAATTGATGAGAATTTCACTTGCACCTGCAGACATTATATATTACGTGCAGATGAAGATATTATCAGTAAGTTAGCAAGATATACAAACTCGCCAGGTATGTAAAAATGGTATGAACTAAAATCAGCTCCTTATTAATATATAGATTTTAAAATAGATCAGACCTAAAATCCTTATCACACCAAATTAAGATAAGATTTTAAAAGTTAATTAGATCAGGATCTCAGAAATTAAAAATTTAAATTATAACAAATCAAAGTCATAAAGCTAACAGCTACACTCTTATTTTTATATAAAATGAGCCTTACATACCAATTATTCCAAGCTTCAAATATACATTAGTGGTCCCAAAGCAAAAACCTTTTGCAGATAATTCATATCCACAAGTCTGCACTTTCACAGTAGTTTCAGGAGTTTGTAAATACTTGCTTTTAAACCAACTTGCAAAACTGCCACATAATAACAGTATGCTTATCCCAAAAAGGTACAGAAAAAGATAAACCTAAAATAAAAGCATGATGTAAGACAAGTATCAAAAGCATTACTTATTAAATAGTTTAAAAAAACTAATATCCTACAAGCATTTAAATTAACAAAACCTTTTTTTACATTTCAGTGTACTGTAAAAGTTCAATTACACATTCCCCCCCCCCAAAAAAAAATAATATGAGCAATGGTTTAAATTCAGCAAGGCACAGAAATAACATAGGAAACAATTCATAATATACTGTAAAATGAAGAAATGCTGGTTGTGCATTCAAAATTGGCAGATGGAAGAAACCTTACTAACACAAACACAAAATAATAAAAGTTATTGATCATAGCCTGAATAATTACTCCAAGCCCTGTTACAAATCTTAACATATTCTCTAACAGAATGTCGATACATTCAGTAGTTCATTGTATTGGGATCATATTCAATGGGCAGTCCATTGTACTCTAAATTACATAATGACAAGGCAAATGTCACAAAAGTAACACAACTGACTTGTCTCACGTACCTCAGAAATGGCCAATCAGGCTGATGTTGCACACTCCATGGCCATATTGCTTTCACTCTCTGGCTACTCTTGTATAAATGCTGTAGCATGGATTTAGCCCTGCCCTGCATCAATAAATATACAGAGGCAACAGTTCCCATGGAAAACTACTGTAAGTTTACGCCAGAACTTCATCAATTTAATAGCAGTAAATCAGAGCTTCTAGGAAAGACGTACAGACCAGTGTGTTTTTCGTTCATTATAAGTCAATTTACAACATGTAAATATTTCTTCATATACTTCTCTATGATATCTGATGGATAATAAAGCATGCAAAATTACTGTCATGTGTAACCATGTCCAGAATTGCTTTGTAAGCTGATGCACTGCTCATGGAGGAAGGAATACATGGAGAGGTCCTGACCGGTTTCTTCTGTTGAACTGGTCTAACACAGGGAACCTCTTTGTTTATCGATACATTCAGTGGTTTACCATCAAGATTTATGCGTTTCAACACATTCGGCAATAAATACTCTGCAATTACATCATCAATGGGCTGCCCAGATGGTATAGTGGATAGGGGAGCCTACTGCAATGCTGAAGAGCCCGGGGGCCGTAATTGTCCACCACTTCACAGGAGGTAACACTAGACCACCTATTACGTGCTTCACAATAAAGTGGCCACTATTTTCAGCCTAGTAGTGGCCAAGTCTAGGTTAGCCTACTGCAATGACAAAGGATCCAGGTTCAAATCCTGGAGAAGGCATGGCTGTAATTTTCCATCCCTTCATACAAGGTAACGGTCACCCACCTATTAGATGTTTCCACAATAAAGTGGCCACCTCTTTCGGCCTTCCTAGGTCAGACATGTGCCCACCCGGGGAGGGGATTATAAATATCATCATATTTCATCACATCATAAATACAAATGTATACATTTTTCTTCCAAGAGTATTTAAGTGTCTTAACTATTTGAAACATTACTTTTCTAAATATTATTTCATTCTACATTTAATTAACTACTATAAATTTTCTTGTACTCAGAATAGTTTTAATTCAAATACAATGTTTTAATGATGTAATTGCCTGACGCAATGTGTTTGTTAATCACATCAGAAAGAAATTTTTATTTGGTTAATGATTACAAAAATTAAAAGTTGTATGTAAAAATAAAAATTATTAATATTAAAATTTCACATTATTTCTTTTCTGTTTACGGTCACTCTCTGAAATACTTACAAGAGATGACTTTTAGGTTTTCAGAATTGTCGTTTAAATCAGAAACCATATTTACAGTATAATTTATGTTTTCTTCAAATTAAAACAACTTTTACTTCAATGGTTAAATATTACTTCTGATTTCTACATAGTTTATTTCCTGTCAGGGGATAGGGTTAGAGGTAATACTATCCCATCAGAGGGTTTTCTTCCTATGAGGGAATAGGGGTAAAAGAATTATTAATATTCTTTAAGACTTGCAACTGAATTATTATAAAATATAGGGGAATTCAACAATAGACTAACTCTAAAAATTATATTAGACTTATATTCGAGAATATAATGATTCTAAAAATTCTACTTTTCAACTGTCTTATGTATGCATGGCATTTGATATACTGGGTTTTTCATAACCTTTTAACAGATTGTTTTCCAGTACGAATTCATGCTTAAATAGTTTATAAATATATTTGCCAATAATGCTTTTAATTTATGTTTACAATTAAATGTTAGTCATTGCATATATTTAATAACTAGATTTCTTGATATTAACAACATTCACAGGACTTTATGTGTGAAAAATCATTCATTTTCAAATAAATTTTAAACTAATTTAATATTTACATTGTTAATTAGAAATTACTTGTTTCTTAAAAAGTTATGTAAAAATAAATACTCTTTCTTATACTTGAAAATGTTCCTTTTTCGACATGTGCAAATCTTTATTTTCTGTGCATTCAGTGCATTTTTCCAGTAAGATATTATTACAATCATTTAGCATACATCAGAATTTTTATGTAAGAAATATGTATAAATTGAATAAAAATTAAATGCATTTTTTTTTGTATAATTAGTAAAAATATAATTTTAGTTCATTATTCTTAAAGTTCTTAGTCTTCAACCTCACTAGTGACTGAGAATTTAGACTGCTGAATACTGGTTGTTTGTCCCGAGTTTGAAATAAAGACAAATGGGATGGTTGCATGGTTGGATTTCATGGTTTTCTCTACGTATAACATGAATATGAATCAGTTTCTCTTAGAAAGTCCTTCACTCCTCTTAAGCAGATAGCTCTCATCTGTTTGGCCGCATTCAAATAACCAAACCATCTTTCTGACTTCATAGATGGAGACTGCTGTTAATGCAATTCTCTTCAGTTTTAAATATTTAACCAATTAAACTACTTTTCATAAACACTGGTGAATGCAATGCTCTCTCTATAGGCAACTGTACATGCCCGTTTTATCTCCGAAGCAACTGTCTTTTTTCTTTTTTTTTCCCATATTAATGGTATTAATAGTCTTAATTTCATATCAGGTCTATTTTTAGGTAAAAGACAAGCTTTTTATTCCTGAAATACAGGGTTCTGTTGCCTTTGCTACAAGTGCACATCATTTTGTAATTTTAGGAACACGACATTTTATGTAAAAAGTTTAGTATACTTCCACTTCATCCTTCTTCACAAAATATAATACATTCTAGATATTCCAAATTATTAGAATATATATATCAACATTAAATATTTTAACATTGGCATTTATTTAAAAGCAAATTATAATGCAATGTCAAAAACATTTTGTATTGTTTTATAAATTTCAATAAGCTGCCCAGACGGATTAGTGGTTAGGGAAGCCGACTGCGATAAGAAAGGGCCTGGGTTCCAATTCCAGAGAAGGCATGGTTGTAACAGTCCGTCCCTTTATAAGAGACAAAGGTGGCCCACCCATTAGGTACCTCCATAATAAAGTGACCACCACTTCTGGCCATAGTAGTGGCCAAGCCAAAGTCGGCTGAGCAACTGCCACTGATAAAAAATAAATAAATAAATTTCAATAAATTTGTTCTTGAATATATCAAAATATTACAGCAATGATTTTCTTTTACTGATAATGCAAGTTACATCTTAATAGCTGTTTTCATTACATAAGTGTGTTTCAAGAACAATTACCAAGTTTATTCAATTCTCAAATTTTTTCCACAATTTTAAAAATTACTTAAATTTAATAAATTATTCATATAATAAAAGTCAGTTTCCATTTGCAATATAATTTTTGTCCCATTATGTTTCATTTGGTGGTTTTCTTGTACTTACTTTTGTTAATTTTTTTTACCATTTGCTCCCATATTTTTAAGTTAAAATTTAACACACATATAAAATAATCATTCATCTATTTCACATACATGTATAAAGGTTTTTACATCTGTGTTACATCTGACTTTTAAGTTCCTATGAAGCTGTTAAAGTAATGTGTGCTGGATGCAAACAAAAGAGCCACACCCCCTTAGACTATCAATGCTCAAAAACACTGCATCAACCTCGGAGGGAAAACGCATCTCCTTCTATTCCTTCCTCCATTACACAACTCATCACTGATGAGAAAAATCAGCTGTTGCTTCTAGGTCCAGTGGATATGTTCACATATCCAATTACTCTCCTATGCAAAGCTGTTAATGGAATATACACATTTCACAAATAGCAAAATTAAAAAATTTTCAGGTTATGTGAACCTTTAATTCACTAAAATGTTCTTTAACTGACAAAAAAGGCTTTGCACACAGGTACAGTTCAGATCCTAAAAAAGAAAACTTGGCTTTTAATCTAAGAACGCTAAATCTTTATAAATTTACTAGTATACTAGACAATATTGCATGATATGGTTAAAAAATATATTTCATGATATGGTTAAAAAATATATTTCATATAAATATTTCTGATATATTGTTATATTTATGACGATTTAGCAATAACCAATTGCTTGCAAACTTTCGTAGCCTAGGATTAATACAAATAAATAAATTCAATTGTAACCAGTATGTCTGCTATGACTAAGAACATAAAATTCAGATTTTCTCATCAGTTAGAAAATGCAAAAGTATCTTTTATTGAGAGCTCATTAGCAGCTACATCACATATGAAAGTTACTACTCTTTTGATATTTTTACTCGCACTGATAATAATTGTCTTGACAATCACTAAGATTTTGATTTGCAGTTTAACAAAGGTTGGCTCGAATGCAGACATTGTACAAACGTTTTAAACTATTGTATAATTAACCTTTCAGGATGATACAAGCTGACTTATTAGTTTCACATTTCATGTAAAACTTATAATCATGCCATTCATGTACTTAAATATCCAATGCAGGTGTGATGTATGGGTAACGCCAACCAACAAGATGGATAGGGGGCACTAACTCTAAGTTGGAAAGGCGCCAAAGTTTAAGTCTCAAGGAGGAAGACCTACTGAGAGGCCATGGAAAAGGAAGGCTTATGGGAGCCGTTAGTAAAACAAATCTAATATTAATTAATGTACATATTTCAGTATTAGTAGTGTAGTTTTAGTATTTAGTTTTGTGTGTGTAATAAATGTTTAAAATACAAGAAGGTGGAGCCATTTTCTCTATGAGGCGGGAGAACAGCAGATAAGGGAAATCTCACACGCTCTCTTACGAGAACCAGAGGTTAGATGACGGAAGAGAAACTTCAAGGGAAGCAGAGAGGGGAAATATCACACGCTCTCTTGCTACATACGCTACAACCAGAGTTTGTAATCGGATTATTAAACTCAATAGTTGAGGAAAGAAAAATTAGAGAAGAAAATGAAATAAAAGCTAGGGATACACAGTTAGCTTTAGAAGCTCAAAAGGTTGAACTTGAGAAATTAAAATTAACTCAGCTAGAGAAAGAATTAGAATTGGAAAAAGAGGTCAATATGGATCTCGCGCAGATAAAGATATCAATACAGGTTCGGGAAATTATTTGGAAAATCTAATAAAAAGTGTTAAAACGTTAACTATTCCTGTTCTGGGAAGATCAGAAAACTTCAATTTGTTTTTTCAAACATTAGAAAGAGCATTCAAAACTAAAAACGTATCACAGGAGCTCAAATCTGAAATTTTGATTAATATTTTATGTGATAAGGCAACTAACATATTACTTTACATTAATGATGAAGAACTGAAATGTTATGAAACCATTAAAAAACTAGTATTAAAAGAATATCAACCAACTGCTTATGAATGTTTAATGAACTTTCAAAGAGCACGACGCGATCCCAAAGAGTCACATGTTCAGTTCGCATCTAGACTATCTGCAAATTTCCAGTATTACTGTCAGTTACGCGAAGTTAAAGACTTTGATACATTGTGTCAACTAATGGTTTCCGACAAACTTTTCCAAACGTTAGATCGAGAAACGGCAATCTACATAAATATTAAAACAGGAGAAAATTGGTTAAAACCTAAGGATTTAACTAAAGGAGTTGACCTATATTTTGCAAACAAAGGTAAATCATTAAACGAAACCACTTTTAACACTAACGAAAACATAGCTAAGTCATCCCAATCTTTAAGAGAATCGAAATATATCCCACCTCATATGAGAAACAACATAAATTAAAATAAATATCCACCCAAAGACTGTTACATATGTGGAAAATTAACGCACCTCGCTAAAGTTTGTCCACAAAGAAACAAATCGGAAAAACAAACCACTCCTTTGAAAAAGGAAATGCAGGAGAAAAATACTAGTGATAAAGTAATAGCAAAAATTGGATCACCAAGCTTAAACCCAGATGAAATTTTTATGCAACCATTGCAAAGTGTAAATATTTACGTTGCAGGTTACGAAGTCCCAGCCATAATTGATTCAGGTGCTGAAATTTCTGTTCTGAATCCGAAACACATACCAAATTTCTGTATTGAGAACTGCAATATTGACCTAATTTCCGCATTTGGTGAAACGATCTCAGCTAAAGTGGCTAGAATTCCTATTTCTATCAGAAATTGTGATAACCCTAATTTGTTGAAACCTGTTGAAATATTAGTAGCGTTAACAGAAAAACTCCATATTCCCCGTGCAATTACTACAACTGTTTATGATTTATTGACCTCTGAATCACATCTGCTTAGCACGAATCATGATTGCGACACAGTGTCTCCATTGCAGATACCGAAAGTGACGAGTCATCAGTCGAAACATTCCGAAGGTGAAAATTGCAGATTTATTTATGCCCGAAGAACGAAATTTAATTCTAAATTGCATTCAGGGTGAAAACGAAAGTGAGGATAAATTAAATAAGGGTAAACGTTCGGATGCCAGTATTTTTAAACAACAGCAGAGGGAATGTGACAGTTTACGCAATATTTTTATAGACGCGCAAAGAAATAAAAATGGATATTTTTTAATGGACGATTTGATTTATCATACTGAAAGGATTTCTGAAGAAATTATTAGTCAATTAGTACTGCCTTAAGTTAGAAGGGAACAAATTTTAAAACTAGCTCACGAATCTATTTTCGCAAATCATTTAGGAATGAGAAAAACAAAGGAAAGGATTCGTTATTCATTTTATTGGCCGAACATGTCACGAGATATATAGGAATACTGTAAAACTTGTAAGGAATGTCAATTACGAAGTAGAGAAAGAACCAGCGATCGTATACCCATAGTCCTAGTTCAGAGACCTGAATTTCCATTTGATACAGTGAACGTAGATACAATCGGTCCAATTGAACCTCCATCAGCACGTAAACACAAATATGTATTATGTTTAGTCGACCAACATTCTAGGTGGCCAGAAGCTGCACCTTTGAGAACAATTACAGCAAAAGCAACAAGCGATGCATTATTAGAAATCTTCATGAGAACGGACATACCTCGGGTAATAGCTAGCGATCAAGCCACCAATTTTATTGCAGAATTAACACAAGAATTTCATGCCAGATTAGGAGCAAGTCCTAGATTCACAACACCAGGACATCCACAAAGTTCGGGATTAGTTGAACGATATAACCAAGTTCTAAAATGTATGCTGCATCATATCATACGAAATGATTCTAAAAATTGGGACAAACACATCCCATACCTGTTATTCACTTACCGTGAAATTCCAAATTGTACTACGGAAGTAGCCCCATTTAAATTAATGTATGGAAGAGAGGCTAGAGGTCCGTTGTCAGCATTAAAATCGTCCTGGTCAGGAGAAATTCCACTACCAATAAAATTGGGTAAAAGTGCTGTTGATTACCTACAGGAGCTAAAAATGAATTTAGAAACAGCAGCAGAGCAAGCATCTATAATAATAGCAGAACTGAAACAAAATGCATATGCAAGATATGCCAATCGAAGAGCGATAAATAAAGAATTCAACCCTGGAGATCAAGTGTACTTGTTGATTCCAGATTCCAGTAATAAATTATATGCCAGATGGACAGGACCTGCAGAAATAATATCTTGTTGTAATCCAGATTCTTACAGAGTCAAACTGACAGATGGTACAATAAGGAGAGTTCACGTAAATAAAATCAGAAAATTTAATCCAAAAGTACAGGCGGTAGGTGTAATATTTGAGAACGAAGAGGAACTAGGAGAAGTCCATTCCACACCCAGTGTGAGTGACAAGTCCGATCACTTTCATCTTAATGAAGTTGACTTAAACCATTTAGACGATGAGAAGAGGAATGACATGATGAACTTGTTAAGAAAATATGACAACTTATTTATAAATAAGGTACACATTGCCAAAGTAGGAGAACATAAAATAAGATTAAAAGACACTGAAAGAAAGAAGTAATACATTTATCAAATTCCAGAAGCATTGAAGCCGCAAGTAGACAAACAAATCGACGAAATGTTGAAAATGGGATTGATCGAAGAAACCAATGCCGAAATTTCGTACCCTATTGTCTGTGTTATGAAGAAAGACGGTAATCTTCGCCTTTGCGTTGACTTTAGATTCCTTAACGCAACGAAACCAGACGATTTTCCTATGGAAAATCCTAAAAAACTCTTATTTCACATCGGGAAAGCCAATGTGATATCCACCATTGATTTACTCAAAGGCTATTGGGCCATACCACTAGAAAGAGAAAGTCAAGAATTAGCATGATTCAAGACACATCGAGCTCAGTATAGATTTAAAGTCATGCCTTTCGGGCCACGCAACACTGCTGCAACATTTCAAAGAGTGATGAACCAAGCACTTGCTAAATACAAAGATTTCGCCCGAGCTTATGTCGATGACATAGCAATTTATTTAAATAGTTGGAATGAACATTTAGTACATCTTGACACTATTTTTTCGAAATCGTTAGAACTAAATTTTTCAGTAAACCTCAAGAAATATTCTTTTGCTAAAACTCGCATTAAGTATCTAGGACATATCATCGGTTCCGGCAGTCATCGTACTGATCCAGAAAAAGTGGAGGCTATCCAGAAATTAGCTAGACCTCAAACCAAGAAACAATTGAAAAGTATTCTAGGACTATGTAATTATTACAGAGATTATGTTCCACATTATGCCGAAACAACTTATCCATTAACCGAGTTCACCAAAAGAAGTCCTGAAGAGCTATGCTGGACAGAAAAACATGACGAAGCATTTGAGAAATTAAAAAAATGCCTAGTGGAAGCACCCAGTCTTTATACCCTATTCCTGGGTTACTTTTTACAATTCAATGTGATGCATCTTCAGCCGGTGTTGGGGCCTGCTTATCTCAACGGAAAAACGGAAAGATGTACCCAATTAGTTACGCCAGCCAGAAACTAACTAAAACGCTACAAGCATGGCCAACTATCGAGAGAGAAGCCTATGCTGTTATTTGGAGCTTGAAAACGTTTGAAACTTGGATTTTTGGATCACCTGTGGAGTTGATAACTGATCACAATCCTTTAACTTTCATTGCAAAGAACGCACCACTATCTTTTAAGTTACAAAAATGGGCTTTAGCATTACAAAAGTATGATATTACAATTTCGCATTGCCCAGGTGCTAAGTTGAACGATGCTGACACGTTGTCCAGACTGGAGACTATTGAGTGACTTGTGTAAAAGAAAGAACTTTTCATAGACATTTATGAACTCTTAGGATTATTATTATTTGTGTGTTTTCTTTTGCAGCTACTTTCCTAGAAACTTTTAAGTAACCATAGAGACTTTAAGTATTAGTCTATTGCCTTTTAGTATTATTTTGATTATTAATTGTTAATCATTTATATGTTACAGCTTTAGAAGAAGTCGTAGTACATGTAGAAGTAATCTGTATAAGTACTGTATTATGTATCTTTCAACTCCAGTATTGATTGATCTGTTAACTTTAGTAGGTAAGTAACTTCTTTTGTTTGACGTCACCATATTTTGTCATATTTCAATAGGCTTTCACCCTATTTCAATCTTGGATGGGGGTGTGATGTATGGGGGAACGCCAACCAAAAAGATGGATAGGGGGCACTAACTCTCAGTCGGAGAGGCGCCAAAGTTTCAGTCTCAAGGAGGGAGACCTACTGAGAGGTCATGGAAAAGGAAGGCTTATGGGAGCCGTAAGTAAAACGAATCTAATAGTAATTAATGTACATATTTCAGTATTAGTAGTGTAGTTTTAGTATTTAGTTTTGTGTGTGTAATAAATGTTTAAAATACAAGAAGGTGGAGTCATTTTCTCTATGAGGCGGGAGAACAGCAGATAAGGGAAATCTCACAGCAGTTATGACCCATTTCTCAGAACATTCATCTTTCTTATTCTAACAGTGCTCAAGAACTTTTTGTAATTTGACTTTAACATAGGAATTACTGAGATTCAGCATACAAACTAGGTATTATAACACTTAGTAAATAACAAATAAAACAGAATTCAATATCAGTACATGAATGCAATACAAAGAGTTCATAGTAACTCTAAGTTAGTGATCAGGTACTTTTAAAAGTGATTTGAGATAAGACAATTTTGGTGATTTGGGAGGAGAGGGACTGTTTGAAGCACAATGCTATAGCTTGAAAAAATTAATATTATCAGCCAAGATTTTTAACTACTCGCATGTGGTAAAAGTACCCAAACAGACCCTTAGGTTTCAAATGACTTTTTCTACTGTGTCGGAAACCTTAGAGAATATGATTAGTAATGTTCTAAACATTATTTATGTTCTCAGAAATATTGCTTAATTTTATACTCTGTTACATCAAAATAAGAACAACAAGGTCTTTTCACTTCCTCTTCCCTTAGATAGTAATACACGTCTTTCACCACTGCAAAGCACTTGCTTTCACCACCTCATTTGAGACTGCAGTTCAAGCCACCCTTAATTCCTATGCCTTTCATGAAGTGAAATATGCTAAATGAAAATTAAATTGGAAAAAACATTATGACACATGGCCTCCTACCGCAGCTGTTGTTACCAAGATTACAAAGTAAACTGGGCAGGAAGAAATGACCCTGAAGTAAACAGACTAGCGACATGATCATATTGAGAGGTTTCATTATATTTGCAGCAACCATGCAACGAACTTTTAAATTAAATGTTAACTGTTTGTGTTTTCATGTATAGCAGTGCTGCAACTAAACTCTGTACTTTTCTCTCAAGTAAAGTGAACTGATTTGTTGTAGTTAGTTTTTCCTCATGCTTGTGCTGTTATCGCTAGCATGCATGAACGCGGCGTGATATGTTTTTGTAGAATGTTCTTTTTCCTTTTCCGCAATAAAAAAATTGAAAATAAAAGTGATTGATTTAATAAGTAATTTATTTGTGACCATACAGAACACAACCTCCCGTAATTGGTGACCTATGGACGAAAAATAAGTTATGTTAATTGGTCACATGCTTCGCTAAGCCTTGCTGTGATAAACCTATCCCACTGCGGCGACTTCGCTTTCTGGATAATTAGGATTATTTTCCTTTTGCTCTCCGGAACTATTTCCACATACTAGCGATGCCTCCACCCGATCAGCAGAGCCAAGCAGCGAAAGTTGCACTTCGCATTCCACCTTTCTGGAAGGCTTACATGCGGTTGTGGATCGCACAATGTGACAATGCCTTCATTTATAGCGGAATTACAAGTGAGGAAACGAAATTTTCTGCTCTTATAGCGAATATAAAAAACTGTCGGAGAGGCTCATCAGTGAATTTGAAGATTCTGAACACCAGAAAATTAAAAAACTCCTGACTAAACTTCAGTTGGGGGATGAACGGCCTAGTCATCTCCTACGGAAAATGAAAGAGCTTTCTGGGAAACAGCTTAATGATGAATTTTTGCAAAATTTATGGATGCAACGGATGCCAGCCCATATGCAAACAGTTCTGTTTTCTTCTTCTGAAACACTTGATCAGCTAGCAATTATAGCTGATAAAGTCGCTGAGGTTGTTCAACCTAGAGCAATCTGTGCTACTTCTGGAACTGGAACGTCCTTGGACCCCAATGCCATCCCAACTGAAACCCTAGCCAGGCAGATCGAAGAACTTACACGCCAAGTTTCTGAACTTTCCCATGCTCGGAGGACAACTAGGTTCCGGAGTCGCTCAACCTCACGCTCCAGGAAAGGTAATACTTCCAGTAATGTGTGTTTCTATCATAACCGTTTTGGTGATAAGGCATGCAAATGTGCTAAGCCTTGCGCATACCAACAGCAAAAAAAACCTGTAATTCCCATCATAGCTGGGATGACGGAAGTATCCAAAAAGCCCAGTCGATTATTTCTTCACGACAAGAAGACTGGCCAAAAATTTTTGATTGATTCTGGTAGTGAGATCTCAGTGTTACCTCCTGCTCCTAAAGATAAGAGAAACTGTTTTGAAACATTTGCCCTTTTTGCTGCCAACAATTCTAAAATTCCTGCATATGGATTTGTATGCAGACAAGTCGACTTGGGTCTCCGGAAACCTTTCTCGTGGACATTTGTGCTTGCTGATGTAACTTCTCCTATCATCGGTGCAGATTTTTTTAAACATTTTAATCTTCTTGTTGATTTGAAAGGGCAGTGTCTTATAAATCCTGAAACTTCACTGTTTACTTATGGCAATGTTGCTCACAAAAGCCAACCTTCTACTGTCACTGTTTCGGTTAATTCAGATTATGACTCCTTGCTTTCTGAGTTTCCAGATATAACAAATCCTACTCTAATTAAGCAGACTGTTCCTCATAACACAGTGCATCATATCTTGACCCATGGACCACCTGTGACCTCAAAACCGAGACGACTCCATCCCAAGCTGCAAGAAGCAGTGAAATCTGAGTTTGAATTCCTCCTGGATCAAGGGATAATCCGTCCTTCCAAGAGTCCATGGAATTCACCATTGCATGTCGTCCCTAAGCAGGATTCCACAGTTCGTCCAGTTGGAGATTACCGCAAGCTGAATTCTGTCACTGAATTTGATAGTTATTCAATTCCGTACCTTCAAGACTTTGCTCATTCACTCGATGGTAAAACCATTTTCTCAAAAGTAGACATTTTTAAAGCATTTCACCAAATTCCCATTGCTGACGCTGACATTCCTAAAACAGCAGTGACAACTCCATGGGGTCTCTACGAGCATACTCATCTGTGTTTTGGCTTAGTGAATGCACCCCAAACCTTCATGCGCTTTATGCACGAGGTCCTAAGGGGTCTCCCATTTTGTTATGTTTATCTTGATGATATACTATGTTTTTCAAATGATGCAGTGGAGCATAAGAAGCACTTGCATGTTATATTTCAAAGACTGAGTACTTATGTCTCAAGTTAAATGTTTCAAAATGTGTGTTTGGTGTCACTGAGCTGAAGTTTCTTGGTCACCATATAAGCTCAGAAGGGGTTAAACCCTTGCAAAATAAAGTCCAAACAGTCCTAGATTTTAAGTTGCCTGAAACTACTGGTAATTTGCGTAAGTTTCTAGGCCTAATTAATTTCTATTGTAGGTTTTTGCCTCATGCAGCAGACAACCAGGCTTTGTTAAGTGACGTTTTAAAGGGGTCTTCTGGCAAGAAAAATTTAAAAAAAAAACCAATTATTTGGACTTCACTTGCAACCGAGGCTTTTGAAAAATGCAAAGAAGCACTAGCTAATGCCCCGTTACTTGCCCATCCTTCTCCAACTGTCCCACTTGCTTTGTATGTAGATGCATCTGATCATGCTATTGGTGGTGCATTGCATCAGCTTGTGGACTCCAAATTGCAGCCCTTAGGTTTTTTCTCGAGGAAGCTCAGTACAGCAGAAACTCAGTACAGTGCTTATGACCGGGAGCTCCTTGCTGCTTATGCATCCATTCGCCATTTCAGACATATGTTGGAAGCTAGAGAGTTTGCCCTCTTTACTGATCATAAGCCTCTGATATATTCTTTCCGTCAAAAGAATGACAAGTGCTCTCCACGCCAGGTGAGACATTTAGATTTCCTCTCGCAATTCACAACTAACATAGAGCACATTCCAGGGCCTGAGAATATTCCTGCAGATGTCATGTCCTGTATAGCTGCCTTAACTCTTCCTGCATCAGTTGATTATTCTGAAATAGCTAAAGCACAAACATTGGATGATGAGTTAAAGTCCTTACTGTCATCAGACACATCCCTGCAGTTAAAAAAAATTACTCTCCCTGAATCAAACATTGATCTATACTGTGATGTGTCGACTGGCAGAGTTCGTCCCTATGTCCCAACACAGTTTCGGCAGGATGTTTTTGCCTCATTACACAACATGGCTCACCCTGGTGTACGCAGAACACAACACATTGTGTGGTCACGATTTGTTTGGCCTAAAATGTTATCGGATATAGCTGAATGGACCAAAAGTTGCATTCCATGTCAAAAGGCTAAAATTCGTCGCCATACAAAAGCACCTTTGGCAAGTTTTAAGGAGTCTTCTCAAAGATTTGACCATGTACATTTGGATCTTATAGGTCCTCTCCCTCCCTCAAATGGTTATTCTTACTGCTTGACTTTAACTGATCGTTTCTCTTGATGGCCAGAAACTCAACCACTCAAGGATATCTCTGCTGAAACTGTTGCAGAAGCATTTTTCACATGCTGGGTCTCCAGGTATGGAGTGCCCTCTACTGTGACAACTGACCAAGGACGCCAGTTTGAAGCTCCACTTTTTCGCTCTCTCACTCATCACCTGGGCATTCAGAGATCCAGGACGACTAGTTACCACCCCCGGTCGAATGGGTTAATAGAGGAATTGCATCAACCTCTTAAGACTGCTATCAAGTACTATGCCACTGAGCGGTGGACTGAAGTCCTTCCTGTGATCCTTCTTGGTTTTCGAGCTGCTTTGAAAGAAGATTTGGGTTGCACACCAGCAGATTTGGTTTTTGGCACCACCATTCGTCTGCCCGGGGAGTTCCTGGTTCCTACTGAACAACCGGTTGACACCACAGATTTTGTCAGCCACTTACGTGCACATATGCAAACACTTCACCCTATGCCCCCCAAGACGCATGGTGATAGCAAAACCTTTATACACCGTGATTTAGCCATAGCTACCCATGTTTTTCTTCGTCATGATATGGTGAGACGCCCACTTCAACCTCCTTATGATGGACAGTTTTCAGTGGTTCGTAGAACAGAGAAGGTCTTTTACCTAGACATAAATGGCAAAACTGTACCTGTATCCATTGATTGTGTAAAGCCAGCTTATGTTCTGAACAGGGACAAACCAATTGCTCCACCATCAACTTCACCTCACTGTTTGCGGGGCACTGTGGTACATGATTTGCCACTTAACCCAGATACCCCATCAAATGATTGTCCATCTGATGTCACAACTTCAGCACAGCCTGCAACAAAGGTGCAACCTAAGACTACACGTTCTGGGCGTCATGTTCATTTCCCTGTACGATATCGTTGACACTGGGAGGGGAGTATGCAGCAACCATGCAATGAACTTTTAAATTAAATGTTAACTGTTTGTGTTTTCATGTATAGCAGTGCTGCAACTAAACTCTGTACTTTTTTCTCAAGTAAAGTGAACTGATTTGTTGTAGTTAGTTTTTCCTCGTGCTTGTGCTGTTATCACTAGATGAACACGGCGTGATATGTTTTTGTAGAATGTTCTTTTTCCTTTTTCGCAACAAAAAAAAAATTGAAAATAAAAGCGATTGATTTAATAAGTAATTTATTTGTGACCATACAGAACACAACCTGCCGTATATTTATTACTGAAATATATCCAGTGTTAGACAATTGTTCTCAACGGACAAAATCCTCTATTAATACTACAGATTTAAAAGAAACATGATTCTAATTAAGAGGCAAAAATCTTATGTCATTTCACTCAATTTCAGTTTCAGACTTACACAACTTGCATTTTTTGGATATTTCAAGTGCTTCTAAACAATATTTCAGTGAATAACTTATGTTTTCCTCACTATTTTCTCCTGGAACTTAAACTTTTTTCCATATACTGGCAATCAATGATATTGTAAAAAATTGATCCATTTATAATTCTTCAAATGCTTTATTTTCCAAGTATGAAATGAATTTGAAACAGAAATCCAGAAATTCTTTTACAAACAATTCTTTTTTGTGGGCCTCATGAATTCCTTAAATTTATTTTTAGAAAGCACTAACATTGACTAATGAATATAGTTTTCATTCCGCAAAAACTTAAGAACAATTCACACTGAATGGCATTAACAAAATTGCCATCAGCTGTATTTCCAAAATCAAAGAATATTTGGTAAAAGTTTACAATTGGGTGCCCCTTGTTGTTTGGCGATTCTGTTTTGATGCCAAGATCGGCGCCAATAAGACACAATTTTAAGATGGCCGCTACACAAAACCAAAACAAGAAGTCAAAGAATTTCACAAACTCCGTGCCCATGTACACATCGACCTATTTTCACTTTAAAAAAGCATCAGAGAATTGCACAAACTAGTCATTGCACATTTTGACTTTGTCCATGTGCATATCGATTTATTTTCAATTAAATAACTCAAGAAGCTAAAACCATGTTAAAACTCTCATGGTAAACAGAAATGGGATTTCATCGCCAAAACTGAACAAAATTTTTCGCCAAAAAACAAGGGGCACCCAATTTTACGCTAGAGCCGAATATTTACATAACATTTAGAGCATACACTGAAGTAGGACACTCCAATGAAATGCAAGAATGCTACCTCTATAATATGCAACATATGATTATTTTATTCTAAGTCAAAAGTTCTAATTTCAAATACTTTATACTTTCAATGATATTCAAGCACTTACATGTATATAGAATAGAGGTACCGGACCATGGAGAAGCTCAGTGAAAACAGAAATACCAACAAACACTGACAACACCACAGCATAGAGACCACTTAAAGTATAGACTTTATTTCTGCTTGACCTGAAATCAAATTTTTAAGCATAAAACAAGTGAAAAAGTATATAAAAAGATAATTACTAAAATAAACACTTATAATGTGACTGTTCTATTTGAAACAAAATTTATTACAGTATCAAACAAGGGCAAAAATGCATAAAATATCATTAATAAAGTAAATCATTGTAATATTCCCTTAAGCATACTTTGTAAAAATTATCTATAGATGTCAGTTAGTTGAAACAAAATCCCAATTACCTACTATAATAAGTATTAACCTGGATTTTAATGTTCTTACTAGAGATATTTTGTCAAGATAACAGGATAGAAAATTTGTTAAAATACAAATAATTTTACTAGACTACTAATACAACTAAAGAGAAATGTGTAAAATATTGCATTGGTTTTATATTTCTCTCAAATGCAAACTGAAGAACAACAAAATTAATAAAAATGATTTAAAAAGCATAACAGCAAATAGAAACATGTAAACAGGCATTAAGAAACAATATTCAAGCACTAAGAACACTGAAGAAACAACTGAACTATCATTTTAGCACAAAATGGAATAATTAAAAATTAGAATAAAGACATATAAAAACCAAAAACATACCACTGATAATCATTTCTTTCAACATTTCTAACTTGAGATCCTAGGGATTCTTCAGAAAAACTACTGGAAGGTGCAAATGTAGCATCAGTAGACAATAACTTCATGCACTGATTTTCATTACTTTCCCTTTTTGTACAAGGAAGATCACATAACTCCATTTTTTCTGCAGACATGCTATGGCTAGGTACATTTCTACAGAAATACATGAGTAGAAAACATACTTCTAATATGATTCAGCAAAATAATGAAGAGGACAGTTAGTATCACAACCATATGCAAAAAATGCTGGAGCAAAACAAATTTCAACTTTTAGAGCCAAATGGCTTTCAATTTACAATCTTTTATTTTCATTACATTCCAAAATATTTTTACAACATGCTTAGAAAGTCCTGAAATGTCAGAAAGCTATAAACTAGAAATGAAAAATAAAAATTCAATATATTATTACTATAAAACTTCTGCAATTTAAATTGTAAAACAATTTCTATATGCAACTCCTACCTTTATTATTATAATTAAAAAAATATGACGTGTACACCACATGACTTCCTTGTACGGAAGATTAAATTATATGCAAATTTTCTTGCATTTCATTTAAACATATTGAATTAAAAGTGAACGAATTTTGAATTAAATCTACGTAGTTGATAGCGCATAAACAACAACAGAATAAATGCGCTCTTTTAAAGCCTCAATTTATTTATTTACCATAGCCACACTTCGGTGCTAGGTTCACTTAACAGTGTTACATCTCATTCATTTTATAACTCAGAGTGAGCAAAAAGTATAGCATCTCAAGAATTAACACAAGTTCTATTCAAATACTATAATAAATCTAAAACGATGTATAAAAGAAATTAAACAAATAAAAAAGAAACAGTTTTTCACAGACAATTCAGCGCCGCTTACCTAATGCCCATGCGCTACTAATTAATTCAGTTCTCACTTTGCTGTCAGGCAAAAATACATAAAAATTCAAAACAGTTTCATTAAAAATTGAAAGATATAGAAAAACATAAAACACCAAGTACAGTTAAAACAATTAAAAAAACAATTTTTACAATTCAAAGTACAATTTGTATGCAAAAACCAGCTAATAACTTACATCATAATTCCAGAATGAATCAAGCATAATTTAATTCGCAATAATAAAAGAAGATGTTACTTTGTTGCTGCAAAGCTTAGTTTCTCTAAATTGGCAACAAATCCACTATTATGCTAAACTTCAAATGTAAACAAATATGGCCACTATCATAACCAAAAATTAGGCTTAACTGCACTTAGAAAACTTTTAAATTGTTGACAATTCCACAATTATTTCATGCAGGTTAACCAAGGGCATAAAAATCTTAACCAAAAGATATGAATTTCAATCATTTTTTAAGCAAATAATGCAAAATTTACAAACCTATAAGACTAAAGAAACTGAGCTCACTGAGCCGAGTAACAGAATGGATATATATATGCATATATTTATATACTCTTTGTTCCGCCAATTTCAACCAAAATACGAGGTGCATACATTATAGCAGTCCTATATACAAAATTTTAACATTCTGAGGCTACTCGTTTCTGAGTTATGCAAGATACATACATACATACGTACGTTCGCTCAGACACCACGGAAAAATCTCTTCAGAATCAATTTTAAATCAGTTTTATAACTTTTTTGGGGGGAGTCCATTATTCTGTTCCTACGTACGGATGTCACTCAAAAACATCGTTAAATTGCATTGGATAGCATCAAAATAGATATTTTCGTTGAAATACGATGTCTGAAATTTTTCGCGATTACAATATTTCCTTTTTACTTAGTGCAAGGAAGTAAAAAATAAAGCTTTGCTCATGGAAAATTGTTGGTACTTTTCCACAACAGAGTACCACTTGGCACCATACGCAAATGTTAATATGAAATCTAATTAGAGAAAGGAATGAAAATCTTAACAACATTCACAACTCCATTGAAAAAGCATCTGAAACAAATACAAAAACAGTGAAAGGTAAAAATATAGATGCATGCAATTATTCTAATTGACAGTAATAATTGAATAATGTTTCAGTCCTAGCTACAGTTCACAGAGTTCTACCAGTACGAACTCTTCACACCACAAATAGACTGAACAGCTAGAGGAAAAGGGATACGCAAAATATTTCAACAATCATCCGCTCTGCAAATCCTTCTTTTACCTTATTATCTTCTGCTGCAGTGCACTTTCGGTGTTTTAGTACACATAAAATACAATTTCCTACAGTGATTTTCTGAACAAAAGTATTTCTGTATGGAGGATACAATTAAATTATTCCAAGATTAAAGTCACTCTTTTTTCATTTGGCGAATGTCAAACTGTGTATGAATTCTTTAGAAAATAAATAAAACTTTCACAACTGAGATGAGTAATTAGTGGGATGCTTAATTTTTCATCCTAGTGGGAATGAATTTTAATTTGTGCCCAATGAGCTCCAACTAAAATGTTGTCCAGGGTCTATGACAGGCTTAATCCACTACTGGACAGTTATACTAGAGAATAATTTATACATACAGAAAAAAAAAATTTAAAGTAAATGATAAAATGATTAAAAATAAAATAGTACTAATCATAAAAAATTTTGAATTCATCAATACAGCTCTAAAGATAAATTTAAAAGTGCTTCAATGATAAACATCAAAACAGAGATTTTAAAATTATTATGCTAAATATGGGGCTCTTTAAAAATTAAATCTATACTCTACATTAATTACTCAAACAATGTTCATACATGCTATGTTACGATTATAACATACAAATATTAAAAATATCAAACCTGCATCATTTAACTCGAAGAACATGCATACATGCAGCATAAAATTTTAACTATAATTTCTGACAGCCCCTTAAATCTCCTTTTGAATTTCAGTATTTCACCTTTCTATCCACAAAATGGTAATATGATTATATTAAATCTTTCTGAACTAACCAATTTCAAAATTGATCCTTGTGATATGATTCTTATAGAATGTTCATGATGCATGTATCATTAAATTAATTCCAGGCAAATGTTAAAATGGTAATAATATCAAACGATCCTGAAGTTTCGATGATAAGACACAAATTAAATCGCTAACACACACTACAAGACAATTCCACTCTGATCGCTCAAAACGAATAACAATAATCATGGCTAGGCAAACCCAGAAAAGCATAAATTTTTATAACAGTACTACTATGTAAGACGCTAAAATGCCAAAAAAAAAAAAAAGTTACAATGCAAGGCAGGTTTTTTGAAGAGATCACTAAAATGAAGGAATCGCTTCACAGACATTAAATTATTAAGTTTTTTCAGTTGCCACAATCCATCATTCAAAATTAAATTTTTGCATTGATGCAAAAATATACTTAACGAACAGCCTTTATACCAATGATACCATACCCACAGAAAGACAATTTACTACTTATTCATAAAACATACAAAAAAAACCATAACCACAGATATCAGTTTTAATACAAGTACCTACATCATATGTGAAACACTATCCAGTAAATTAATGAAGTAAGTCTACCAGCAAATTAATGGAAGCATTTACAACTGTGAGAGATTCGGTGGCTAAAAACCGCAATCAAGGGGGGGGAGTTACATAGAGATAACAGAAAGTTCGCTTTTCTTTGTGTGCACCTTGAAGACAAGTCTTTAAGCCTGAAGACAGAGACAGAAAGAAGAAATGTTTCTGATGTAATGTAATTTTCTTTCAGTGGCTATTCGCACCACCTACGTTAGCGCATGCGCACAATCAGTCCAGGTGCAAGCATTTTACGCCGATTTGCCGTCAGGCAGATGCTTGCCCACAGCTTTTTCCATTCAATGATCTTACAAGTTTCAATCATCTTAGAAGTTTCTGCTTATCTTCCTCATATGCGATTCCTTTGTTAATTAAATCTCTTTTAGTGTTACTGAAATTTACGAGTTATTGTTACTGAAACTGTTATTGGTTTCAACCGAGGGCAGATAAAAAAGAAATCTTAAATTGTGCGTGTGCGAGATGATACAGTTAGAAGACGGATAAGGAAAGACTTGAGATTGAACTAAATTATTTTGTAAAAAGTTGTAAAGAGTTGCCAAACCAGCAGCTTCTGACAAATTAATTGAAGAGGGTGAAGTATGTATAATTCCACAAATTGTACCTATGCAATGTATGAGAGTTAATAAGTTAAAATCTTCATTGCTCAAAACACATCTTTGAATCTAAATGTATTATAAGAAGTACAAAAAACGTAAACAAGATCTTAGTCCTCCCCCTAAAAAAAACAGTCATTTGAACTATTCCAAACGTTCAGGAAAACGACAAACATTGCCATGAAAAAGGAACACATTTCCCTTTCTAATCTTTTGAAAGTCGCCAACCAGTATTATATGATTAATAATACTGGTTAATCATATAATATAATTATATTTGATCATATAGTTATATAATTATATATAATTATGATATATTAATCATATAATTATATTTGAAAGATCATTTTTTAATCCTTCGAAAGATTAAAAAATGATAAACTACGCCAACGTAGTAATCCACATTTTTGTTTTCTTCTTTTTTTGAAAAAAAAAATGACTCGCTACAACAGACTAATTAGGCAGTTCGCGTACTTAAGATTCGTTCTTTTCGATTCAGTTCAAATGAAGGATCTGGATCTGACAACTCAATGCGCATGCGTGGTTGATGTTGGTGCGAATAGCCTGAAGAGGCTAATCGCAACGGTGGTGCGAATAGCATCGGCCGTTGTTTTCCACCGCTCTTTTGTCATACCAAACCGTCTCTAAGGATTCTTACAATTTATAAAATAAAACGTTCTTCTGAGAATCCCAAATGTCACGAAAACGGAAATGAAAATATATGAAAAATTCTCACTAAGTTCTTCAATGAAAGGAGCGGGAGTTCAAAATACAAATTGATGAGAAAATGTTTTGAAAGTTCTCAAGCTTATGTCTTCACCCTTGGGCAAAATTCTGTTACATATACATTAAAATTAAACTAAGAGAAAAAAATCATGCGAAAAATGCGTAGCTGACACTAGAAGAAATAGCATAACAGTGAAACATTGTTTCCATTGCTGTCGTAGTTACTTGTCTCACTTTTATCTGATCAAGTCCACTTTATGGTAGTCAAGATGCGAAGGTTGCGCCTGTCATAGTTTAAGTCCTTGAACATCTTATAGGTGACAGAATGAATTTCCCATCTTAGCGCCGGTTTCGAAAAACATTGTATGGGGAACGAATCCAAAGGTTTCCCACTCTTCTTCATTTCCACCAAAGTATCGAAAGAACTTTTAGTTTGACAGTATTTTAAGTGCTCCTATCTCTCTACCCCGATACACTTACTAACACTCATGCCTTTTTCGGAATTGTATCCGGCCTAAAGCTATAGCAACTGGCTCGCATAATACTACGCCGAAAGGCCGCCATAGCGTCGCTTCTAATTTTGGCTATTGATAAGCCATACCTCTTTTCTTGCTAGTAGCTAGCACGGATGAGCAACAGTTTTTGACACTCGAATGATGTAAGCAGAAGCCCTTTTTCGAAGCTGTAAATAAAGTTATGTCTTGCTGGTAAAGAAAATTACTTTCTTACCACTTTACATGCGGGTACACTTAGCACTATTGCTTAATCATTTCCAGCACTAAACCTAGAAAGAAACGAGGCACACTCAAGAGATTTAGATGTGATTAGTGAGGGTGAATTAAGCTAAGGTATCCCGGTCGATGATGAGATTTGCAGCAGGCTATGGTGTAGTAGAGATACAATCATTGTCTATATCAATCTAGTTACTACGGAGCCTAGTCTGCACGTTGTCGAAGGTAATACCTCTTCCTTTTTCCTTGGATTTCAACACCTAACTTGATAGAGAAGTCCCATCCGACTTTTTCAACAGGCAACCCTATATATTAGAAGGCAATTTAGTCAGCAATTTATCTACCATTGTGTTTTTCGACAATCATATTAAAACATTCATGGTCGAGGAGGCATCAGATGAATTTTAGAGGATTTAATTTACATAAAACAATACGTTTTGTAGTTTTAGTTTCACATTTTAAGCTTACTATTTTATTATTTGTAAGCAATGTGACGTTCTTAATAACATTCTCTCTTATTTCCATTGAATTCTGCACTGGTTACTTCAATTATTTCAACTATAATTTAGAACCAGTTCCGAAGTCAGGGGCATAGCTAGCCGTCAGTTTGGAGAGTCCCATTTTTTTGAAACAGAACTTTTCCTGAAGAAGTTAATTTTTACGTTAGCCTAATTCAAATTAAAATTTTTGTAAAAAACCAACATTCTTTTTAATTTTTAAACTAAAATTAATAAATTAAATTAAATTAAGTTTTAATTGAATTAATTTAGAATTTAAGTTTTAGTGAATTGTAATATATCTGATTAATCACTATTTACGTAAGTGTTTCCAATATTTGCATCCTTCCCCTGATGTTGTTATTCTAAAGGCAGGTTATAAACATTGTTAAAATATAAAAATACTCCTTTCGATTTGCTACCGCCTAATTTTTATTTTCTCTAAGACTACATAGAAATTAAATGTTTAATCAGAAACGTTGAGGAAATTCCAAATGAATTCGAAAAGACGTAAGTCTTAGAATTTTCATTCGTGTTATTTTAGCTTACAATATGCTATTAATGTTTATTAATTTCAGTGCATGCAAAACTTCGTATTTCTCTTCAGAAATTTACCCTAAATTTGCTATTAGGGATCACAAATTGAATTTGCATTATTGTATTTCAAATAAAGGAATAATGAATTAAATTTGAATTGTTAATTAGTAATACTTTTATTTTGTTACTTAAAACTGAGCTTTTATACTGGATTGCTAATAGCTTTCCGTCTGCGAAAATAGGAATTAGTATACATTCTACGTAGTTTATGTTTTTTAGTCTTTATATAGTAATTTTAAAATATGCAATACAAATGTGAGATGCACTAATTGGTAATGTGAGACGCACAAATTTGAATAGTAGTATATAGTAATTGGCTTCTACTATGTTTTTGTAATTTAAAATCAAGTATTTTTCAAATGCCTCTTGTGTAGAGTCATTAGAATTTTTGATACGGGAGACGTGAAAAATGAGCAATGCCCTCGCTGGGTCTTGAACCTGGACCTCTCGAATACGCACCGACTCTGCTAACCAGTTGTTTGTATAGCCTGTTATGACCATAAGAGCAACTTGTTTGGTTAGGTGAATCGGGCTGCGTCCACTTCTGATACCTTTTAGTTGTTGCTGTTGTGATCAATCTCGCTTATCTGAAATCAGAACAACCCCACGAAATGCATCGCGGCAAGGAGGCAAGATTGCGTCTGTCGTTGGCAAGAGCCTTGGGCATTCCAAATGCCTTCATGGTGTAACTGGAAGCACTCTCGACGGGTATTCGGGAGGTACAGTGCTCGAATCCCGACGAGGGCATTGCAGATTTCTTCAGTTTCCTGACTTCGAAAAAATTTTAATACCCTTACAAGTGGCTTCCAACTAAAATAGGCGGATGATAATTCGTCAACACCAGAATTTGGCGAATGGGTCCTTTAATTCCGAGTTGTCCTTTAAAAAGGGCAACATATAACATAATTTCTTTGTCCTTTGCATATGCCTTCGTAATGTAACTGGAAGCACGCTCGCCGCGTATTCAGGAAGTTCGGAATTCGATTCCGGACTAGGGTTTTGCACATTTTTCACGTTCCTTTATCGATATAACCTAATGACTCTACAACTTTGTCAATAATCCGTGTTAAATAATTATGAATAGTTGATTTGATAATGATCAACATAGTGTGATGATTTTTCGAAAACGCTAAGAGACGAATTGAAATTTAATTCTTTATAATAGAAATGGTTCGTAGTAGTCATAAGAGATTTATAACTTTTCTGAGATCAATTTTTTAACACAGAAAAATAATAAATAAAGTAAAAGGAATGCCATATAAAAGTGTATACCTACATGAATACATATAGGTGTTTAATTCTGAAAGGAACCAAAGCCAAGGATAGCCTCTTCTTAACTGCCTTAAGAATTTAAGACATTACTGACAGAAATATTTGAAAAAAGAGTTAGGAGGAATTATTTTAAATAGAAATAATATATGCAAAGAAGCTATTGGCTTATACATCACAGCTCTACCAGAACTATCTCTGCCAAACAATTTAAGGTTTATTCTATTTTAAATGCCATGCTATTGCTTACAGTTAAACATTGTTTAACTCTGGAAACAAACGCATCTTTTTCTTAGGATTTTCTTTTAAGCAAACCTTTTTTCCCTTCTTTTGCTTAAAAAGTAAATCCTGCAATATCATACAATGAACAATTATAATCCAGTTGCTGCTGTCATATGATATAAATAAGTAAAGTAACTTTCTTAAGTTTCAAAATTATGATAGAAAAGCTGATGTCTTACGTGAGGAATAGATCTTAAACGTTTATGCATAGAAGATTAGAGGCATAGATATTTTATGCACAATATTTTATGAGCGCGATTCTGCCATATTTTCTTGAATAATAGTCCACATTTTGTGGCATTCAAGGGAAGAAAAGATTTTTCCAAGTAAGAAATGCGAAGTTTTCTTTTTATCTTAATGGAAACGGAATAATTGAGTAAACAGATGAATATTATGAGCTACCTTAATTGATATTTCTAATTATTTAATTTTAGAACGTTTTTGTTTACATTCAATTTCATAGGTAATTCAAACGCGGTGATTAGAGAAGAATGAAACCCTATATATATGTACGCTGCACATAAAGAAAATCATAGAAGCCTCACCCAGCCAGACATTTCAGGCTCCGAGTATGGAATTCAAATCGACTTGCCATTGTTTTTCGGCTTTAACCCTTTCAGCCACTTGTCGACATAAGGAAGGGAGTTTCGAGTTCGTCTGTATGCAATATTTTTTCCAGACTAATACTAATTTGTGGTTGTAATTTACTAAATTATTTGGACGAACTAGGTTAAAATGTGGTTTATAAATTCAATGCTTGTTTATGGCAACAAAAAGAAGAGAGACATTTGTCAGGTTCTTTAAATTGCATAAAAATTTCTTCGAAACGAATGCCACTTCTGAGCTATAATTTTGATAATTTTAAAGCTGATGTGTTTCACTATATTTTCTTTTATTTGCTAATGCAATTTAGAAGTTACGCAAATTTGGCAAAAGATATACTTTGATGGAATATTATAATGCCGATATTCAGTACAAACTCAGAAACAATCTTTATGTGAATTTTAGGAGATTTTAGCAGCATTAATTTTCCCCCTTATATACAGAAGAGTACGATTGATGTTTTAGTCCTTCTTTGGATGATGAAGATTTTATGCGTAACGTCAATAATACTTAATAACATTAAATTTAACTCATGCTCATGAATTAAAATTATATGTACAGAAATTAAGGAGCCTACAACTCTCCTTTACTTCAAGTCTATTTTTTGAGTAGAAATTGATATTTTTGTCTTTTAAAACAAGAAACCATGCAAAACAGAAGCAATTATTCATTGCATGACAACTGCACATTTAAATGTTACGTTTTAGAATACATAAACTAATATTCTCTTGCTTTAACAATGAACTGAAATCTGTCTTTAACATAAATTAATGCTCAGTATAAAATACTGAAATAAAACATACGTAAATATAAGCGAAGTTTAAATAATTTCTTGTCGGATATCTCAATTCATGTAAACAAAACGGATCCTGAAGTTAGTGAATATTTTAAAAATCTGTGACGTAAAGAGAGATGTTTCGAGAGCATTAAAAATGTAATCAGGAAAATTTTAAAAAGAAAAGAAAGATAAAAAAAAATTTGTAATAAAACAAAATTCAAGATGTTAAAATATTTGAAACTTATATCGTTTCCTAAATGCTAATCGAAAAGCAGCTTATTATACGCTTGTTGTGTTTATAGGTATAATTGAAATCGAAAGATGATTTAATGCAGTATTATTCAAACTTTATGATAGCGCAACCCCATAAAAACGTAAACGATCCCCAAGAAGTAATTTTGCGACTTCAATCAAAGCATTGATCCCTAGTTATATATCATTAATTGAGATTTCTTTAGAAATTTTATTCACCTTGCGACCCTAATATAAATTTTCGCGACACCAAATGGTAGCAAAAATTTGAATACCACTGGTTTAATGCAAGAAAATGTAACGAAACCAAAATTTATAATGACAGATATTATTCCCTTCTCACTTCTAAAATACTTTTGGAACTGGGGAATGCTCAAAGTAAATTTCCTAATCCTAAGCTTTCAAGATAACAAAGAAGAAGAGACAGTTCTGGAGCTCCTAAGAATTATGAAGGTGATTATACTTTCCATGATTCTTTGCTGCACTAAAAAAAGAATATTTTCTGCCCTCAAAGTTGGTATTTCAGGCAGCTTGCGAGGTTTTACTTATTTAATTCAGTGTTCAATCCTTGAACCCCACAAACACTAAGAAGCGAATAACCGCTTAAGTGTGTTAACAGATACGGGAAGACTTAAGAAGGGTTAACCACCCTTTATCAGAATCAATACAATCAGTTCCCAACTCGGAACTTATAGCAAAGCCTTCACTTGGGCTAGAACTTAAATAATTAGGAAATTAAACTAAACTAAGCTTAACTAAAGCTAACTGAAAGACATAGCCGAAGCCATCAAGATTCTAAGTAGTTGGCCCCTAAATCTTAATTAAGTCTTTGAAGCCAAACAAGGGCCTAAAGTATGGCCGAGCGTAGCAATAGCTAAGAGAGACGTAGCCAAAAGGCAAACGCGCGCTTGTCAGACTCTCTCAAGAAGTCGGTGAAACATCGACTTAAATACCACTCTTTACTCATTTGCATTAACTGCGTTTCTGAAATAACATTCTGGTAGGAAATTGTAAACTGAAACTAGAAAGATAGGAAAGATTCATAAACTTAAAATAACTGTTAATAAAATTAGGATAAACCTTACAAGCTAAACATTTATATTTTCATTTCTCATTCTAGATTTCATAACTAAGGACAAAAATGTTCAACTTTACGTGAAATCCTTACCAATCAGTTGAATTTGTTTCAAAAACTGAAATATTTTCGTTGTTTTATACCAAAACTTGAAAGCTGTTTATAACTGAAAAATTGTATTATTATTAATAATAATAATGAAATAAAAAATATATTTTTGCATCAGTCGTTTTCAAAACTGTCATATTTTTGAATCAATTCGGTGATGTGAGAGGGGGGTCTCCCGGTCGCTCAGGGCACCTCCCTCTCTACGTTCCTGGGAAGTTTTGCATTTGTTTGGCTAATTATTAATCATCTGTTCTGTATATTTCTAATTTAGTTTCCGATTTGCAGTCAGTCTTGCAATCCATAATTTTTGGAATTTTGTAAGAGTACTCGCATTCTTTAATCATATTATTACGTGAATTAGTGTTCTTATTGCATCCCTCTGTTATGGGATATTCTCTATTATTTAGGATACTGTGGGGTTTCACTTGATCTAGTAACATTAATTAGTCCAATAACCGTAACAGAGTGGAAGCGAATTATCGCTATGTCTGAAACAACTATAAAATCATGAGAAGGTTAAAAAAACTTTTTATCTAAACAGAATTTAGAATATAGAGATTGTTCTACAATATAAGCGAACACTCGGGGGTACAACTAAGTAGAACAGTTAAATTTAAGTGGAAGAGCCGTCGAAGACTACGCAACTAAATAGTATATTAGAAGCTGTTTCACTACTCTACCGAAGAGTCAGAATTTTAAGTATTGGAAGCAATAAAACGCAAAGTCGAATGATTACAACTATCAGACCTGGCAGGTAACTAACACGTAGGGTGCACGCAATGCCAGAAACACTTTGTCTCTTCAGGGCTAAAGAAAAAGGGCTGTATCATACCTCCAGACTTTTGGGACTTTTTTCAGTCCCTTTGAGTGGAACGATGATGACACAAACTGTGTTGTGGAGTATACCGAATATTGCTTGACGTTACTGCGTTCATCTTCTCGCCTACTGACCAGCGCTCCTTTTACTTCGTAGATTCAGAAAAAGATATTCCTTTTACTTGAAAATTATAACTGAGGATACTTATAAACTGAATTCGTATTTAGAAAATGTTTGCAACAGGAAAATACTGAAAAATGTTGTCCTGTATCGTCGCTGCAGTAATAATATCTAATATGTATCATAATACGAAAGAAAAAATATGATATTTCATCAATTTTCGCATACGAAAGAATGGCTGCACAGTCAAAGAGAATATTTTCAACATAAAAAATGCTGGAATATACGGCAATCACTTCAATGAATCTGATTATGAGGATTATTTGAAAAACTGATTGCTGGGTTTAACCAATCTCAAACAGTTAATATACCTGACAAGGCCATTTATCAAAATAAAACTAAACAGCAAAGGCAACAGAAAAGAAAATAATTAGAAAGTGCATTTGATAGAATATAGAATTTAAGTTCCTAAAAGGCATATTATCTGGAACTTCAAAAACGTAACAGTAATAGCCATGAGGAAATGAGTGAATATAATGTTACTCAAAAATGTTGTAGGTTCCAACGTCCAAAACAATGTGAATGATTTAATAATGAAATCAGCTCTTGAAAAAAAAATTCTGTTTTAAGGGCTGAAAGAAAGCAATATTTAAAACAATTTTCGTGGCGGGGGAGTATTAAAATGAATAGAAAGCTCATTTTAGAAAATCTGAATGAATGAAATTCTGCATAAAGATAAATTAGTATCAGAATGTATACTGATGTATACTAAGTTAGTGTCAGAATGTTTAACATATACGAATATATGAGTATACGTACTAAAAGTAAATAATTAAAGTATATAAATACTAGTTTAAAATATTTTCATTACGAGTAATTGACGCTGCATAATAACACTGATGATTCATAAAAATGCTTTTGAAAATAACCATAGCAAACCTTAGAAAAATCTGATTAAAACTCATTCCAAATGCTAACTGAAACATAGGAGAAAAAAAATTGTCTTGTTTTAAAATACTATGAATCAATCAGATAGATATGTTTAACATATATTCTTTTTAACACGTATTCTGAAAATGTACTTGCGTATTTTCATTTAATATTTCTATAATACAAAATATTTTGTGACTAACATTAAAGGCTTTATTTGTGTTATATTTAAGCTTTAACGCAAAAAGCCTTCTTCATAAATGTGGAAATTTATCAATGATTATTGTCGATGCATTACTATTTATACACATTTAAAACATTATTTTGAAAACAAAAATGATTTTAATGCATATTCGATTTTAAAACTAAGTTTAAGCTTGTTTCATGCATACTATAGTTTAGCATGCCATAGCTCCACTACTAATTTACAAAATACATATGATTTCATGAGCTAGAATCTCGGCTCATATTGTCTACCATACAATTTTTCAAAGCTTTTTGATTTTCTAGGAAATACTTAACGAAAGCGAAGGCTTAATAACACACTCTCACAGCTAAAAATTAGCGAGCGAACCCAACTACGCCATCAGTCTCTTCTTCCGGTTCGAAGAACCAGCCCTAGCACTGCTCTTGCCTAAAATCCAAAAACCACGATTTAAATATTGGCTACTCATTTGCATTCTGGAGAGGAATACGGAAAGAAGTTATAGTAAAAGCTTAAATTATAAATCATTGGTTAACATTAAATTCCCCAGAAAATCATCAAACCTTAGTTAAACTAGAAACTTTTCTTCTTATTATTATTATTGCACGTATGTGTTTCTTTCGCTAAATTTCCTTAGATTTTGGTCCGATCCTTGTATAACTGCAACTGGTTCTGCAATTGAATAACTGAAATTAATCCTTATATGTAACTCTAACAGTATCCGGCTCTTATGTAACTTTAACCGTAAATACCTTCCAGTAATTTCGAGAAATGGAAGGTGCCAGAGGTTTCTCGGCGGCCGGATTAAAACTATACAGACCTGGAGAGATCATCAGTTCTCAGTTGTTTAGTTCCGCATTGAGTTCGAAGTGTGGATAGATCTCCGTGAAAGCTTCTCCTTTTAATGGGCTTCGCATTGCGCTGTGATTAACGTTTTGAGTAATTTGAAGTGCAACTACTGACTGCATTCTGTGATACCGTGAAGAGCTGTGCGAGTATTTTCGTGGAAAGTTTCGGAACTGTAAAGTGTTTCTTTCGAAAAAATAAAAGCTTGAGCTATTTTCGGCTCTGAGTGCTTCAATCCATTACGAAATCATACTCAAGTAACAATTATTAATGCCAGAAGTAGGACTGAATGCCGGTGACAAGAGCGATGGAGCACCAACTGAGACAACTGGTGCCAACTTTTCCTGCATTTAATGAAGAGATGAAAGCGGGCCAAGAAGTGATGAAAGCGAGTCAAGAAAAGATGGCAGGGGCAGTTAAGTTAGTTCAAGAAAAATTGCAGCAAGCCAAGAGGAAATGAAAGAAGAAATTGCTGCCATAATAGAAAATAAATTTGAAGCTGTGGACGACAGAATAGACGCAGTTGAAAACAAAGCTGGAGGAACTGCAGAACGAGTTTTTGCTGCCGAACAACAAATTGCAAGAAAAGTTTCTGATATCGAATAACAAATCGGAGAAAGGGTTTCTGCTGTCGAACAAATCGATGACAGAGTTTCTCCTACTGTCGCTAAGGAAAGGCAGTTTACAGAAATCCATAATTACAACAGGAAACAATTCTGGCAGTTTAAATTTTTAGCCATGTCTTCTCGTCCTTCTCTGAAAGCTATCCTTATATGGCGGAAAGACGTCCTCGGAAGTGCACGAGACTCGGTTTTCTACAATAGCAAACGCAAATGGGTGGCATTCCCAAGTTAAGGCCTGTCATTTTGCTGCTTCTCTGATAGCGGTTATCCTCCAAACTGCCTCAAAACCAGGGGCTAGACTTCGAAAATCTATCTTACGCGTAGCAGCTTCACTTTGGCGAGAAGTGTTGAAACGACTATAGCAAGCTTCAGTTAAAATCTCGTCAACAGAAGCAAACGGAAATACTGCAGGAGCTCGCCACAGATGGTGAAAGGCTGTCTCATCTGATTTTTTTGCACTGCCTATAAAAAACGAGAGAATCAGACCTGCTCGTATCCAGGAGCCAGTGGATCAATTGATTGTTCGTGTAGACGACTTGTTGACGAGGCAAGTCAATGCCTTGAGACGGAACAGGAGTGACAACAAACCGACCTTAAAGTGTTGGAACTGCGGCAGGAAAAGTCACGTATGAAAGAACTGGAGAACACCCCAAAGCACGGAAGCTACGATCGATCCCAGCAAAGAAGAGGGAAAGGTGAAGCGCATATTGCCAGATATTGAGAAGCCCCACTTTAAAGCGCTTCAGATTTCTGCAACGAGCTGCGGCAGTAATGGACTCTTGATCACGGGGCATACAAGTGGAGTTCCTAGGAATATGACCATTGATATAGGAGACAATGTTACCATCGTCCAAAAAGATTTGGCTCAAAAACTGGAAGGTAAACTCATTTGGATGCCACCTGCTTTACCCTGTAGACTGTGTGGGAGACGGAAAATTAAGCATCACGCTTGGGAGTGCCGCCTACCATCACACGGCATATGCAGCAAATATTACAATATAATTCCCCTTGGACTTTAAAAATAACGAGTTGCATTCTGCCCCTGGACGTAACCCTCTTTGGAATTAAAGGTGAAAAAGTGAAATCAGTCCAACAAATAACAGCTCAAGATGATATGGCTGTAGCAGCAAGAATAGAATTTTTATTATCTGGATCCATAGCTGAAAACAAAAATTTCCGGTATTGCGTAATGGAATATACAAAGAACTTCTGAGAATGTCTTAGAAGCCCGAATGGAGCATTAACAGCCTCGAAACTTGTCAGTCTATCAAGGACCGCTATCCCGGTGCGAGTTGCTAACTTGAGAAGGTGAAAGTCATTAGGAAAGGGAAAGTGCTTGTGGCATGTGGTCCAGTAACATGCGTTAAACGAACCAGTAGTCCTACAAAGTGTGTATCTTCGGCGAGCCTAAAATCAGACTTATTGTAAAATGCACATCTAAGCGGTGAAGAAAGGACTGCTGTCGAACATGTTATTAAAGAATTTCAAGATGTTTTCTTCCGCACGCAAGCAACATTCAAGACGTCTATCGATTGCTAAACAGGAGGAAGCAAGGAAACTTCTAAAGTACGTGCAAGAAAGCTACATCGAGCCTTGAGTAGGTCCTTGGGCATCTCCTATCGTCCTGGTGCGGAAAAAAGATGGTTCGACTAGCTTTTGCATTGAATAATCGCCAGTTGAACGAGGTCACAAAGAAAGACAGCTACCAGCTCCCTGGATTCGACGACATTCTGGACGCTCTTTCTGTAAGCAAGTGGTTTTCGATGCTTGATTTAAAGAGTGGATAATAGAAGGCACAAATACACCCTGATGACCGAGAAAAGACCGCATTTACTACTGAAGAAGATCCTTGGCAGTTCAAGGTAATGCCGCTTTTGCATTATGTAATAAGTCGGTAACATTCAAACGCCTTATGGAAACTGTGCTGAGACGTCTTTCTTAAGAAGCCTGTCTGATATAACTTATGACATCTTCATTTGAACGACATTTGCAGAATATTAGGAAGGTGCTTTAGAAGTGGAAGGAAGCGAATTTAAATTTAAGTCCTGCCAAATGTAAATTATTCAGACAGGAAGTGATTTATCTCGGAGATATCATGTCTGCCGAAGGTGTGTGTTCGGATCCAGAAAAAGTGTCGGCGGTTAAGGATTGGAGACGCCCCGAAAATGTCCATCAGCTTAGAAGTTTATTGGGTTTCCTGAACCTTCACAAACTGACAGACAGCAAGCAAAAGTTTTTGTGGAGAAAGGAATATGAGGATGCATTTGACAACCTGAGGGAGGCTTTAACATCTGTGGCAATCCTGATGTATTCTCAGCTCAGCAAACCACTTATTCTTACATGGACGCGAGCAATGAGAGTATCAGAGCTGTTTTGTCCAAAACATAAACCGTTAAGAATTTGTCGCAGCATACTGGAGCAAATGTCTATCTATATCGGAGAGTAGTTACTGTGTGACGAGAAAAGAGTTGCTCGTCATAGTTAAAGCTTTAGAACAGTTCAGCCATTACCTCCACGCCAGAAAATTTCTGATCCGTGCATGTCATGCATCCTTGACCTGGGTCTTAAATTTCAAAAATCAGGAAGGCCAAATAGCCAGGTGGATGCAGAGACTCTAGAAATTATTATCCGTAGTAGGAAAGGGCCGTCACACGGAAAAGCTAACGCCCTGTCTAGAACACCCTGACCAAAAAGCTGCTGATATTGTTCTAGGGTCGAAGCAAACTACTTAATCCGATTCTATGTTGTTGTTGTTGCTTATGCTCACTTCTCTGACAAAGTCAGCCCAAGCCCAAGAAATTCCTGGTGGCAAGGAGCACAAGATTACACCTGTCGTTGGCAACAGCCTTGACCACCTAACAGCTGACAGTGCTCATCTGGCTCAGTTCCGCCCCCCAATTCTGATGGAGAGCACCCAAGGGGAACGGGTCCGAGCGTCTCCCACCCCTGTCCCCTTCCACCAAACCACACGAGAGGACTTTCGGCTCGCCGCATATTTAAAGTGCCGCCATGCTTCACCGACTCTATACATCCATGCCTTCTCCGGGATTCGAACCCGAGCCCTTCGGCACGGCAGTTAGGCACATTAACCACTATACCGATCGGGCGGCATCCGATTCTATTTAACGGCTTAATCTGGTGGCACGTCAAGGTACAACTATTTGCTGACCCCAACCCAGGGAATGACGATTGTCTTAATGGTGGTTTCAAACAGAAAACCTACCTGGCAGGACATTTCGATCTATTGTCCTACCGCAAAAGAATAGTGGGCTCTTTGGGACTCATTCTATGTTTGAAACGGCGTTCTGTACCGGAAGTTCGAATCGGATGATGGAAAGGCATTCGGGTAGCGATTGATACTTCGAAAATCTTGGATCACGGACACCCTTAAAAAATTACATAGCAGTCCAACATGAGGTCACTTTGGAATAATGACGAATTTGCATAGAGTTTAAGAGCGCTTCTACTTCAGTAATGCTAAGGCTGACGTGCAGAAGTGGCGCCAATCATGCGATGCTTGTGCGGGTCGGAAAGGACCGAAGAAACCCAGCCGTGGGAAGCTGAAACGTTATACACAGTCCAGTCACATTAATGTGACCACCACGTACTTTCCATGTCAGAGTTAAATAACCAATCACAGAAGGCAGGTGGCAGCACAGTGCAGTTGAGCGTATATAAAGGGTGTGTGAGGGCTTCGGAAAACATTTCAATCGTTGGCGTAATACAGAAACGAAGCGATTTATCCGACTTCCAAAAGGGCATGATCATTGGCTTTCGGGCCAAGGGTGGAAGCATTTCCGAAACGGCTGAGTTTGTGAACTGTTCGCGTGCCGCCGTGGTAAAAGTGTACCGTGCATGGCAAAATGGGACTGTCCAAAATCAGCGACGTGGCAAATGTGGTGCACCACGGGCCATAGATGACAGAGGCGAACGACGGTTGCGGAGATGCGTTCGGGCAGATAGACGGGCTACCGTTGAGCAACTGACCACCAAAATGAACCAAGGGGCTACCAAAAGTGTCTCCCAAAGTACTATTCAGCGAACATTGCTGCGTCTGGGCCTCCGAAGCAGACGCCTGGTTCGTGCACCTATGCTGACTGCTGTTCATCGACGGCGAAGGCTAGAATTTGCACGCCAGTACAGCAGCTGGACGTCCACTGAGTGGCGACAGGTTGCGTTTTCGGATGAATCGCGTTTTATGCTCCATCGGACAGATGGACGTTGGCGTATAAGGCGTGAAACCTCTGAAAGGAACCACCCTGCAACCATTGCCGGAACGGTCCAAGCTGGAGGCGGGAGCATTATGGTCTGGGGAATGTTTTCCTGGCATTCTCTAGGTTCACTGATCATTGTGGAAGGCACAATGGATCAATACAAGTACGCATCTGTCCTTGCGGACCATGTTCACCCCTACATGCGCATTGTTTTTCCTCAGGATGATGGCATCTTCCAGCAGGACAATGCGAGGTGCCATACAGCTGCCAGTGTACATGCGTGGTTCGAAGAGCACCAGGATGAGTTTACCGTCCTCCCCTGGCCAGCAAACTCACCTGACTTAAACCCAATCGAGCATCTGTGGGACCATCTCGATCGAGTTGTTCGCGCCATGGATCCTCAACCGCGTAATCTAGCGCAGCTGGCCACGGCATTAGAGTCGGCATGGCTCAACATCCCAGAGAACACCTTCAGGGACCTATGTGACTCTCTTCCTGCACGTCTCGCAGCAGTCCGCTCTGCGAAAGGTGGTTATTCTGGCTTTTGACAGATGGTCACATTAATGTGACTGGACTGTGTAGTTTAGGAGAGCCTTTTGAATGCATCGCTTTGATATCCTGTAGCTCTGTCATGAACTGGTTATGACAACAAATAAGTACTCGTTGCCATTGATTACTTCACAAAGTGTCCTGAAGCGTATCCTATCTTTAATCAAGAGGCTGTCAAGCTAGCAGAGGTAACGGTACAGCATTATATTTCCAGGTTTGCAGTGCTTCTACAGCTGCAATCCGATCAAGAAAGGAATTTTATCCTGAGAGTATTTAATTAACTCGTATTTAACTTAGAGTAACCGATACACACAAAACCCAAATAACGCCTTTACATCCTCAGTCAGAGGGCATGGTAGAGAGGTTTAATTGAAATATCCTTAACGATCTCTACCTGACTGGTTCCAAAAATCAACAAGCTTGGCATCAGCAGCTACCTCTGTCTTTAGTGGCCTATCGCAGTGGTGTCCAGGAGACTACTGGCTAATCCCTATCCCAGATGCCCTTCTTTCAGGACCTCCGTCTGCCCTGTGATCTCTTGTTTGGTCGCTCTCTGGATGCGCCTTCATCACCTGAGGATTACATTCAAGAGCTTCAGGCAAGGTTTGAAGTGATGCACAGTTTGGCACGAGAGCCAGTTACTCTGGCGACGGAAAGATGAAGACCAGATACGACACAATAGCTACAGGACGTCGATTTCAACGAAGCTGATAAGGTGTGGTGAGGAATCCGATTCGCCGGAAAGGACTTTCTTCTGAACTAAAGTCATCCTGGGACGGTCCTTATTCAGTTCTATAGAAGCTAAACGACGCCATAGCTCGGATCAGTAAGTCATCAAGTTCTTACCCTAAAATCATTCATCACGACAGGCTAGCCCTTTACTATGGCTCTAATACGTAGTCCCCTTAGTCTATATAATGTAATTAACAAACTAAGACCATGGCCGCATTTTTATATAAATTCATGCATTTAATTGATTTAGTATTTGATTTGTCATATGTTGTTTATTGAAATTATTGTTTTACTATTGCACTGATTTACCTTCGTTGTAAGTGTGACTTCAGGGATTGTACTGCTTGGAACGTGCAGTCCTTGGGAAGAGTGCCATGTTAAGAATTTTGTATATATGTAACGATTTTAGTGAAACTGTAGTATCTTCTGTATAATGTAATATTAAATGTTTGAAAAAGCAATGCTCTGTAGGAAAAATAAGGTTACAGGGGCAAGTGTATTTAACATTGAGGTAAATGGCTATCTCGCTAATCTGACGAGATGCTGCCAAGCTGTTGATGTTTTGTCGCCACATTAGGCGAGAAATCTAGAAGAGTCGCCAAAATTGGTGGCTATTCAGCGACACTGTGGTCCGGTCCCTGTGCAGCTGTAACTGGTCCTGCAATAGAATAAGTGTAGTTGATCACTATATGTGTAACTGTAACCGTGTCCGGCCCCTATATGTAACTTTAACCGTACATGCGTTCCACTAATTTTGAGAAATCGAAGGTGCTAGAGACTTTTCTACGGCCGGGGGGGGGAACTAAGCCCGGAGAGAGCATCAGTTCTCAGTTGTTTAGTGCAGCGTTGAGCTCGGAGTATTGAGAAATCTTCTCAGGAGCTTCGACTTTTAGATTGGCTTTGCATTACATTGTGTTTAACATTCTTAGTAATTTGAAGTGTAACTACTAATTGTATTCTGTGATACTGAGTTAGCTGCACGGGTATTTTTGTAGAAAGTTCCAGAACTGTAAATTATTTCTTATTGTGGGATCGAACTAAAGGGGGTCTCCCGCATCTACCCGATGCTTAACAACTGCTCGAGTCGTGATGTAAGATCACTAATAGATCCATTAAATATGAATAAATTTAATTAATAGCAAAAAAGGATTAAACATTTGATGAGATTCCATACATTACTGCTGCGTCACAGACTCACGCACACAGCTAGGGATGATAAACAAAAACTGTCAATTCAGTCCAGTTCGAAAATCATTATCACTTCTTCACTTCACTTCAAGCGCAGTGGTACTGAGGCTAATTTCCAACATCCTCCGCCCTTTTGAGTCTGCGGCTCCTGCAGGAGGCTCAAAACTCTTCTGAGATATTAAGTAAATCAAGGCGATGAGGCGCTTTAACAATTCTTCCGGATCGGGTGGTCAGGACATCCGAAGAGGGCCTAGAAGCATCCACCGTTGGTTCTGGAACAGCGTCACTCCGTCCCGCATCACTCTCTTTAACCTGTAAAAGAGAATCTAAAAACTCATTAGATGTTATCTCCAAAGAAAAAATTCTCTGGATAGGTCTGGTTAAAACATTAGACTGAGTTTTCAATTTAATAGTCCGCACTTTTCCGTCTTTTCCTGGCATTAGTTCTATTAACTTTGGCAAGAGGCTAATTAAGGCGTTTTTGAAAATCATCTCCAACGAGAACTATATCACCTAATTTCACATTGAAATAATGACGCTTCTGGCCTTCATGTTGAATTAATAAGCCAAGATACTCTTTGCGAAAACGCATTCTTAATTCCTTTAGGAGCTTAGTGCGATATCGCATACGTTTACGGTAATGATTGGCATCAATAAAATCAATATCAGTAGTTTAGTGTCAGAGTTTTCAAGAAGAAACATTGCTAGTGTAAGAGGAACCAAATCATCTAAATCCTCAGATAGGTATGTAGGAGGACGCGAATTGATCGCAGGTTCACATAAAATGGTTTCTAGCTCTACATACGTTAGAACTGCTTTTCCCAAGGTTCTCCTCAAAGGCTCTTTCAGTATTCTAACAATTATTTCCCACCAGGCGGCGGTAGGCGGGTTAAATCTCCACTGAATTCGATAGATTCTTTATGAACTTTATTCCAATCAATTTCACAAAATTCAATGAATGCACTTCTGAAATTGCTCCCATTATCAGAATGAATAATCCTCGGACGTCCTCTTCTGGCAATGAAACGTCTCAGAGAAAGAAGAAAAGAATCGTTGCTTAACGACGTAACTAGTTCCGAGTGCGTAGCTGGATAAATAGCACAGGTGAACAAAACTACCCATGTCTTATCTCCATGTTTAATATAGAGGGAACCTATAAGATCTATCCCGACAACTTCGAAGACTCTTGCGTCTTTCACTCGATCAGCTGGTAAGGGAACAGGTTCTGTAATCTGACTTTTCACATTATAACGCTTACTTTTGATACGGTTTCTTATGACATTACGTACTGTTCTCCTACCTCTGACAATCTAGAATTTTTCACATAATATACTTCACAGAATCTGTATTCGTGCATGACAGTTTATTTCCTGAAAATGTTCAATTAATCCTTAAATGAAAATACATTTCTCTGGCAATAATATGGGCGAAATAAAGGATGGGAAATCTATCCGCTCAGTTATTAGCGTTTTAATTCTAATGAGTCTTTCTCCATACTTAAATACGTTACAGATAGATACATTATTAGGTATAGGGAAATATTTAGATTAGATCCTTTTAATTAGAACCTTTTCTGCATGTTCTATCTCCGGTAATGAAAGTTCTCCAAATTTTCTACCTTTACGTTCACAGTGTGCATTACCTACAAAACGTAACATTCGGGTTACAAGAAGAACAATGGATTTAGAAAATATCCTTGCATAAAATGGTATACTTTCCTCAGAAAAATTAATAATATTTAGCGAAACTTTCCATTTTTCTTCATCTACTTCCCTTTTAAAAATACTTCATTAGGTGGACATCTCTCTGAATTCTCGAAGAGCCATGATGGACCTTTCCACCACTGAGTTTTAATTAACTTCTGTGGTGAACATCCTCGAGAAGTGACATTAGCGGCATTCATTTCACCAGGAACGCCATTTCACCATATCGCCAGTTTTCTAGTGAGGTTAGCTGGTGGATCTCTTTACTCTGTTTGAGACAAAAATCGACCACTTCCCCCGTTCCTGAATCCACTAAAGAGCCTCAATGAAATCACACCAGAACGTAACTTTTACTTCAGGCAGATCAAGAGCTAATCTAATGGAATGCGCTAATCTAGCTCCTATACAACATGACATGAGTTCTAATTTCTGTATCCACAGTTTCTTGAGTGGTGCAACTCTAGACGTAGCTCGTAAGAGACGAATTTTGACATTAAGAGAAACTTCTGTGCGCATAAAAACACAAGCACCATACGACGTTTTACATGCATCTACAAATACGTATAATTCAGATGTCTTATTCACTCCTACATATCGTGGAACCTCGATATTATTCAAAATCTGCAGTTTTAGCAACCAATTTGAAAATGACTTTGTCAGGACTGAGTGTTCTGTGCGTAATTTTGGCGAACATGGTCGTGATATTGTTAAAGTCTTGATCTCGAACAGGGAGCTGAATGCAGCTATGTTCTGTGGTAGAACAACTGTGGTTAAGTGGTAGAATAACTGCACGTAAGAGGGGTTTACAATTACCCTTTTATTAAACCACTATTTACAGCCACTTCCCAACTCGGAAGGAATAACAGAAAATAATGACCGCACTTGGGTCTAAACTGAACAATCAAATAATTTAAATTAAAATGAGTAGAAAATTAAGAAGTCGTTGCTGTCAGAGCTATAAACGCGAGGTTGGCCTCTATGCTAAACTATCAATGGTGCGTAGCAAGATTTAGCTAATACTAACGCACCTAGCTTACTTCAATAAGTATTAGAGTAACAGCGCTAAGGCTTAGAATTTAAATACTAGCTAGTCAGGCGAACGTCGAACAGAGCCGCAGTGATCTGAGACTAAAAGCTCTCTCACACGGAGAAATTTCTGGCTAACCTTTTAAATACAAAACTTGGCTCCACTTCAAATGAGCATAAAGCGCGCTCATTCTAACGGGAAGTTGATATAAGAGCTCATAGGAAAGAGAAATTAACATAAAACTTTGTTAGTTTAAACTAAAACCTTACATAATTCCCGCCAGAATTGGCAAAAGTTGAACTACTCTGGTCCAAACGGACCATGTTGAAACTTTGCGATTTTAGAAATACTCAAAATTTAACTCTTTCTAACTTAGGCCAACCTTTACAGAAAAAATAGAATTTCTTGGCAGATTACAGACAAAAACTTGAGTTTTACATAGATCTTCATCCGTTTTGTGTAATAAACTTGTACATAGCTCTTCATCTGTTTTCAGTACTATGTTATTTTCGTCTACATCTCACTCCTTCCAGAAAAATCTGGAAGGAAAGAAATTTTAGTATAACATAATAACACTAAGTTCTAGGTAACAGACTTCTTTCCTTACACGTGTAAATTCTCACACGCACATTATCATTCAAGCAAAATTAAATTCTTCCCCCAATGCTCTCCACCGGTGTTGGATGAAAAGCGAACCGCCATTGCAGTTTCTCTTTTTTGTCCGGAGGTGTTCGACTCTACCACTTACGATCGATTAACATTAGGTAGAACTTAACATACCGAGACCTCAAACGACACCCTATAAAGAGCTAAACCTGATGTTCTAACTAGCTTCGTGTCTATCACTTTAAGTGTATTTGGTGGAGAGCCTACTAATACTTGCATTCTATTGCTTCTAACTCGCCTTTTCATGCATACAATTCCTAGTTTGCACAAAGAATGCTTCATTCAAAATTAGCTTTGCACCTAACGTGCATTGATGCAATAAATCTATTTTGTTACATTTCATAAAACTTTTAACAATTGCATACAAATCACAAGATACAATAAATGCGTTAAATTTCTAAGTTTACAGCAAGTGCACCACATTCTTTTCAAAGTTCTTTTCTGAAAATCGCATTACACTGAAACAATAGTCTGTAGACTAAATCGTGTTTTTCTTCTACCAACTTTTAATTCTAGAAGTTTACAAGTCTTTCGACAAAGCATAATACAAAAACATTTAGTTAACATTCTCGCAGCAATTCATTGCTTTTACAAGACTAATATTTTCACAACACTTCAAAATCTACTTTACCAACATTAAGTAATTTTAAAGCTTTGCAAAATTACAATTTTAAACAAAAACATCTTTCAAGATAAGTAATCATTTATCGCACACTTGGGGTAAAAATCAACCTCGCTTGAGGTAAAAAGAGACCCTGCAACTTGCAGTAATACTCGAAAATTAACTAAACGTTGGAATAAGAAATACTACTTATCTTGTTGTAGTCAGACATTTTTTTCTTGGCCCAATCCTTGAAACTTGGATAAACTGTAGCTTGGGCCAGTCTTCTGGATTTTGTTCGCTGGCCGTTGGCAGCTTGTTGTTGTTCTGCCTTCATCCTAGGGATCCTTCTATCGATTCAGGGATACTTGAGTTGGGCAGCAGGTTGATCCGTTCGACGTTTGCCCGGCAGAGTCCTTCTCTGTTCCTGAGCCCTCGTTAGTCACTGCTCCGGCCATCTGCTGTATTCCGGACGTTGACCCTCAGGCTGCAACCGGGGCTGCTTGCTTCTCAGGCTCCTTTCCGACATTTCGGCTCTCCTCGCGACTACTTTGGGCTTGCCTTGTCCATTCTGCTTTGGTCTTTTGTTAGTTGTCGAACTTCTATTATCCGTGTTCTTTCTTTTCAATCCATCTCCTCTGGTGATTTTCCATTTCTTGTTTCTTCTACTTTGTTGAGGGAGGGCTTTCTGTTTCTGGCCTTTCGTTGCAATTGTTGCTGGTTCCTGTTGTTGCCGCTGAGGTAAATCTTCCGTGGAAGCCCGTGGGCCCGGATCCTGGAAAAAAATCTTTAAAGATTTCCATTTTATTACGATCACAGTAAGGCTTTAGTTGGTCCATATTGGCAGTAATTTTCTAGCCGTTTTTTGCTCTACCTATATATATATATATATATAGGTAGAGCAAAAAACGGCTAGAAAATTACATATATAATATATATATATATAGGTAGAGTTTATACTAGAACTGTTTGGGTGATTTTCTCGATAAGGAGAGGGCCTTCAAAACGCGGAAAAAATTTCCCCAACTTTTCTTCTGGGGTATTTGATAAAGCGTGTTTAATTTTCAAAACTTCATCTCCGACTTTATAATTCATCTCTCTTCTCTTTTGGTCATAATAGTATTGTTGTTTCCTCTGGGCTATTTCTGAATTTCCTCTCGCTACCCTTATCAAGTTCTGAATGTTATTCATTTTAAATTGTTCTGCCCTTTCCTGGACAAAGAAAAGTTTGTCTAAGGGTGTCAAAATCTTTCTTCAAAGAAATAGTTCAGGGGGGTGTTTTTGCGTTGTGTCATGTTTGGCCGTTCTAAGAGCAAATGCAAATTCATTTATATGGCTATCCCAGGTAGAGTGATAATTCTTAATATAACTACGAATGAGTTTCACTACGTTTCTATTAACCCGTTCCGCTATGTTTGACTGCGGACGATACGGGTCCATCTTTAGGTGACGTATGTCCAGTTTTGCACACATTTCCTCAAAAATATTACTAGCAAATTGGGGACCATTGTCGGAAATACCTTTTAGAGGCGCCCCGTATTTTAAAATATACTTATTTAAAATTGAATCTACTACCATTTTAGCAGACGCGCGTTTTAACGGAATTAGCTCCAACCATTTGCTAAAATGGTCCACTATAACTAAAAGATATCGGCTTTTGTTAAATTTACTTCTAGGATAAGGTCCCAGTAAATCGATGCCTATTATTTGATTTGAGAACTCTGATTTAACACTATTTAAGAACCCGGCGGGCGGAAATTAATATAATTATTAAATTAGCATGTTGGGCACGACTAGACATATGCCCTAGTAAACTTTTGCAGTTCGGGAAAGAAAACTGTCTCGCGAACTCTTTGGACAGTTTTTCGTATGCCCAAATTGCCAGAAATGGCCGAATCGTGCAATTCCTCTAATACATTAAATCTAACGCTAGCTGGGATAACCGGTCTAAACTCGTGGTTTTCATTAGTCGCTTTCGTATAAAACAAAAGTCCATAAATTATTTCGTAATTTGCAGCCTTATTTCTTATTGGCCCAATATCTTGATGACTGAAATTCTCAGGGTCGGCTAAATAATTGTATATATTTTTGAACACCGGATCTTTTCCGAGTTCGGCTATTACTGTTCACGAGAATCTAATACTTTGGATATCAGCATGGCTATTCTAACCGTATTTCCATTTTCATCCAAATTAATTCTACTTAAAGCATCTGGCACAACATTTTCCTTTCCCGGCGTGTGTTTAATTACTAGATTATATTCTTGTAATTTAAATGGCCACCTTATTAATCTGGGTGATAAAGCTTTTCCAGAGTAGAGTCTGGTGACCGCAGCGTGGTCGGTATATACAGTTACTGGAGAACTTGCAAAGTAAACACGAAATTTTTGCACTGCTGATAAAACTGCGAGAGTTTTCCTTTCCGTGGCCGAATAGTTTCTCTGGGTTCCATTCAGCGTTTGACCGAAAAAGGCCACGGGTTGCTCATTTTGAGAAAGAACTGCCCCAATCGCAAAATCTGAAGATTCCGCTGAAATTTCTAGTCGTTTATCCCCCTCCGGGAATTTTAAGACGGGGGCTTGAGTCAAGGCGTCTTTCAGCTTTTGAAATGCCAAGTTGGCTTCTGCTGACCACGAAAACCTAGCTTTCATCCTCTTAAATTTCAGCAGAGGCTCAGTTATTTTGGCAAAGTCTTTAATGAAGGACAGATGGTATGAACACATACCAAGAAACGATGATAGCTTCTTCGCTGTTTTAGGAAAAGGATAATTTTTGATAGCTATAATCTTGGACTGATCCGTTTCAATGCCATTGTGAGAAATTTTAAACCCTAAATAACGTAACTCTTTTGCTGCCAATTTACATTTGGATGCATTAATTTTAAAACCAGCTTCGTTTAACAATAAAAACACTTTTCTCAAATCTTGTAGGTGTTGTTCCAAACTATTACTTGTAATTATAATATCGTCTAAATAAATGAACGTAAGCAGTTGGCCCTACTTTTGTTTCAATGCACGATAAGAGACAATGTCCATGCATCGTTGGAAAGTTACCGGCGCGCCGGATAAATCAAAAGGCATCCTAAGAAATGCGTACGTGCCAGACTTCGTTATGAAGGCGGTCTTAGGGACGTCTTTGGGTTTTACCCCTATCTGAAAATAGCCACTCGTAAGATCTAATGTAGACATATACTTTGTAGAGGAGCTGAAAATAGCCACCAGTAAGATCTACTGTGGACATGTACTTTGTAGAGGTAATATTTCGGATTATCTCTTCGATTATCGGCAAAGGATATATAGGATATTTTGTGACGGTATTGAGTTTGCGATAATCTATAGCAAAACGCCACCGCTTCGGGTGCGTAATCGGATAATCATTATTTTTCTTGCATAAAACTACTGGGCTAGCATAACTGCTAGAAATCGGGGTAATTACTTTATTTTTCAACATTTCTTTAATATGATATTCAATAATTTCTTATTTTACCGAATCGTAACGGTATGGCTTTTGCCTTACTGGTTGGGCATCCCCTGTTTGGATTTCATGATTTGTGACCTGCGTGAAACTCGATACATCGCTAAATAGGCTGCATTCATACCGTTAAATTGCCTCCCTGAAAATCTATCTTCGCTTCTGCCAATCTAAAAAATCTTCACCCAGGATAATACACGTTTGCAGGTTTCGCACAATATAAAATAAAATTTTTACCTGCTCGTCGTTGATACGCACAAAAAGTGAAACTTTTCCTTGGCATCTACACTTCTCTCCTTGGGCCGCTATGACATTCGTGTCTCTTGCACTAAAAATTCTATGACGGCGAAAGTGTTTCTTGAAAAACTTTTCAGAGATAAAGCTGCTTTGCGCTCCTGTATCCAAAAATGCCGTTCCCGGTATGTTGTTAATTAAGACTTCAATCTTTGGTAAACTTAAATGTTTAACGACCACGGTGTTTAAACTAATTGTGGAAGGATTTTGCGAGACTTCGGACTTCTTCGCCTTCCTTGAAAAAATCCATCTTAGTTTAAATCCTTCTTCTTATTCTGGCCACCTTCTGCATGTTTGCCCCTTTTTCGATTAAAATCTTGTCGTTCGCCGCCCGATTTAGGAGATCTATCTTTCTTCGGCCATTGCTTTGCCTTGTTCCCGTAATTCTGTTGTTGCTTTTGCTGCGGTCTTGGCGTGTTCCCTTGAGTTCTTCGCTCAAATTGGTGACGTCGTTCATTGTCTGGAATTTTTCGACTTTCAAATAGTACGGCGAGCTCGAATAATTTATCCAAAGTCGTTGGGTGTCTGAGCTCGATAAAATCTTGATCTTGGGGCAGTAGACTAGGAAGTATAATTTGAATGATTTCTGGATCCGGGCGACTTCCATACAAAAGCTTGAAAACTTGGATTTTTCTCAAGATAAAATTTGACAAATCTTCTATCTTTTCTTGGTATCGACTAAAAAGTTCTGCCTCCAGTCTGGTTCGATCTCGTATGACAGGAAATGGTTTCACCAAAGAATTTTTAAAATTTTTCATAAGTGTATGTGGGGCTTCCCGGTTCCCCCAAAAGATTCTTTCCAATACACTTGAACCAATTTAGCGCTTGTTCTTCAAAGCGCTGGTGGCAAGAGTGACTTTCTGAAATTCGCGGAGTGGATATAACATAAAATGTGCGTCTAATTTTTCCAGGAAATTAATTACGGCTGACTTGCCGTCAAAACTTGCCGCTGGCTTCATGGTTGCCCGCATGGTTTGTACAATGTAGCCAAATCCTTCAAGGGGAGGAGGTGATATGTCAGGTTTCTGCACAGGTACTGCGGGTATCTCAGGTTCATCTTCTTGTCTTTCAGGCCATTCTTCATTTTTCTTCTTTGGGCGCCAGTGTCAGGACTGAGTGTTCTGTCCATACGTTTGGCGAACATGATCGTGATATTGTTAAAGTCTTGATCTCGAACAGGGAGCTGAATGCAGCTATGCTCTGTGATAGAATAACTGTGGTTAAGTGGTAGAATAACTGCCCATAAAAGAGGTTTACAATTACCCTTTTATTAAACCACTATTTACAGGCACTTCCCAACTCGGAAGGGATAACAGAAAATAATGAGCGCACTTCTGTCTAAACTGAGCAATCAAATAATTTAAAATAAAGTGAGTTGAAAATTAAGAAGTCGTTGCTCTCAGAGCTATAAACGCGAGGTTGGCCTCTATGCTAAACTATCAATGGTGCGTAGCAAGATTTAGCTAATACTAACGCACTTAGCTTACTTCAAAAAGTGTTAGAGTAACAGCGCTAAGGCTTAGAATTTAAATACTAGCTAGTCAAGCGAACGTTGAACAGAGCCGCAGTGATCTGAGACTAAAAGCTCTCTCACACCGAGAAGTTCCTGGCTAACCTTTTGAATACAAAACTTGGCTCCACTTCAAATTAGCATAAAGCTGAAACGCGCTCTCATTTTAACGGGAAGTTAAAATAAAAGCTCATAGGAAAGATAAATTAACATAAAACGTTGTTAATTTAAACTAAAACCTTACAACTTTTCCATACTATCAAGCAAGGGGCTATCACAATTCAGTTTATTTCGCCATGTCTCGTGCATTAGTAGCTTTGGCAATAAGGTAGCAGGGCAGAGAATTCCAAGTGGTTCGAATATTTGCTGTACCAAAGACAAAATATCTCTCTTTGTCTGATTCGGTTTAAATTCAATTGTAGGTGCCAAGCATCTCAGGTTATCTCGATCCAGATTCCATATCATGCCCAAAAGAGATGTATCCCCAGAGGATTTGTAGATATGCGAACAAGGCATATTACTTCCCAGTTTCTTAAATTAAAACATGCACTTTTTAGTAAACTTTGAGCTCTAGGGACAAATTGTTCTAACTCAACTAAACAAGTGACACAGTTATCGACATAAAATGAATGACGAAATCGATAGGCGATACAAGGATATTCTCCAGAGACATTCTATAGCAAATGATTTAAAGATTTGATGAGGAGAAAAGGACTTGTTGTGACCCCGAACATTACTCTACAGTGTCTATAATAAATTCCTTCAGTTTCAGAAGGAAAAAAGAATCTAAGAAACTTTCTGTGTCGTGGATTAATACTTAATTGTAAGAAGGCCTTTTCAATGTCCGACGATAATCCTATGGGATACAACCTAAATCTATCTATTATATCGGGTATTAACTCAGTTAGGTTTGGTCTTTTAATCAAAAGATCATTTAAGGATGGCTGATTTGCTTCTTTTGCTGAGGCATCAAAAACTGGTCGGATTTTTGAAGTTAGGTCTTTTCTTTAATTACAGGGCAATGCAGTAGCTAGTGTCCGAATTCAGTTACCCCGTCATCTTGAACCTTTTCAATAGTTCCTAGCCTTTCCCTTTCCTTAAATATAAAAATATAATAATCTAGATATTCTTCTTTAGCGGCGCGTTTACACATTTTCTTATGTCTTTTCAAAGTCAGTTCTTTGTTATTCGGTAAAATTGTCTCATTTTTGAATGGTAACGATACTTAATACCTTCCATTAGGAAGAATAGTCAAATTATTTTGGAATTGATACACTGCATCAGAAAAACTTCATTTCTTACTGGTACTTTCACAAGGATCTAAAGGATGTAAGGATAAACACAAGATCCAAGATTGAGAAAATTATTCTCATTTTCAAATAACACAGATCGTTCACAATTTCTGAGCGTATTAGACATGTTTTCCTTTCCAATTAAAGTGTAACCAAATTTGGTTTCGATTAGAATTAGTCCAGTACTCAATTTCATTGATACACCAGTTAATACATTGCCTGCAACATCAGTTCCTGGGAGCAAATCTATTTTTGTATCTTTAAGACTTAAATCAGGTATTAACAGATTTCTTTCTTTCAGTTTTAAAATTGTCGCAGTATCAGTAACTCTTGGAACGAATCCACAAATTTTATTTTCGGATAACACAGAAATATTAAGAGAAGAAGTGTTTTGCATATTACTGATTTTGATTTCATGTATATAGTGCACACGGGGCTGAGACTCATTCCCTTCAAAAAGACCATGAATGAGTTTCTGTTTACTTCTGTTCTTCAAATTAAGATATCTAATTATTCTATTGCTCAAATAGGAACGTTCAGACCCTGTATCTATAATAGCACTAACTGTTCTTCCACAGTTTCGATTTCGTATTCTCAAAGCAAAAGTCACTAGTAAAACATTTTCAACGTCACAGTTATTGGATAAAGACTTAGTTTCAACAACTTCTGTTTTGATTTCTTTGACATTTAATTCTCTATCGGGACACATAAGGATATAATCATTTCTATTACACTGAATGCACTTATTTTTTGATTTACAATTTTTAGACTTGTGACCTGTTCGTAAACAACAAAAACAGGCATCCTTTTAATCAAAATTTTTTTCTTATCTTTAAGACTCAAGTTTCTAGTCATAAAACCTTCCTGACTTATATGATCTTTATCACAAAATAAACAATTAAAATTTCCCCTACCTGAGAGTTTCCTTGATTTATCGTGCTCACCGGTGTCGCGTTAGAAGGTATTCCAGTACACGTTTCTGTTAAAGCTTCTTTTTTTCTTAACGTTCGAATTAGTTCTATAACCACTACGATCAAGTAACCCAGAGAAACTATTCCGCAACAGAGAGAGAAACTCTCGCAGTGTTAGCATCAGTACAGAAATTTCGTGTGTTCTTTGGAAGTTCTCCAGTAACTATATATACCGACCACGCGGCGGTCACTAGACTCTATTCTGGAAAAAATTTATCACCCAGATTAATAAGGTGGGCTCTCAAATTACAGGAATATAACCTAATAATTAAACATACGCCGGGAAAAGAAAATGTTGTGGCAGATGCTTTAAGCAGAATTAACTTAGATGAAAATGGAAGTGTAATTAAGATAGCCATGTTAACATCCAAAGTATTAGATTCTCGTGAAACAGTAATAGCCGAACTCAAAAAAGATCCGGAGTTCAAAAATATATACAATTATTTGGCCGACCCTGAGAATTTCAATCATCCGGATATTGTGCCGATAAGAAATAGGGCCGAAAATTACGAATTAATTGACGGACTGTTATTCTATACGAAAGCTACTAATGAGAATCATGAATATAGACCGGTTATCCCAGCTAGCATGAGGTTGAATGTATTAGAAGAGTTGCATGATTGTGCCATTTCGGCTCATTTAGGTATAAGAAAAACTGTTCAGAGAGTTCGCGAGGCAGTTTTCTTTCCAGAACTGCAAAAGTTTACTAGGGCGTATGTCCAGTCGTGCCCAACATGTCAATTAAATAATTATGTTAATTTCCGCCCGGCCGGGTTCCTAAATAGTATTAAATCAGAATTCCCAAATCAAATAATAGGCATCGATTTACTTGGACCTTACCCTCGAAGTAAAGTTAATAAAAGCCGATATCTTTTAGTTATAGTGGATCATTTTAGCAAATGGTTAGAGTTAATTCCGTTAAAACGCGCGTCTGCAAAAATTGTAGTAGATTCAATTCTAAATAAGTATATTTTAAAATACGGGGCGCCCCTAAAAGTTATTTCAGACAATGGTCCTCAGTTTGTTAGTAAAATGTTTGAGGAAATGTGTGCAAAACTGGGCATACGTCATCTAAAGATGGTCCCGTATCGTCCGCAGTCAAACATAGCGGAACGGGTGAATAGAAATGTAGTGAAAATAATTCGTAGTTATGTGAAAAACTATCACTCTACCTGGGATAGCCATATAAATGAATTTGCATTTGCACTTAGGACCGCCAAACACGATACTACACAAAAAACACCCGCTGAACTCTTCTTAGGAAGAAAGATCTTGACCCCCCTAGATAAACTGTTCTTTGTACAGGAAAGGGCAGAAGAATTTAAAATGAGTGATATACAAAAGTTAATACGGGAAGCGACGGAAAATATAGAAATGGCCCAAAGAAAACAGAAATTGTACTATGACCTAAAAAGAAGAGAGGTCAAGTACAATGTGGGAGATGAAGTGTTGAAGATTAAACACAACTTGTCAAATGCCCCAGAGGAAAAGGTGGGGAAATTTTTTCCGCGTTTTGAAGGCCCGTTCACAATTGAACAAATTACGGGGGCAGTGGTTATATTAAAAAGAAATGATGGTCAAACGCTCAAAGCGAATGTGGACCAAATAAAACCGTTCTATAATCGCAGCAAAATGGCTGTATTTAAAGATTCGTTTCAGGATCCGAGGCAATCGACTAGCCAGGAAGATATACGTCAGCAAAAACAGCAGGAACCAGCTACAACGGCATCGAAATGTCAGAAGAAGAAAGCTCCCCCCCAACAAAGAAATAAGAACCAAAAAGGTGGTTTCAAAAGAAAGTCTCACGATGCAGGTGAACAAATCTACGAACGGAATTACGAGCGCACCAAGAGAAGAAAGCAGAATGGGCAAGGGAAGCCCAATGTATCCAAAAGAACTGTGGAATCATCGGACAGGTGCCTGAGAAGCAAGAAACGTCGATTGCAGCCTGAGAATCAACTTCCCGAATACAGCAGGAACCAGGACAAGCAACGAGCAAGGGCCCAGGAGAGAAGGGCCCAGTCCACCAAACGTCCAGCGGAGCAACCTCCTCTACAAAGGAAATTGCCGAGGATACAACGACGGAATTTCAAAAGAAAAAGAGACGAGCAGGCTCCGAAAGAACAACGAAAAACGAGGAAACTGAACCAGGCCACAACTTACTCAAGTTTTAAAGATTGGGCCAAGAAAAGGATGGACGATCATAATAAGATAAGTACAATTTCGTATTCAAAAGTTTAGTTAATTTTTGAGTATACTGCAAGTTGCAGGACTGATTTTACCTCAAGCGAGGTTGACTTTTACGCCAAGTGAGCGATAAGTTCTCATATGGAAAGTAAAATGTTTTGTTAAAAGAAATTGTAATTCTTAAAGATTTAAAATTACTTAATTTTGTAAATAGATTAATTCTGTAAAAGCAATGAATTGCTGAAAAGAATATGTTAACTAAATGATTTTGTATGACGCTTTGTCTAAAGACTTGTAAAATGTCTAGAATGAAAATTCGGAAAATTGAAAAACACGATTTAGTCTGTAGACTATTAATTCAATGTAATTTGATATTTCAAGAAAGTACCTTGAGAAAGGAATAGGAAGCACTTGCTGTAAGCTTAGAAATTTAACCTATATTTCTGTAAGCTTAGAAATTTAACCTCTATTTGCATTTCAGGATTGCTATGAAATTGTTAATGTGTTATGAAATGTAACAAATAATATTATGCTAGCAATGCACGTTAAGTGCAATATTAATGTGAATGTTGTGTGCAAACTGCGAATTTGTATGCATGAAAAGTTAAAGATTGACTATTTTAGAATGCAAGTGTTAATTAGGCTCTCCACCAAATACACTTAAAGTGTTAGACATAAAGCTAGTGAGAACCTTAGGATTAGCTGGTTATAGGGCGTTTTTTTCAGGTCTCGTATGTCAAGTTCTAACTAATGTTAGTCGATTGTAGGTGGAAGAGTTGAACACCCCCGAACACATAAAAACCCGCAATGGCGGTTTGCTTTACATCCAACACCGGTGAGAGAGCATACGGGGGAAGAATTTAATTGTGCTTGAATGATAATGTGTGTGTGCAAAATTACACAAAAAAAAAAAAATAAGGATTTGTACCACTTAGAATTATTCTGTTATTATGTCATACTAAAGTTGTTTTCCTTCCAGATTTTGCTGGAAGGAGTAAGACTGTTTGAAGAATAAGACTTGAAAAAAAAAATGTTGAAGATTGTTGTTCCAGAAAATTTCGTCTGTATTTTACACAAACATATATTGCCTTGTAAGAGTTGGCCTAAGTTTAGAACAGTGAAATTTTCGACTATTTAGAATTGCTAGTTTTCAACATGGTCCGTTTGGACCAAAGTAGTTTAACTATCGCAATTCTGGCGGGAAGTATGTAAGGTTTTAGTTAAACTAACCAAGTTTATTTTAATTTAAATCTTTTCTATCTCCTCTCTGCTTCAACTTCCTGTCAGAAGAAGCGCGCGTTTTTAGCTTATGCTAATTTTTGAAGTTCAGCCAAGCACTATTTAAGCCAGAGGTAGAAACCTCTCGGTGTGTGAGAGCTTTGCCTCAGATCACGGTCACGCTGCTCAACGTTCGCCTGACCAGCTAGCAGTTTAAATTTATAAGCCATAGTGCTTACTACGTGATTGCTTTGTAAAACAAATTAAAGTGCGGTAGTATTTAGTATACCTTGCTACGCACCCTTTTCGGTAGAGGCCAACTTCCGCGAATTGCTCTGCGAAGCAAAGTTTAATTTAAGTTCTATTTTAATTTATTTAAATTTATTTGATTGTTAAGTTGACCAAAGTGCGGTCTTTTACGTTCTGTATCTCTTCCGAGTTGGGAAGTTTTGTATTTAATAGTGATTGAATAAAAGAGGATTTCAAATCCCTTCACGTGCAGTTATTCTCCAGCCCAGCAGTTACACCAGAACATAGCGTACCTTCCGCTCCCTGTTCCAGTTCAGGACTTAGAACGTAAGGATAAGTACCCTTTACAGAATTTACAATGTTTCCTAAAATGATGCACAGAACACTAAGTCCTGATAAGGTGATCTTCAATTTTTTCTTTTGCATTTATGTGTCATGTTATGTATGATTCCACGAAAATTCATTAAATTATAAGTCATATTCTCTGAGAAATCCGTGAATTTATGCATGCAAACATAATTTTGGACATTATTTGCCTATTTGCATTCGGCGATGCAGCCTCTACTTAATATGTAAACTGTATTCTTTAATTCCCCTTTTTATATTCTTACTTTGTAGAGACATTAGGTTTTTATTTAGAAGCAGAGGATATGAAAATGTGCAATGCCTTCGCCGGGACTCGAACCACGGAACCCTGAAATACCACCGACCCTTCTGACCACTACACTACGAAGGCATGCTAAGAAGGCGGGAGAAATACCTCATATACTCCCCCTTTTAAAGAGCGACTGGGGATTAGGGGACCCAAAAGCTAAGTCTCAGTGGTGAAGAATCATCATACAATACTTTTTTAGTTAGGGCGCCACTGTAGAGACATTAAGATTTTTATTAGGATTTTTTTTAAGCAGGAGATGTGAAAAATGAGCAATGCAATCGCCGGGACTCGAACTACTGACCTCTCGAATACGCGCCGAGCGTGCTGACCATTACACCATGAAGGTATGCTAAGAAGGCGGGAGAAATACCTTACAAGGTATTTTTTGAAAGTCAAAAATAGATTGTGCTTCAGCTTTAAAATCGATAACACCGTAACTATCACTAAAACTGTTATCAGTTATATCTAACTATCAGTTATCAGTTATAAACTAACTGTTATCAGTTATATCTCACATCTTTCATCTCCTGGATTTAGTAGCCCCATCTATAATTACAGCAAAGATATTCATGTAGAGTTTATGGATATTAAAACTGAACTAGAATGATGATCTGCCAGAAAAGGAGGCTAAAGAATGGAAGGAATTTTTCCGCTACCTTGCAGTTAACTAAGAACATTGAGGTGGATAGCTGTATTTTATTACCAGATGCAATCAAGTTAGAGTTACATGGTTTCTCTGATGTCTCAGAAGTAGTCTATAGGGCAGTTATCTATTGTAAAGGCATATCAGCATCAAACAGCACATCAATTAGGTTGGTGTGCAGTAAGCCTTGTGTCTCTCCCCTGGAACTTTCCTCAATTCACGTTTTGAGTAATTCAGTCATTGTATTGTCATCTGCCTCATCTATCTATACAGTTTTTGCTTATTAAAAAACAGCCTCATCTGCTAAAGACCTTTGTTGCAAACCGAATATCAGAAATACAAGATGTTACTAAAATTGAACAACTACAATATACTGCATATGAAAAAAAAACCTGATCCCATATCTAGAGATATAAATGTTAAAAAACTTCAATTAAGTCAAATGTGGTGGAACGAGCCTTACTTCTTGATGAAAGATGAGTACCCTAACAGTTGTACCTGAAGCAATAATTGAAAGAGACACGAAAGAACTTAAAAACTATGCTGACTCTGAACTCTTAATATGTTTAAATCTAAATATGAATGATTTTGTTGACGATTTACTGAATTGTACCAATACGTGTTTAAAATTAATTTGTATTGTTACGGATTTCGCATTTATTTAGGTATTTATTTAGACCTGTAATTAAAATTGCTTTATTTTCCCGTGCAACGCAGACGATTTTAAAGAGAAAGCTACGTCGGGAAAAGTAAAAATACAATAGCGCGTTCATTTAAGCGTACCAGCTGAGGGCTTGACCTTTTAAGTTTGACGTAGCGATGATAATTCTTTGCGGCTGGCTCACAGGATATAACTTGAAGTATAACTCCAGCTGTTTCAGGAAAGTCATTACGGATCCTCTTCCATCAAAAGTTGCTGTTGTGTTCATCGCCGCTTTCATAGTTTCCACGATAAATACGAATCCTTCCATGGGGTTTGGTTGTGGCTGAGGGAACTGAAAGGCAGGAGGGGTCAACGAGAAATCTTCACTACCTAGCGGTATGGTTCGTTAAGAACAACTTCGGGAGCCACATGTGGGGTTTTTCTTATTTAATTTCAATGTTCAATCTTAGAACCCAACGAACACTAACAAGAGAATAATAGTTTAAGTGTGAGAACAAACACGTAAGACTTAAGACGGGCTAACTACCCTATATTTTTCAGAATAATTACAATCAACTCCTAACTCGGAGTATATACAAAGCCTCTACTTGGGCTTGAACTAAAAAATTATGAATTTAAACTAAACCAAACTTAACTAAAGCTATCTAAAAGATATAGCCGAGGCTATCAGGTTTCTAAGTAGTTGGGCCCTAAATATTAATTAATTCGGCGAAGCCAAGCAAGGGACTAAAGTATGGCCGAGCGTGATAGCTAAGAGAGAACGTAGCCAAAAGTCAAACGAGCGCTAGTCAGGAAAATCAGACTCTCTCTCTCGAAGTCGGGAAACATCGACTTAAATAGTACTCTTACTCATTTGCATTAACTGCGTTTCTGAAATTACATTCTGGTAGGAAATTGTAAGCTGAAATTAGAATTGATAGAAAGGTGCATAACTTAAAATAACTGTTAATAAAATTAGGATAAACCTTACAAATCTTAACTCTTTTATTGACAATAATGGGTTACTTAGAGTTAGATAAAGAAATTGCAATTTAACTTACGAGAAAATATTTCCTATAATTCTGCCTTCTAAACGTAAGTTATTAGCTAATTACTCTAATTTTAAATGTCTGTGTGTAGGTCCTCAATTTTTATTATATCATATAAGACAAAAATTTTGGATTGTAGATGGTAGAAATGTTTGTAGGAAGGTTATGAAACAGTGTATAATATGCTTCAAGACTAGTTCCACAATAGCTGAGCAAGTCATGGCTGATATACCCAAGGAAAGAATTACAGCTAATCTTACGTTTAATTGTACGGGAGTTGAACTTTGCGGTACATTCTTAACTAAATTTAAAAACAAAGTAAAGGTATACATATAAGAAGATTTATGTATGTATATTCATTTGCATGGTCACTAAAGCCATTCATTTGGAAACGGTAACAGATTTAACGTTTGAAGCATTAAATGCTACTTTGAAACACTTCTTTACCGGAAGAGATAAGTGTTCAAAACTATTTCGTGATACTGCTGCTAATTTGGTAGATGCAAATAAAGAATTAAAGAAGTTAAACAAATTAGTAGATGAAGAAGGTGAGTTTTGGCTGGCTACATGAGTCCTGACAATATCGAATGGAAATTTTCCCCTCACAGAGCGCCCGATTTTGGAGGCCTTTGGAGGCTGGAGTAAACATTTTTAATGTAAGTAATGCAAAATTAACATTCGAACAGTTTTTAATAATTGCGACTCAGATTGAAGGAGCTTTAAAATCCCGACCCCTGACACCTTTGTCTTCGGAGATCGATGATTAAGAGTCCTAATACCAGAGCACCTTTTGATTGATAGAGCAATTAAATCAATTCCTGAGCCAGATATTACGAATGCTAAAGTTAATAGGCTAAAATTATGGCAGAAAATTACAGGGTTGATATAAATTATCTGAAAAAAATGGAATTCCAGTTATTTAAGCCATTTACGAAATCGATCTAAATGGCAAAGCTCAAAGAACGATGCAAATGTTGGAGACATGGTCTTAATTAAGGGTAACTTGCCTTGTTGTAACTGATCAATTAGTAGAATACTAGAAGTATTTTATAGTAAAGATGAAATAATTCATGCGTGTAATGTAAAAACTCAGGCAGGTACATTCAACCCACCAGTTACGAAATTATGTGTCCTACCACTACAAAAATGAGTATTGCTTTTATCGTTATTTTAGTACTGAATATGCTCCACATAAAGTATTGATATGTAATTGAATTTCATCTTGTATTATTTTTGTTTTATATGTAGAATGTCAGATTACGGTTTAAAGATTTTATGTTAATTTGTTTAGATATATCTTAATTACGACTGTTTGAATGCAAAAGCATTGTAACGCCGGGCTATATATTCGCGCTTGAGTCTGTACAGTGTAGCTACGTGACTGGTGATATGAGTGAGAGTCGCCGTTGTTGGCGTGAGAGAAAGTCTGTGTATCGGCTGGTTGAAAGATATGAGTTATTAATTTCATAAATGTGAGTTTGAGGTATTGTATCATTAGTAAACGAAAGCTACAGTCAACTTAGTTGTTATCATTATTTTGAGAATAAACAAGCGTAATTACAGCATAAAATTTTAAATCTTGATAGAGTGCTGTATGTGGCAATACTTATCATGTTGCGTAGCGATATCTTAAATTTAAATTAATAAACATAAGAATACATGAATGCGAGTGGACTGCTAACTTTTATTTTTGCGATTTCAACTTTAGAACAGAACACAGCAAAAAAGGAAAGCGTGAAAGTTAGAGTTAGCGTTTGCAAGAATGCAAAAACAAAAATGCGAACTGCGCATGAGAACTGCGCGTTGCGAAATGATCTCACAGACCAGCAGACGACTCTGGGGGCCGAAACATTCCGCCATATATCTTGAAACATCGTTTCAAATTTAAATACTCTTTACAAAATGAAATTGTTATTACAAAATGAAACAATATTAAATGATGCAAAAAAATGTCATCAAAATATGCACAAGACAACATAATATGAAATTATGAAATGAAACTAAATTGTTCTCACAACAGATGCACAGAAGCCTTGATACAATTGAGGAACTTAATTATATTTAAGCAAAGTATAAAGTTCTAATGCTTTACGAGAAAAAAAAACTTAATCACTGATAGTCAAAACACTAAGTTTGTGAATTGGCCTTTTGAAAACTCAGTTTTGATCAGTTTTGATCAGTAGCAGCAATTTTGATCTTCACGATACGAACAATATTATCTGAGCTAGGAAAAACTTCCAGCACTCTTCCTAATTTCCATCATAGCGGGGGGCCCGCATGAAGATGGAATTCATGAAAATGATTCACAATAATCTGGGTTATATGATGTTTCTTGGGTAACAAAATAGGATATTTTCTGTCTTGCTCGATGTCGGCCGTTCTTAATCTTCCTCCGACGTTTATAAGTCCATTCTTTTCGATAAAGGGGTTCAAAGAAAGGATCTTACTATTTGAGTTTAATGGTTTGTTCTCCTTCAGAAGATTATATTCATTCAAAAACACATTCCTTTGAACTACTCTATCAATTGCATTTCTAGCGTATTGCAATTCTTCGGTTTTAAGCTAACCCTTAATCCTTGTTGCGGTAGATTTAGCTGAATTATTCGTAAATCGAAAACATCATGCGATGAATCTTTTAAGTTTCAAGAATGATAAAAATTCATTAAAGACTGGAATTTGCGAAGCGACTGTTCCAATTGAACAAGAAACATTTTTTCGTTGTTCTTATAAAGACTCTTCTGAAAATGGTGAGTTGATAGAGAACTGAATATTATTTGAATTAAGCCACTGAAAACCTGTTCACCATAAGTCATTAGTAGAAAGTTCTGAAGGCAAAAGACCTCTTGATGCGCAATCAACCGGATTCTCACTTTCCTTTTATGTGATTCCAATGCGATGATGATAAGACTGATTGAATTTCTGAAACGCTGTTGGCTATGAAGGTCTGCCAGCGTGAGGGTTCTGATTGTATCCATGACAAAACTATTATTGAATCACTCCATGCGTAAATATTGTCAACATGAATTTGCAAAGAATTCTGCACAGCTTGAACCAAATGCACTAATAGAACGGCAGAGCAAAGTTCTAAACGAGGAATAGAAATTACTTTCAGGGGAGCTACATGAGTCTTTGATGTTAGTAGCTGCACCTTAACTGAAGAATTATTTGAAGACTTTAAATAAATCACTGCGGCGTAAGCTTTCTCTGATGCGTCACAGAAACAATGAGGTTCTATATTTGTAGCTTTGGGCAATAATGCTCTTCTAGGAATACGAATGCATTCAAGATTTGCGATATCTTCACAATAGATTTTCTATATTTGATTTCATTTGGCAAGGGATCATCCCACGAGATTTGTAATTTCCATATATCTTGAAGCAAGATTTTTGCTGCAACTATAAGAGGGGCTAATCGACCGAGGAGATCAAAGATTTTCGAAATAGAAGACAAAATCATTCTTTTAGTAGAATGCTCTCTGCCCTCAAGATTTTCAAAGCGACAAGTAAACTCGTCTTGTGTTGGATACCACTCCAAACCCAATAATTTTATTGATTTAGTATCAACTACTGTACATGAAGAATCAGCGTTCTGAGCATTGAAGTTTTTAAAACCGAGCGATCATTTGTACACCATTTTTACAATTGAAAGCCACCTTTTTGTAAAAGTTCACTCAGTTGTGAAATTAACTCTACTGCGTTATCTACCGTGTCTAAACCAAAATAGGATATCAACAATATAACAATTACGTAATATTATCTCAGCTGCCTTTGGGAATTTAGCTCCTTCGTCAATTGTTAGTTGTCGTCAATTGTAGGCGAGTAGCCAAATATGAAGCTGAAGTAGTGTTGTACGTAACTGTGCACAACCTGTAAGTTTTAATCGGCTTCGATGAATCATCTCTCCACAATATGTTTTGGTAATAAAGAAAGCGCGTCTTTGTCTCGAAGCTCCGGCGAATGATGACCAAATTATGTTACGTAGCGATATCTTAAATTTAAATTAATAAACATAAGAATACATCAATGCGAGTGGACTGCTAACTTTTATTTTTGCGATTTCAACTTTAGAACACAACACAGCAAAAAAGTAAAGCGTGAAAGTTACAGTTAGCGTTTGCAAGAATGAAAAACAAAAATGCGAACTGCGCGTTGCGAAATGATTTCACAGTCAGGTAGGCGACTCAGGTGGCCGAAACATATCATGTTAATGTATCACGAGAAAATAGTATATATTAGTGCTACCTCCATATGTACACGACATAAATTGCAGTAATTATATTAATTTATTTTGAGGTTCCACCCTTTTATTTAACAGTTCAATGTGAGAAACCCCTTACACTGATAAGCGAATAATCGCTTGAGTGTGTGAACAAAGACGTAAGGCTCAAGAAGGGTTAACTAACCTTTATTTCTCAAAATAAGGATGAACACAGTCGGCTCCTATCTGGGAGCCCACAGCAAAGCCTCCACTTGGGCTTCAACTCAAATTAATATGAATTTAAACTTAACTAATACTTAACTAAAATATATAGCCGAAGCTATCAAGATTCTAAGTAGTTGGTCCCTAAATCTCAATTAAGCCGACGAAGCTATCAAGCTATCAAGTACGGCCGAGAGTAGTCATAGCTTAGACAGAGACGTAGCTAAAGGCAACCGCGCGCTACTCAGGAACTCTGGCTCTCTAACGAAGTTAGTGAAGCATCGACTTAAATACTACTCTTACTCATTTGCATTACACGCGTTTCTGAAAATACAGTCTGGGAGGAAATTGTAAGCTGAAGCTAGAAGGGTTAGGAAAGGTGCATTTGAAATAACTGTTATAAAATTAGGATAAACTTTACAGTATTGTAATTTAATGCAAAATAAAAACTTTCTAGCATTGATGTATTGTAATTTATACTGTAATTGTTTCATTATACAAAGCTGTGTACTGAACGCATTGTAATGTATCTGCAGTTTAATGGTATAAGTCACTGCCACATATTGCTATGCATGTTCTCTCCTTAACTTCCGTCTCATGTAATATTTAAAGGAATATTAGGAGTCTAAATAAAGTATTGAGACTTATTTTTTACTCAATTGAAATTACAATCTCGTATTGTCTTCTTCGAAGTAATCACCTTGGGAAGCCAGACAACTTGGAGACGAATTTTTCATTTTTCATAACAGTGCTGGAATGCAGTTACTGGATTTTGCCTTCATTTGATCGGTTATGGTTGTTTCTAGCGTCCCAAAATGATACCCTTTGAAGTGGAGTTTCAATCTTGGGAACATAGAAAAGTGATATATACTCAAGTCGGAGTAATAAGGGGACTGAGAAACTACAGGCATGTTTTTATTTGCGAAAAACTTGTTAACTGAAAGTACAGTGAGACAAGGCGTATAGTACAACACCCAGCTAGTCCTGATTCTTTGCCTCCCACGCATGACCCTTTTTAGAAGTCTTTCAAGAACTTGGTAAAAGTGTTGGTTAACCGCTTGGCCTGGAGACACACTGTTTGTGGACGACTCCCTGGCCGTCGAAAAAGCAAATTAGCATACTTTTGATCTTTAACTTGCTCATTCTCCCTTTTTTTTATTTTGGTAAGTTCAAATCTGCTATTTCTAGCTCTGACGCTTCGTTTCCGAGCCGGACTAGATCATCCAAGACTCGTAACCAGTAATAACATGTTCCAGAAAATGAAGATCATTTTTAGTTCCCTCCAAAAAATCAAGGCTCTTGTCCTTCCCCTTGTCCATTTGCTCCTGCGAAAGATTTTTTTGGAAACTTTTTCTCACACATTTTCCCTATCCCCGGTTCCTTTGTAAAAATCTAATGAATGTTGGTGTAATTTAACTCTTCTTCCGACCATTTAGATTAGCGAGCGGGGATCAGAACGCACAAGATCTCGGATTCTGACAGTTGAGTTACCGCGGTTGCAGGACTTCCTGTGTGAGACGTCTTCAATGGATATCTTTCCTTCTGAAAATGTCTTAAATCACCTGAAAAACAGAGCCCTTAACAAAACATTTTCTCTGTAGATTTGCTGAAGATTTGTAGTAGTTTTTAAACAAAACCTCTTAGCGCAACATTGATCGGAATTTATGTAATTTGTTTTCAGAACGCACTGGAAAAAATAATTTACTGAAAAAAAATTCCTAGGGACAACCAGTTAACTCTGCGCAGTTCAAACTCATACTGTCCATCGAATGTTCCTTCAAACTTACCGCCAGACAGGAAGCTAATATTGTTGCCAGATTGAACGCTACCCTTCCAGTCTCATTACTTAATAATCAGCACTCTAATTTCTTTGAATGACTATACTCGATATATGCTATTACTTTCTTCCAATAAATGGGGTAGGTAGGTATGACGCGGTCCACCCTCCAGGCAAGCCCAAGCTCGCCTTATAGTTTTTCTATATCGGCCACGAAAGAAAAATATACAGGACAACATAACATAAATAAACGAAGTCTCCAAGAGCAGCCATATTGGGTGTTCTTTGTTATTGTTCTATTCCAATTGCTACCAAGTTTTATTAATTTTTTCCGTGATCTCTTTTGCTATGTTTTTATGTCTATAAAAAATCTTTCCACAAAACATCAAATAAAACTTGCGTGAAAGCTCTCGTCGGATATGAGGCAAATGAGAGGGCGGACGCCCTTGCAAAAGAGGCTGCTACTGAGGTAAACATAGAAAGAATAAATTATCGGGGATCTAAACGGAAAGCAATAAGAAAAATGGATCTAAATATACACTCACGTTTGTGAAAATTGCAACACCATGAAGGACTTACGCGAGTGAGCTGAAATTTTCAGGAAATGCAAATGATTAGAATTGCAAATCCGTAGCGCATGCGTATGCTGAGCAGCGCCCTCTAAACGGCTGATGGATCCGAATAAATAGACGGCTGTAGCGAGGCATGTATGGTTATCGGTGGTTATCTGCTAGTGGTAAACGTTAACTCAATCTGTACTTATACCTCGTCGACGAAAGAGAGCGAGATTTGAACAACTTACAGAGTTTGAACGAGGGAGAATCATCGGCCTTCGTGAAGCTGGATTGTCGTATCGTGCAGTAGCCTCTCGTGTGCAGCGTAACAGCAGCACAGTGATGCGCGTTTGGAAGCAGTGGACGGACGAGTGTCGGACAACTCGGAAATCCGGGAGTGGACCCCGAAATGTGACGTCAGCTCGCGATGATAGACACCTGGTCCGCATGGCGCGGACGGACCGTACAGCTTCCTCTAGACAATTGGCAGCACTGTGGTCAATAGCTACAGGTGTTTCATTGTGTGCTTCATCAATTCGTAGACGTCTGCTGCAGTGTGGACTGCGCGCACGGACTCCTTTATACAGGATCCCCCTAACGCACGACCATCGCCGCCTGCGGCTACAATGGGCCAATCAGCATAGAGACTGGCGTGCTGATTGGCAGCATGTCGTGTTTTCTGACGAATCCCGCTTTAATTTGTGGTACCATGATGGCCGCATTCGTGTCAGACGCTATGCCGGTGAACGCCACCTTCCGGAGTGCATTATCGAACGCCACAGTGGACGAACACCCGGAGTTATGGTCTGGGGCGCCATAGCATATCATAGACGATCTCAATTGCTACGAATTGTGGGCAATCTGAACAGCAACCGGTATATCCGTGAAGTTCTACAGCCCGAAGCTGTTCCCTTCCTTCAAAGCTTGCCAGGCGCTGTATTTCAACAGGACAATGCCCGCCCTCATACTGCTCGGATTGTTAAATCCTTCTTTGCAGCGCAGCAGGTACAGCTTCTTCCTTGGCCTGCGTGTTCCCCGGATATGTCGCTAATTGAACATGTGTGGGATGTCATTGGTCGGCGTCTTGCTCGTGATCCTCGTCCTGTTGCGTCTGCAGACGAACTTTGGGTACGCGTACAAACGATATGGAATGCTCTTCCTCAGTCAGACATTCAAACTTTGTTTGACTCCATGCCACGTGGTGTAGCAGCACTTATTGCGGCGCGTGGTGGCCACACAAAATACTGATTCTGATCTCTTGTTCTTGTTTGTTTGCTTTGAACATTTAATCATTTATTTGTACCACTACCACTCAACTGTGTATTAAATTGCATTCAATTATGACGATTCCTTCTTGGTGTTGCAATTTTCACAAACGTGAGTGTATATATAGAACGGAATAAAAAAGGGAAAGATTCAGACAGTAGAAAGAACTACTTAGAAAAAGTAACAAAACTGCGTATAATAGACACCTAGTAAAAACGCTACAACATAGAGAATACAAGCCCCAGAATGCGTAACTTCAAGCCATAAATTTCTGATACACTGATCAGTAGGAGCTTTATTTTAACCCATTAAAGACCACTCACACTGGGGTTTATCTGAGCTAACGGAGTCAGTTCCACGTGTCGACTAGCTCCGCTATGCTTGCAGTTAAGCTTTCTCAGCTTGCTGCCCAACGGGGAAAAAACTGGTTTTGGAGATGAGTCGGCTACGTCAGATAGCTCGGATAAATCCCAGTGGGAACGGCCTTTTAGTCAGAGAAAATTATGGAGATTTACTTCTTTAAAAAATATTTGTCTTCAACAATAATTTTGTTTAACATAATTAGTCTCGTATGTGAAGCAGAATTTGAGCAAAATTTTGAGCAGGTATTTTTGCCGAAAATTTAACGAAGGAATCAGTGTCTCTAGGGGTGATCTATTTTTAGTAAAGGTTACCGCTTATTAGACTATTTTATCAATCAGCTGTCGTGGGAATGGAAGGGAAAATAGGTGTGGCGCTGGATTTACGGGAAAAAAAGGTATTAAGGTAGTCCCTTTTTTTACTCCTGTAGACGCTCTGGTTGATATTCATTCCGTGCTTAAAAAGTGCCTTGGACGAGGTACCGTACATTAGAAGAAGCCCTTTAAAGACTTTTTGATGAAGAAACAGATGATGATAATAACTAGAATGAAACTGATATTGTTGTTGTTATTCACCAGAAATTGCAAAAGCTAGTGATGAAGAAGAAGGGAATGATAATATTTTGCATAATGATAATGCTATTTTACCGAATGATACTGCTGGAGATGTTGAAGTTCACATAAGAAGTAAATTTCAGCTTTCTAAAAACAGTGCTAGTCATACGAAAAAGTTAAGAAAGCAGAAAACTGAAAATTTGAAATGGATAAAAAAGGAACTGACAAGTATGATTTCGTCTTCTCTGTCAGCTAAAAGGTAAGATTTTAGTGCTACAGGAACAATTCAAAACAACCGCATACAAAAATGCTCACTAGAAACGGTGAAATGTCTCCGTAAGAAAGACAGAGGTTATTATATTTTCCATTATAAAGAGAAAAACAAAATAATTTTTGTCCGATGGAACGATAACTCGATTGTAACTTTGGTACAACATTTGGGAAAATTCAGCCGGTAAAAAAGTTTTCCCCATTACTCAAAAACCCAAAGGAAAAAGGTTTTTGCATCCCAGCCTCATCTTATTGAACAATACAATGCCAAAATGGGTTCCTATCTTCACTTCGTTTCTGGCAATTTGGCAATCTAACGAGAGAAAGCTATCATACTTACCAACAACAATTGTCCCGGAATTTTCTGGGGTGATCAGGCATATGAACAAAAGAACAAGCGAAACGTTTGGCATTTTGCAATCATATGCAACTCCCAGAACAGGGCGCATAAAGTGGGGCTTGCGTCTGGAATATTTAAAAACATAGATGTGCATGTTTATTACATGAGGTAATAATGATTATAGAGAAACTACTCAAAATGTGAATTGCGATTCTCATGATTTTATATAACTGCAGTTATAACTCACGTAGCCGTATGCAATGAATGCATACTTTGGATATCTGAGCTAATGTATAGTCGGGGCAAGAGTTTGTGAAACTTGCTTCTTAATAATGGAAGACTTAAGTATCCAGTATGTCAGTAGATCTCATAGAATTATCATACCTAACCATGCGTGAGGCTAGGAAAAACGTTTTAGAGAGTTTTATTTTCTCCTATCATTAGGAGGTTCCTAGCCAAAACATGTTTCTCAGAAGCAGTATCTCGTCTAGCTACGCGGGAAATTTTACATTCGAGATGAAAATATTTCGCTTATAGCTGTATCATTTGGTAGCTTTTGCCAAAAGAACTGAGTTGCACTACAGTGGTGCCAGACACCAGGGTACCTGGGTATTACTAATCCTACCCCTCATCGAGCAAATTATAGTATAGTTTCGAATATATGTGAATTATAATTGAATGCACTAATGAACATATCTTAAAATGTTGTGGATATACATAATTATCAGGTAATGGTACATAATTTTTAACAGCATATCTCCTAACGGTAACTTAAAGCAATAATCTGGATAGAAAGCCAGACAAGCACAGAAGCTGTCGAGTGGTAGAGCTGGAATGAGAACATAGACAAACATGGCAAAACAAAAGAGGTAAGCGCGCTACTTTGGTGCCGCTAAACTGACAACATGCATGGTACTAAAAATAATATATAATACAATAACAGTACAGAAATTTGTAGATTATACATGCATAATAATAATCAGTCATTACACACAGAAATTAAGGTAGGTTAACACACGTAATGGCCCGCGGGCGCTTAATATTCATAGGATTATTTACATCATAGTTATACTTAGTTATCGCTGGATTGTCAATAAGCCAAAAGAACTGAGTTTCGCGTTAATTAACTAATCAGATATCCCGAAAAGGAAAATTC